>CM045495.1:20197535-20720526 GCA_024704745.1 Rosa lucieae | reverse complement strand
TTACACATTATTTGAAGTCCGATACTTTAGCTAGATTTCAACACATGCTAACCAAGTAGGTATACATGAGCATATTACAAAAAATGGTTAAACTTCGCAAAAAACTTGTCGACGATAGCAGTTCAGACTCCGCATCTTTAGCTGGTTCTTTGTTCTATTTATTGCCTTTGTTCTATTTACTGCTATCAAGTCCTCACAAATGGTCACCTAATTAGCCAAGACAAAGTAAGAATGCAGCAGAAGGGAATAAGAATGGATAACAGTTGAACATGTAGCAAGTAACGGAAAAACAGAGAATTCCAGGAGCTGTTTCAAACTGGAAAAACTTAATCAAAATTTGTTATATTAGAAGAATAGAGAGAGTAGCTATACATCCAATGCTCTTGTTTCCAGTTAGTGTCGTCTTGAGTTCCTTACACCTTCATCAAAGTAGATGGCCTCCATGCCATATCTGTGTTGTACATAAAACATCGGGCAATAAGTCAAAAATAGAGACAATAGAAGCTGAAGAATCACTGACAATAAGAGTTGCTAATGCACATAAGCAGAATACAATTAACCATATACAAAGCAAAGCAGAACTTACTCAGAAAAATACGTGTTTAGGATGCAGCTGAGCTACTTGCCAAAACTTGGTACCGAACATATTTATGAAGCAATGAATAAGGACATTGCTTGCTGGTATAGTAATATGTGGTTTGATTCATTACAACTCTCTCATCTGATTCAGTCGAGACAGTTGCAAGTGCATAAATTCCTGGAAAGAATGATGACAAAATTAATCCAACTATTTCAGTCATTTGGAGAAAATGAATTGTAATATATATGAAAAGAGTAGTAGATATGTTATTTAGCGATTTCTAATTGCTTGTACACAAATTCATTCTCTTTGTATCATTTATTTGGGATAGAAAAAAAAAACAGAACAAAAAAAAAACAAAAAAGCCAATCTTTTCAGGATTATTTGGTTGGGAACAAAAAATAGACAGAAAGTAGGATCAATATTTGGGAATCCCTCCTTCTGGAAAAATAGGTTCAGTGGGGGCTGGAATTTGGGGTCAAAGCTGAAACTATTAAATTAAAGTGATTTGAGTGATCAATCCGTCTATTCTCTACTTGATCAGAGTACGTATTTGAAAGAAAAAGCTAATGTTTAGGGTACCAGAATTATTGCATGGGTCTTTCTCCTTTTGATTCTTTGTGAGGTGATTTCTTTGTTTAGGGTTTTTTGGTCTTCAATTCCTCTGTTCCACCATAATTTCCATCGGAATAACAAAAGCTCTTTAAAGGCCAAGAACCAAAAGCCAAAACCTCACTTGCTAAATACTGTCCCCCGCAATGTAGAAGGTTCTTGTTCTGTATGATGGGAACTTGAGAAACCACTTCTGCAGAAAAGCATATGCATCATTGGCTGCATTAAGTAACCCAAGTAAATAGAATGAATAACAAATTACATTAAAACGTTACAAAATCTTACTAATATCTTGATTAGGCTTCAAAATATGTGTGTAAAATTGAATATAGAGCAGTAGTACTGACTTTAATTTTAAAAAGAACACATCTGTTAGAGAAGTTGTGCAGCAATTAGTGAAACTCTTTTAAGTAACTTACCTGTAAAGGCATCTCCAAGATTATCATATTAAGTAGAAGTATTGGGGTATGAAAAGTCAACCCCAACTGGAGATTTCAGGAATAGCATGTTGGCCTCTGCTTCATCATAGGCATCTAATTTAACATATTAGCACAACATTGTGATCACAAAATGGAGTAGCAAACGGTACAAAAGCAAATGAGATATTCAAGTATACAGAAAAGCATATTTGCAATCTAACTGATTTGATTAAAGTGTGAAGCAGTGTCCCATAGCCCATAGGCCATACCTTTATTCCATGAGTAGTTATTAAATCTAAGTCCATGGCCATCAGTTTCCACTATGAATGGACCAATGTCTTGGGTTGCTCCATATCCCACAGAAGAGCACTCGGGAACTGAAACATATAGCATCTTGTCACCTTGGTATATAACATGAAGTAGAAAAAAGTGCCTGACCATGGATTAATTGTATATAAATTATTGGAAACTGTGGATGAGTCGGAAAGGGAATAAAAAAATTGATCTCCACTAAAACAGTAAAACCAAGTACATTAGGATTATTTACAATATATTCGAATAGAACTTTACACAATTTTTTATTGGCAGTAATTAACATGTTTAATATTTTATTGGCAGTAATTAACATGTTTAATATTGGGTGACGAACTGTCTAAAGATAAGGCAACATAAAGATATGAAGGATATACGCTGGCTTTCTCTTCCACACATATATAAATAAGCAAAGACCATAAATCAGACATGTTGATAGTGAAATTGAACGAATACAATGGAAAATAGAATCATTGATGACAGTATATTAAGCTGAATCCTGAACAATATGGAATAAATTGCCTAAATGACAGAGATCAATCCCAGATTTCATTGATATATAACAGAAGGACCAACACTGACTTCTATCACCCCTAAATCATCCGAATCCGTAATAGACAGGAGATGCAAGTTTATTGGATGCAATCACCTATATATAGATCAACATCCCGGTATGCAGCATATCCATTTATATCTACATCAAAGTACAGCAAGTTAAGTGATTTGCTAACAATATCACAGAAATGCAACCTAATTAAATGCGCAGCATCACCCGGAGCCACTGAAAAACTTTCATGTAATATTAAAGATTCCACCTACAGTTGAGTTATCCTTATCCATCTCTTGGTCAATCATATAAAAATTATCCGGCCTAATCTCCCTACTTGCACCTCTACTCTGATAATTCGGCACATGAGTGGTCAAGGTTAGCAGCCGATTTCAGAGCAAGATACTCCACATCAGGGACCTAAAGTCTCCATAATGTGTCACTAAAAGGAGTTAAGTTTGAACCCTCAACATTGATCCTATAAATAGTCTCTAAAACCTGCGAAGAAAGGTTTCTGTACTCGTCTACAATGGCATCCACCAACTTAGCACCATAGTCTACTCTATGAAAAGAAGTCTGAATGGCAGTTCCAGGTTTTGTCATAAACATGAATTCCCACCTCTAAGCCTAACACAATTCAACTCCAAAACTCCAGATCACCGAACCATGCAAGAATTAAAAGAAACAGAGATCAAACCTGGTGTCGGCATGCGCCAAGACTCCTCAAGATTGACAAACCTAGATGCACAGATCAAATTTTCTATAACCCATCATCAAAAGAATGGGAAATTTATTGAGACTCGGTAGATGGGGATATGGACAAAAGAACAGATGGGGGCATAGGAAACGCACAGGTGTCAGGAGTAAAGTAGGTAAACCTCAAATACAGATAGCGTTGTGTGTTTTGAAAGTTAAAAGAGTTTTGTTTCAGCTTTGCTTCCTTCTGCCACGGAAATTTTGTTTTCAATCCCTGCATTGATAATATCTAAGCTGCAGTTCAAACTGGCATTAATTTGAAATTACAAAATCGGGGTACACCAGAAAACACAAAATGTCGAAAGAGATATTAAAAATGGAAGGTTTTGAAACATACAGCTATTCAAAGGTTACATAACATGAGCACATTCTAAGATCCTAACCGTCCAAAATTTGCAATGAAGCTCTTGCCAAAGGTCTCTGCAAAACAACAAATATGTAAATAATAATATTTTTATTGTGAGCCTTTGTGATTAACAAACAGATATATTGCATAGCGAGAAAGTCAAAGTTAGAAAGTGAAACCCTATTCTTGTCCAAACATAGATATAATTGCATATATACTAAAGACATGGAAACTAAATCATTTGTATCACATATTTGGATCAACAATTAAAATGTAAAAGTTTTCAGATTAAAATCACCCATAAGTATACATGAATATTTACAAATGTCTGAACTAAAATATGTTAATGGTATGGGAGTACGTACAATTATAGGAGAGATCTTTAATATCGATTCTTACCGTTGTTCTATTTATACAGGAAGAGCCGTTGAGAGTGAATATATTGAAAGTATTTATGTCTTTCTCTATTGATTATTTGTTGTATATCAAGTAACAAAATCTTTACAGTATATGAGAATAATTAACATTTTCACAATATAAAATCTTTATGCGTTGTTGAGAACTTGAGATCATAGATTCCGGAGAACATCTTTATAGACTATATTTTTTGTATATTTGTTGGGTATTTCATTATTATTGTTTATTAAAATTTTTATTCCTTCTCTGGATGTAACTCTAGACAATGCAACGTATAGTTGTCCATGAGTGAAAACAGGTTCTGGAAGATATAAGCCGACTTGTTTCAAAGACTGTCCTTGACTTTTATTTATTGTCATTGCATAACATGGTCTTATTGGAAATTGACGTCTTTTTAAAACAAATGGCCATTTATTTTCCGATGCTGTAAGTACTATTCTAGGTATATAAAATTTATGATTAATGTTGATGCCAGTTAAAACCTTTGCTTCAATGATTCTATCAAATAAATTGGTAATCACTAATCTCGTACCATTGCACAAACCACATGTTTGGTTTAAATTTCTCAATAACATAATAGGCATTCCTTTTTTCAAAGTTAATTTATGAGATGGTAATCCGTTTAGTTCAAGACTGTTTAGAAATTCTGGAGGATATAAATATTTAAATTTTCTATATTTTCAGTTGTCGGACATATAGTGTCGGAACTTAAATAAATGGCTGCGTCACCTGGTAATAAATTTATTGCGTAATTATTGATATCATTAACTGTAGCATTTTTTGGTGTAATAATAGCGCGTTCTTTTAAGTAATCAAATTTTTGGTAATTTGTATCAAAATCTGGGTAAGTAGCAAGAAATATTGCGCTAATCGGATCACTATAAGTATGAATAAGCATATCGTCTGGAATTTCAACCCAAGAAGCATCTTTATCATCTGAATCTTGAATAGCACAAATATTTCCATCACCGATTTGTAAAATCCATTCTGCAAATTTTGATATTCTTTCTTTTTCTTCAATGCTTAACCCTCTCTTCAATAATCTCATATTTTCTTTTAAATAAAAAATTCTAAAAAAAGGCCATAGACATGAATTATTTAAAGAAGCATCTATTATTTGAGCTTTTGTTCCTCCATTAATAACTGGTAATATCTGTCTAAAATCTCCACCAAGTATAATAGGTTTTCCTCCAAATGGAACATTAGTCTGAGATGGACGGAGGTGTGATAATATATCCATAAGAGACTTGTTCAAAGATTCGAAACAATGTTTATTGGTCATTGGAGCTTCGTCCCAAATGATTAAATCAGCTTTTTCAATCAATTTTGCTAAATGAGTTCCCTTTTTTATTGAGCATATTGAAGATTCTGTTATAGCAAGAGGTATTTTAAATCTGGAATGAGCAGTTCTGCCATTTGGTAGTAATAGTGAAGCAATTCCAGATGAAGCCACTGCTAATACAATTTTTCCTTCAGAACGTAATTTGCTGATTATTGTATGCCACAGGAAAGTTTTACCTGTTCCTCCATGACCATATACAAAAAAAAGTCCGTAACTCTTATCAGAAACTGTTTGAATCACATTTTCATATATAATTCTTTGGTCATCATTTAATTGCAGTACTAAAATTGAATGCTCTTTCTGCAAAGCAAGACAATCATAGTCCAATTCTTCTCTCAACAATTTGTTCTTTAGTTCCAGCATTTTGTGTTCATTTGGCATAGGCAATTTATGATCTTTTAAAGAGCTAGATGATGCGTTAAAGATTTGTTCTAATTCAAACAAAAGTGAATTTTGCAATTCTGAATCAGGTATAATTAAATTTGGCATCGTAAAATCTGATCGGATTTTGTATACAATGTCATCACACATATGTTGCCAGTGAGCATTAAAAAGTTGTTCTGGATTTGCTACATCACAAAATAATATGATTGTGACAAATAGATGGCGTAATTCTGAACATGATGCTGTGTACAAAGCATTTGTGAGAGCTTCAGACCATTCTTTATCATCGCCTAATAGTCCTATAGCTCGACATGCATCTTGATATGAAGGATATACAATATTGTCAATAGTTCTAACAGAAGTGTAATTTGAACATCCTCTTTGTGTATTTAAAAGTAATCTCAAATAATATAATTCACCAGATGTAGGATAAACATTAGCTATTCTGCCTATTGAATATCCTTTCTTTCGAGGCGTCCATAATTTGTTACGGTGATTCCAAACAAACTTTGATGGAAATTCTGCGTAAGTTAATGGTTTGGCTTCATGGTAATTTTCATTTGCTTTAAACCACGCTGTAAGCATTGTATCTTCTGAAGACTTATTTGAAATGATTGATTCAAGAGATTGAGACTCACTGAAAATGATATTTTGTTCCCCTGGCATATGCACTGGCAATAATTCAACAGCTGGATGTCTAGAATGAATAGGATATTCAAATAATCTCCAAACTGCTTCAGGAGGAGATATGTATCTACAATTAAGATATGTTTGAATTTCATCATTTAAATTTTCTTGAAAGCCAACTCTAGCTCTATCAGGACCTTTATTAATGTATTTGAACAAATATTTGATTAACATTGATTGGGAGCAAGATTCAACATTTATATGAGCGTTGTATCTTAACAAAAGATCTCGATTATAAGGTACAACAAAACGATTATCGATTTGAACACCGTTTTTTATCACAAATTTCGTCTCATCATCACGACGTCTATATATGGGTGCAACATTTGTTTCAAAAATGGTCTTTTCCTTGTATGGCTTTGGGAAGAATTTTGAACACTTGCCATCTCGCATACATGGAGCTTTTAAATTTAATTGTCCACAGGGGCCGTGAATCATAAATTGACTAACAATTTTGTACAGAGATGGATCAATATTTCTATCTGGTAATTCAGCACAAATGATAGAATCAATATCGGTTGCTGTAAAACATTTATAGTTTTTCTTCAGCCAAAATAACATATGAGAATGAGGAAGACCTCTTTTTTGAAATTCAATCGTAGAAACATCTGTTGGTTGAAAAGTAAAAGAGAAGTTATAATATGTTAAAAAATTATAAAGAAATAACTGAGGTAAATGTAAATATAAAACGGTAGATGATGAAAACTCACCTGCTTCAATTTCTCCGAATGGTTTACCAGATTTGATATATGAAAGAAGATCATCATGTTTCATTTTAAAAACTCTTGAGACTATATCTGGTCTGTCTTCTGGTTTACAGCCATGTTTGTTTTCTAACGCTCTTGAAATTTCAGGCCATTTTACATTACAGGTGAAAGTTATAAACAAATCAGGATGACCGTATTGTCGACAAATTGCCATAGCATCTTGATAATTTTTCATCATATATCGAGGACTTCCAGTATATGAGCTCGGTAAAATCACTTTTTGTCCTAAATTACTGGCATCATTATCACCTCTTGATACAGCATCACATATACCTTTATAAGCATCGCTTCTCAAACTGCTTTGATTTTTTCTTAAAAAATGTAATCGACTTTCTTCTATAGTTGCGTAAGCATCAACCAAAAATTGTTGGAATAATCTGCCACCTTTTAGTAAAGTGTTTGACTGATTATATCTTTCTTGAACTTGATATGCTATAAAGCTTCGCATAGAGACATTTTCACGCTTATATTGCCTGTTTCCTTTAGGTGGTAGCATTTTAAGTTCCGTTTTATAACCGTCTTCACCATATGGAAAAAGAATTGGATATTGTAGAGACATATATTTTGGATGTATTTTTGATATTCGTTGTAAACGTCCATCATGCGTCTCTGCTATAATGTCTTTGTCTGAATCATAAAGTCCAATATCACCAACCACTAAACCAGCAACTTCATCACATGTTGGTTGTTCATATTGTTTTTCTCGATTTTCTTCATGATCCAAGATAGTTAAATTTAAAGAACGTAAAGAATGATCATCATATTTATTTCTGACATTTCTGAAAAATCTGACCAACTCATTGACTTCATCGAACATTTTAATCAAGTCTCCTACAATTTCTGGATTGAGACCTTCAATAGCATGTAGTCGATTTGCAACTTCATTATGAGTGTCATATATATACAGTTGTGCAAATTTCGGAGATTCACCTTCAATAGGTAAGAGAGAACCCATTAGATGATGTACTTGGCCACTAATTTTAAAAATGTAGGGTCCGGATCCATCATTGATTGTTTCATCGATTTTAGCTCCCATCGACGTAAATGCAAACATAGAATTATAAGCACGTATGTTTTCTCTAAAATGTCGATCATTATTCGGATCAAGCAAATGTTCCAAAAAAGGAGGTGTAGGGAGTGATACTTCAAGTTTGATTCTACCTTCTTGACAACATTTTGTATATATTGGGGGGTTATTTTTGGACACTTGCTTTTTCGATTCATTTAACCAGAATAAAGCGTTGCAGTCGATACAAACATAACTCATATCTCCAATATCTGAGTACACCAAGGTTTCTCCTGTCCACGGAAAACAAAAGAAACACGTTAATTGAAAAGCATACGTGCATGTACAATAAATCATTTTCAATAATGATTTAAAAAATTGATAACAAAGTATTTGAAAAGTATCTAGTCGCACCACGTCTTTTTCTTTGATAGAATGCTTGTCCAATACTGTTTCCACATGAAGTTTCATTTTCAGGTTCTCTATTATTGGATGTGCTTGCATATGTACTGATATTTGCAGAATTTTCAGGTTCTTCAGTAATGGATGTGCTAGTATATGGATTGATATTTGCAGTGGACGCATATTTGTTTCGTTTCCTACTGCAAACTTCGTCTGCAATATTTTCAGTGCTTTGCAAGGACACATTTCTTCTAATTTTTCTCTGCCGAGGGGTAGCACCAGAATTTTCCACACTGTGTAAATGCACATCTCCTGTAACTCTTCTTTGCCGACGCGTCATAGCTGCAAACAAAAGTTTTGACTGTCAAATTCAATAGTATAGCATCTCAAGTTGTATTCAATTTCGTCAATAGAGACTGAAAGCTTACCGAGTTGACACAAAATGTTTACCATATATGCAATTTTGGCTAACACAGTTCAAAATTGTCACATCCCATATTACTTTCAAACCAACCAATTTTAATGAGACTATTTATGATAAATAGAAGTGACTTGGATTTGTCAAGACTTCCATTTCTTCACATCTACACAGATACAGAAATTAAACAATCATACAGCTCATACAATATTATTAAAATTTCAGTCTGTAACCTAAAATCTTCAAAATCTGATTAGCTAGAAACCACGGAAGCAATGAAGTAAATGTAATTAATCCACATTGGTTAAAAATCCATACCGGGATATGAAACAGTTGGACAATTTGACAGCAGACTATTCCTGAAATCTGCAAAATGAAAAAGAAGTGTTTAATTCACAAACAAAAAATACAAAGGTCCTTCAATTGATAGACGAAGTTTGTTGCTCTCCTTTAAAATTGCTTTTGATGAAGGAAAGTACATTGATTTCACAATGTAAACAGTGGGGCAGATACAAAAATGTGGTAAAGGAAAGCAGTATTACTTCTGACGTAAAAAAAAAAAAAAAGTGTAGGATATCAAAAGATCTTAAGAATTGTAAGATACAAAACTAAAATCTGTAAATTGGGTTAAAAAACTTTTCAAACTTGAGCTGCTAAGGATTATGGATGAATGAATATATTTGAACTTGACTATACTAAAGTTCAAATTAATACTCCTAACCATACTCTATACAAAAACCAACCATTCCTACAAATAAGTTTTGAATATTGTTCATTGTAATAAGAGTATATGCAATTCACATTGTTCAAAAATCTATACCTGAATTTAAAACAGCTAAACAATTTGCCAGCACACTGTTCCCAGAATCTGTAGAATGAAATAACAGAATTTAGAGAATTCGACACTATGACGGTTATACAAACTATAAACTGAATACACAAAAGGAAATAATGAATGCAGACGAAACCAACAACCAAGCTAATAAAACTGTAGGATTTATACCTGAATAAGAGTAACAAATCAAGATAGTATTAACCAATAGACAAAGGAACAGTGGCAGCAGAATGACGTGAAACTCTTTCGCATAGAATCTGCAAAAGCCAAAGAAAACAACAATAAAAACCTGAAATTAATTATGAAAATACCAACATTAACTTTAATACAGAGTTTCTATAAGCAAAAGCATCAATAACACTCTGTCACTGATCTAAAAGTAAAAATTGATAAAACGAAAAGCTATTATCATCCAGCAATACAGTGAATTACACTTAAAATTTGACTGCGTAATTTAGCTCTAAGCTTGAAAAGTATTTGCCAATCTCTGAGCAACCTAAAAAAAAACTATACACCTCTTAAGATTCGTGTAATTAAATTTGATGTGCATCTATAGAATTTCAGACAAAACAATACAGCAAATAAAAAATATTAATCCACAGACACCTAAAACTAATCTTCAGTGCTCAATACCAGGTGTGCAACATTGCATCATGCACAAACCAGAATCCAAAATCTAAACAATATAGTACTCCTTTTTCGCAACACATGACCCAAGAATATTCCAGATAATCTCCATAAAAAAACCTTAGACAAATATCAAAAGCACATCAAAAACTCAAAAGGATTGACTTCTATTTGATTTTTAATCTCAAAAGGATTGACTTCTATTTGATTTTTAATCTCAACGTAGCTATCTATTTCCAAACCAAGTGAAAACTAATGTCTTCTAAGGAACAAACTCGTTCATCTTATAACCATTATAGGTTATCTCTCCTCGAAGTTAAAAATTTGTGAATAAGTAATTACCCCTGATAAAAGTTTAAATACAGAACTACCTTTGCTTGCACTTGAACTACCTTCTGATTCTACAAAACCAAATACAGAACCACTACACAATTCCACCACAAAAATCCATAGCTATCCCTACTCTCTATTAACCACCATAACCAAACAGCTTTTCCTGGATTCCATGCTCCCTTTCCAAAGCACCAATGCACTCACTGGTAACCCCAAAAACATGTACTGATAACCCCAAAACCATAAATACTCCGAAACAACCAAATATATAATTTGCCTAAACATTTCAGAGCATATCAAATAATTTTTTTTTCACACTTTTTGCTAAAATAAACTCTGAGTACCATTGAGCCAGCAATCAAATATACGGTGTAAAGGCAAATCGATCAACTCTATGATTGTTAAAATTCAATTATTTTTTATAGCAAGCATATGACCGCTACCTTAAGCACTGAACAATCAAACTTAATATGAGCAATTTCCATTTCTATGGCCCAAGTCGTATATAGGACCAAAAAACAAACTCAAATGGTAGATAAGGAGACAACAGCAAAATTCCCTGGTCAAAGTTCTGCATAAAAAGACACTAAACTGCTCTAACAGCTCTTTCCAACAAAAATGGCAGAAGTTAAGCCTTTAGGACATGGTAACTCATAACTCATTGAATACACAACAAACCAAATCACACAGACGCTGAAGCCATTTGCAAAACTCAGTTCATTATGTAACAACAAAAAAATAATCATGAAACAATAGAATATGAAAAAAAAAAAAAAAACCATTGCAAACAATGGGTTAAATGAGCAGAAATAGAGCAAAAAATCAAAACCTATTGCAAGCCTTAAAATTGAAGGGTATATTAAGAAATAGGTCTTCTCCATAACCTTTTTTTAAGAATCTTTTAAGAATCCTAAATGAGCAGAAATAGAGCAAAAAATCACAGACCTATTGCAAACCTTAAAAATGAAGCAAAGTTCCTCTTCGCTGAATCTATTCTTGCACAAAAGAACAACATGCATGAAAAAAAACAAAAATTGAACAATCTTCGGTAAAAACCCAGAATTCGCCCACCTAATTACTTTGCTGATGACGAATCAAAAGCAAACAACTGGAAAAGAAAGACATAGTCAAAGACAATTGGAAAGAAGGAACAAAAGCAAAACCCCGATTATCTGACTACAATTACCTTGATCCAAATCAAATTAGCAAATCGCAAGTAACAGCTCCTCTCTGCCCTAATAACTGTGGATCAACAAACAAACCAAAGCAGTACTCTTTGCTCTGAGAGAGATCCAAAAGCGTTTTGGGGGAAAATCAAATATTGAGAAGGATCGGTTTACTGTTTTGGGGCTCTGATGAAACGCATATGGTGTAGAAGGGTCGGTTCATTGTTTTGGGGCTCTGATGATGTTGAGACGCATATAGTGAGATATTTTCTGTTTTAGAGGATTGATGTCTATCTCTTTGGGGGCAAATCTGGAAAATTACTGTATTACTATTCATTCAACAGTGCCAGAAACATTTTACTTTTATATATGTATAATGTAAGCTAGTCTCATTGGCGGACATGCAGAATACACATGCAACGTCTTGAATAGGAACATAACGTGAAAAGAGGACTAACCTAATAGGCACAATGCCATGCACAAGACGCCACATAAGGACCTTAACTTTGGGTGGAACGTTGGCATGCCAGATTTTGTTCCAATATATCCTCAAAGGCCCCCCCCCCCTGTTCCGTCGCAGACAAGGATGCAGTTTGTTCCATCTTCTCAAAGTTATGAAACACATGATAGCCACTTCTCACCTTGTATACCCACTTTGAATCAAAATGCCACACCCATCTATCATTAGCCCCTCGAATGCTTAAAGGGATTGAGGCTATTTTTCCAACTTCCCCACTAGTAAACATCTCATCCAGAACATCAGTTAGCCATTCTTTGTTATCATCATCAATAAAATCTGCAACCCGCCAATGTTCAGTCCCTTCCATCACAGGGGAGAAAGGTCGAATAGAGTACAGATTCGGAACCAAGAATCATTCCATAAGGAGATATTGGCACCATCTCCCACCTAAAGCCTCAGACCTTTTTGTAACACCACCCTACTTTACATGATGCTACGTCATATATGATGCACCCTTTTTCAGCTCTGCCTCCATGAAGGAACAATTAGGGAAATACTTTGCCTTCAGTAAGCAAGCAATCAAGGAATTCGGCTTCTAAAGCAACCTCCACCCTTGTTTAGCTAAGAGTTCAAGATTAAAACAGTGCATGTCTCGAAACCCCATTCCACCCTTCATCTTAGGTCGATATAATTTGTCCCAAGAAAGCCAGTGTATCTTCCTCACCTCATTCGAGCTTCCCCACCAAAATTGTGCCATCAACCTGTGCTTCTCATCACACATATGTTTAGGAAATTCGAAACAACTCATCACATATGAAGGTATTGCTTGGGCCACTGCTTTAATTAGCACTTCCTTACCAGCCACGGATAAAGTTTTCTCCCTCCACCCTTGCGTTCTATTACGCACTCTATCAATCAAAAATGAAAAATCTTCCTCCTTGGAGTAGCTTATCTAAGTGGGAAACCCAAGATACTTGTCATGTTTTTCCACCCTATCGACCCCAAGTAGAGCAGCCAAATCCTCCTGAGAAGGTAAGTCCACATTTTTACTAAAAGAGTTGCAGCTTTTCTAATATTTCACCTGTTGACCTGAGGCAAGTTCATAGTCCAGAAGAATACTCTTGACTGCTTGAACATCCTCCACTTCTGCCTTAAAGAAGATAAAAGAGTCATCGGCAAAAAAATATATGGCTGACACTAGGAGCCCCCTGCAAATTTCTACTTCACGTAATGCGTCAATTCTCTCAACATGTATAATAAGTTTAGATAATACCTCTGCACCCAAAAGAAACAAGTATGGGGAAATAGCATCCCTCTACTATGATCCTTTCGAAGGAAAAATGTATCCCCGTGGTTCTCCATTAACAATAAATGAATAAGACACCATTCTAACACTATCCATAACCCTGTATCCAAACTTCACCAAAACCCAATCTCTTCATCACCCCCTCCAAGAAAATCCATTCTACCAGAACATACGCCTTACTCATATTCAGCTTCAAAGAGCAATATCTCTTCTTCCCACTTCTTCTCCTTTTAAGACAATGAGAGACTTCAAAAGACACTAATGAATTATGATGTCGCTTTTAGCAAGCGCATAATTTAACCCTAAAATATCATTAGTAGCATAAGCAAGTAGGGATCGATCTAATCCGGGGATTGAGGGTACACCTGTCATTGTCAAACAATTAAACAATTAAAATTAAAACAAAGTATAATATTCACAAATATATTCACAACTATAAACATTTTACACGAAAAAGGGGGGAATTTTGTTTTTGGATTTGGATTTCGAAAATAAAACTAAGTTAACAAAACAATTAAAAGGCAAAAACATAAACATACAAATGGAATGAGAGAACAAAGATCAAAACCGAAACTTATGATTAAAATCGATTCAAACCCTAATAGTGTTCATCTAAGTCATGAGAAAGGAGTTGATCATGTGAAACATTCGAAAGCAAATGAATTCCCATTTTTTACTTTTCAATGCTAATTAACCTAAGCGGAAGCACCTAGATTAATCCTATCAAACATGCAATCAAACCCTAGAAAGTTAGTCAATCATGTCATGTTTAACGCATTACACATAGAGAAAGGCTATCAACTCAAGTGTACAACTTAGTATGGAAAAGTCCACCTAATTGCAATCCTCGTTAATTAAATTCGATCTTTGTACAAAACCTTTACTACTTTGATTCAAGTTTACACAAAACGAAAAGTCGATTTCATGTTCTTAAACCTAGCACCAATTATATCGAAACCCTAAGTGTTTGCAACCACATAAGATTAAAATACAAAAGTTATCTATAACGCAAATTTAATTAAACAAACCCACATAAGCAACTCTCGAAGAACAATAATATGAATCTGAAAATTCTCAATTAATCATAAAAATTCCAGAAATTAATATTTGTTCAAACACATATGTCAACTAGTTCATAACCAACGAAATCAAAGCAAAGGTTATAAAGGAGAATCGGATTACACCGTGAGATGGAGATGGTGATGAACGATTGGTGTGGTGGTCTCTTGAATCTCGAAAGCAAGCTTCAAGGTTGGAGATGGATGATGGATGCTCACGGCTATGCTTCTTCTCCCTTGGCCTTGCTTGAACTCGTGGAGATGACTAGAGGATGGAGAAACTCACGGCTATGCTAAGAAGATTTTCTGATTTTTTTCTAAAGTGTAAATTGTATGGGACAGGAACCCCTGACGTTGAGAAAAGGGGAGTATATATAGGGGACTGCCTCCTTGCTCACCAAGCCGTGTAAACCTCATGGAATTAATCTGAAAATTCCACATAATTTCCTCCAATAATATCTTGCCAAATAAGCCCTATGAGGTGGTCCAACCAATCACAAAATTCCATTTAATTCCCTAATAATCTTGGCCGAAATACCATGGATATATTCTGATTTTATACTTTAAATTCGGCCAAAACTCCTTTAGGGAATATAGGAATGTATCTAGACTTCTTTTGAGCTTTTCTTGGTCTCCACCTTTTTCTCTTTCCTTTTATTTCTCCCTTGAATCTCTCTTGGCGTCATCTTTGCTAGGGTTTTCACGTTATTCCCCCTTTATCTCATAGCTTTGGACGGCAAATCCCCAAGATAATCTCCAAGTGTATTTTCCTTCCATAACAATTACCCTAGAAAATCTCAACCGAAATTCTCTTTGATAATTTCTGATTTTCACGCCACTTCCTTGTTTCTCTCTTAGGATTTCACGGCAACAACATCTCTAGGGTTTCATCCTTGCGTCACCAACCCTAATTCCATGGGCTTTGTGGGCTTTTAATCCAATTGCCGAAAATCCACTTCATTCTTGAGAGTTCTTGGGCCTCCATGCGCCACCTTTATGCCATGTCATCATCTAGGGTCTTCAAGAAGCTTCTCTCATGCCATGTCACTTCATTAATTCGATCTCCATTCTTGGTTGGCTCAAGAGTCTTGTTTTGGCAAGCTTTCCTTTTCTGGACAGGGTTTCCTGGTTGGACCAGGAAAGCTTCATTTCTTCATTTCTGCTCATTTGTGCTTCCCTTTGTACTTCATCTTGTCTCCCTCCAACGTTGGCTACCTTCTCTCTCCATTTGTGAGCTCATTTCAGCTCATTTGTGACAAGGACCTGAAAATAGAAACTGTTAGTGAAAAATAGAAACTTTCCTAAAATGAAAAAGGGCGACTTTCCTAAAAATGAAAAATAGAAACTACAAAAATGGAAACTTTCTACAAATAGGAACTTTCCCATTCAAATAATGGAAACTTTCCTAAACAGGGTTTTATTAAGGAAATAACGCAGAAAATGTAGGGAAAAGCAGTTAAAACGTCGCATTAAAATGCTCCTATCAAATTATCCGAAATCAATTTGCCTGGGACGAATGCACTCTGAAATGGCGAGATAAAAGAATCTAGCAGAGGCTCCAACCTGTTCGCTAGAACCTTTGATCTGATTTTGTAAATGACGTTACATAGACTGATTGGACGTAGTTTACTCATATACTGGGGAGTTTTAACTTTAGGCACAAGAGTGACATATGTACAGTTCACCTACTTCGACTTCTCCACCTACCCAACAATAATCCTCACTGCCTCGACCATATCACACCTAACCAAATCCTAAAAGACCTGGTAAAACCTCGGGGAGAACCAATCCTGGCCTCGGCTTTCGAAGGGTGCATTGCTTTTAACGCTACATAGATCTCATCCGCATCCAACCTTCTTGTCAACGTAGCGTTTTGCTCATTTGTGATGACAGGTTCTAGGGTTTCTAGAATATTTTGGAACCCAGAAGGATTGGAAGAAGAAAATAATGTTTGGAAGTAATTAAGCACCACCTTTTCCATGTCATCATCCATTGTACACCAAACCCCATTACTAGAATAGAA
The DNA here is from genome assembly GCA_024704745.1 of Rosa lucieae. Taxonomy (NCBI): domain Eukaryota; kingdom Viridiplantae; phylum Streptophyta; class Magnoliopsida; order Rosales; family Rosaceae; genus Rosa; species Rosa lucieae. The sequence continues at coordinate 20,703,723 of CM045495.1, read as the reverse complement.
CCCCACCAGAGAGTTCTTATTCCTTCTGTTAGAGGCCCTTTGATGAAAAAACTGTGTGTTGAGATCACCATCCTTCAACCAAAATACTTTTTCTCTTTGCCTCCAATAATCGTGTTATCGACGTAGTAGGTCGGGAGCTTTGCTTCAAGCTGGATCTTAGCCTCAACCGATGGTGTTGATGGGGAGTCATCAAAAATTACGCCCAGTTGAGGACGGGTCAACTCAATCTCTTTAGTTAATGACCCAAACTTCTTAGAACTCTAATCTTCTAGTAACTTCCTCGTATGTTGAGTTTTATTCCACAACTTTAGGAATGGATCACTCCCTAAACACCTTCCCATCCCCTTCTAACGACCTCATGACAAGTCTCCTCCCTCAGCCAAAACTCCTCGAACTTGAATCTCTTCTTTTTCTTCTTTCGACGTTTCATCTCACTAACCTCTAATAAAATGGGAACATACTCCCAAGTTGAAGGGTCCAAGTGTTTTACCAAAGACGCCGGAAACAAACTCTTCCAACTATCAGTACTGGTGAATCTATCCAACCTAATTTTCACTCCCTCACCATTCCTTGTGCCCTTCCAGGTAAAACGATGACCCATAAACCTAAGGTCCTTCAGTGCACTAAAGTTGAGAGCATCTTCATCATCTGACTTAAGCTTCTCAACGCATCCCCCAATTTATCCACTAGAGAAGTAATCTCGTTATAGTCTCCTCCCACCACCCATGGGCCATTACCTTGCAAACTAAGCTATCGTAGTAGTAACCATGTCTTGTGATGATTCTCTAGCTTTGGTTGACCATAAAGACCCGTAAATCTCCACCTCTTCGGATCCTGAACCTCACCAACAAGCACATCATCAGACAAAGAAAGTAGCTCAATTTTAATATCATCCATCTACAATAAGGCCAGACCCCCCGACCTACTTGTTCTCTTTCCCTTCCTTTTCTTCATAATTTTACAATCCACCGCCAACCCATTTTTCCATCCTAGCTGACTACGAATACCCACAGTCTCTGCTGAAGTACATTTAGTTTAACTAAGAAAAATAACATCGGGAAGATTTAGGGAAACAATCCCATTGAGCCCCGTAAATCTCTAGGGGTTCCCGATCCCTTAGCAGTTCCAACATAATATATTCATTGCTTGTGATAGGCTGAGTCCGGACCCATCATGGAAGGACGTTCAAGAGCACGTCCAAAGCTCACAGCAGAAACTTTTGTTGTCTTTAGAACCACCATTAAACCTTTCTTCTTGCTATTTCTAGCCAAAGCAAAACCTTTCCCACCTCCTCATTTCTTTACGTGAGGCCCATCAGTGTCGGGGGTCCCCTGGCCCGTAGAGAACCCCCATTCCCAATCTCAATCTTACTTCCTCCTCGAGGCCCACTCTTTTTTGCCCTATAATTTTCTACTTTCTACAATCCACTAGGCCAAAGTTGGCTGTGCTGACTTACCCTATCATCCACTGGCCTATCCACATTATTGGGTCTGACTAAAGGAACTGCATCCACCCAGGTCCAGTAGAATTGGACTTAAGTGGAGTCCCCTCCGAGTTTTACGTTGTCAACTCAATCTTAGGCGGGAAAACAATCTCTCTCCCAAACAAAGTTGACCTCAGTTGATTATCCTCCCCTGAATTCGCCGATCCTCCCCTCTTCTTCTCTATCACTGTCTCAATCAGCAATAATGCCTTCACTAGATCAGGGCAGCGTTGAATGTCAATATCTCATAACTGGGGTGCATCCAAACCCGAATCTTTCGCAACTTCGCCAATCTCCGGCACTAGTTTCCAACGTTTCGGACCCCGACTTCACTCTGCCGTCACCCACGACGACTCACCATCCACTTCCATCTTAGCACCCTCGTTCCCAGCCTTTTCCTCTACCCATTATGTTCGATCCTTGACCAACCAGAAATTCGAGAAATCCGGAGCTCTCATCGACCGTCCTCCAGTGCCTTGCTCTAGCAGCCCATATCTCCTTCCTTATCGTAGTAAAACCTCCTCCGCCTCTGCCCTCTCCGTCGCCTCTTATTCCTCGATTCATTTATCTTTCTTCTCCACACATAAGAGCTCATCAAACTGCTTCTCCAAGATAGCCCTCGCCCGGTGACGTTCACACCTGTTAGAGTCATGGTTTAGCCTTCCACAATAGAAACAAAAAAATGGCATTTTGTGGTAATCCAGTTCAAGGCACGATGCTTTCTTCTTCCCTGGTAACCGAACTGAGGCAATCCGCTGTAGCGGCTTGTCAACGTCAACTTGAATCCGGATCTTCAAAGTTGAACCATGGACAGCCTCCTCCATACAGAAAAATCTCCCAACAACATCACCTATCCTCCTCCCCGTCTCCTCTTCCATATAAAGCGGCCGAATTCCTCATGCACTGATCCAAAAGAACTGCCAATTCAGAGAAATCTTGAGCAGGTCCTCTGTGCCATCCATAGCCTCCACTGCGAAAAGAGTTCGGTCAAAATGCCAAGGGCTGCCCCAAAGAACACTATTCCGGTCATATTCCCGAGTAAACAAAAACACAACCTTGTCGCTCCCATCCAACGCCACAGCTATAACTCTAATCGCATCCCCCATTCTTTTCTTTGGCTTGCACAAGGCCCTCATTGTGCCAATTAAAGCCTCCTTATAGTAGGGCTTATTGGTAAGGAGTTGACCAACAATCAAGAACTTCTTCTGCTTCCACCATACCGACTCATCCAAGAGCACGATCTCCATCACTTCATCCTCTGTAAGAACCAACTTACTGACCAAACCTCTGATCTCGTCTTCCATAGAACACAAAGTAGAACCCAACCCTCTGGATATCCTAGCCACTCTGTCCACCAGATACATATGTTGCTCTCCGACGTAGACAAAAACATGATCAACTGTCACCTTTAGTCGTAACTGACACAAAGGAAACCCTTACTCACCCCCGTGAGAGAAAACGGAGAGAAAAGAAACTTATTGCAAGTTAATAAAATGTGATTTTAATGTGCATTACCTATTCTATTACAAAAACAAGAGAATTTTAGGTAATGTCGCTGAAAATGCTCTAATGCATCCATAGAAATACGTAATATACATAATTTATCTCCCAAAATCATAAACTTTTTGAATGTCTTAATGTGTTTCAACGTTATTTGAATTCAAATTTGAACTTTGTCGAGCATACTCATTGAGGCATTTAGTTATGCATTGTGATGCATGAATTGAGTAGTAATTGTGAGCTTTAAGTTTTGGAGAGAAAAGATTTCACATTTAAAAAGTGACAAATAAAAATATAACTTATTTATACAATGCTATTGAAGAAGATTAAGAAAAATAGAAGAAGAAAAATCTGATAAGGAACGATGATGGATAACTGAAAAAGCCTGGTACAACGCTGTCATGTTAACAAGATGAGGGATTAAGACCATAGATGATGAAATGAAATTATTTTTATTTCTAGAGTAAAAACAATGTTAAATTGCAATCAATTGGTCTAATGGCATGTCTCCCCTTTGTAAGTAGGAAGACGTGAGTTCGACTCACAATAGACTAGTTGTTGTATTTGACCAAGAAAAAACTTTGCAATCAACTAAATTGACAGGTGTCAGAATTAGAATGGAAGATAGAGAATGAGACATGAATTTGGGGACAGAGAATTTGAACATGCAAGAATGAAACCTATGCATTCAATACTAATTAATTTTGGAGGAATTAATGATGGTCCATATACTACAACATAAAAGCTAATTTGCAAGGAATAAGTTTGTCGCTAAAAATCAAAATTTCCTCGCCGTAGTGTTTTCACGAGGAAAATATTTTCGTCGTCAGTTCCTCGCAGTAGGGTGGTCAGTTCCTCGCCAAACTCTTTTCACAATGAATATATATATTATTTTCTCGCTGTTCTTCTTTAACTACAATTTTTTTCCTCGCCTAAACTCATACTTTTTCCTTGTGAAAAAAGTTTCAGTGTTGAAAAATAGTCGTTATATATATTTCCTGGAAAAATAGAATTCATCGCTAAATGTTTGATTTCCTCGCTGATGATATTTGGTCGTTATAGATATCTTTCCACAAGGAAGTATTTCCTCACTATAACCTATCTTCAACAAGGAAATTTATTTTCGTCCCCAATATATATCTTTTTAGCGAGAAAATTATTCATCACCAAGGATACTCAATGACGAAAAACTTTAGATTTGTCAATATAAGTAATGTGGTCTATAGCGAGGAAATTGAGGTTTGTCATTGTCGGTTCTAATCTATAGCGAGGAAACTTGGTTTTGTTGTTGTAGATTCTAGCCTATCGCCACCACAAAATTTCAGGTTTTTGATTTTTTGGACAAGACTAAACTTCAGCCACATGCATATATTAGTGACCATGTCGACAAACCACTAAAACATTGATCATCAAAAAGAAAATATAAATCTGCAAATAATCAAATAAATAGCCTTTATATGTCTTTTAATTTTGGATCTCCATTACGCTTGAGCATTTGTGATGAATACTCATCAAAATTGTGAAATACAAAATAACAGAGTCTAGAACAATAAAAGAAACCATCTTTGCAGAACTACTATTTGAGAGATGCTGTAGTGCTGCACTTTTGAATTTTGACCACCCAACACCATTCTGCAAATGAAAAGCACAAAACATTATTATTTACTGTGAAGGAGAATGCAACAACAAGAAGTGGTGGGGGGTTATAAAAAGCGAAAAAAAAAAAAAAAACACTTGCAACAGCTGCAACACAAACTAGATTCGGAGATTAGTCAAAGCTAATCCTTTCACCATTTCTTATAAGAAAATTCATTACAAGGACCAACAGATACTTCATGCAAACAAAAGAGGCAAGGGGTTATAAAAAGCATAAACACTTGCAATAGCTACAGCACAAACTAGATTCGGAGATTGGTCAAAGCTTGTTAATAATAGCAATGCTAAATCTGAACAAAATGAAATGCAATGATTCACTGTTCCCTACCTATCACAGTATCCAATAGCTATGCAAATCAAAATAAAGACAACCATTCATAAGAAAAGGATATTAGAAGTAACTATGACTTTAAATGGCATGGAATGAACGGATCGAAGGCTCTTATAGTACCAACCAAGACTCTTCAGATTCATTTTAGAGAACCAGAACATACATTTTAGAAGAGACACTTACCAAGTCAGAAATTAGATTGAGCTAAGTCTAGAATGCAACCACAGGGCCTTTTTTTTTCTCCTACCCCCGCCCTTTTTTTTTTCTCCTCCCCCCGCCTTCGATAAATGAAAACTCAAATGTCCCGCATTTCTTTTTCTTTTTCTCTAATCCTTTAGTACGCTGTTTATTAAAATAAAATATGCCATAAATATAAAACTTTAGGGTTTAGGGTTTATGGATTAGGATTTAGGATTTAGGGTAATTTTATGATTGTGAATTGCTTAATGGTTTCGATTTGAATATTTGTTGTCATAATTTATTTAAGGATTAAATACTTGTTACTCCTCAAACTTTTGCCTTAAAAACAGTTCAGCCCCTCGCCTTTCAAAATAAACTGGATAGTCCTTATTCTTTCTAATTCTCACACAACATATCCAAAACAGGTATAAAATGACTATTCTACCCCCAATTTTCTATTTTTATTATTATTTTTATTTTTTCTATTTTTTTAATTTTTCTCCCCCTTTTTTTTATACTCTCTCTCTCTCTCTCTCTCTCTCTGTCAAGAAAACGGCGACGATTCCTCCAGTCACTTGATCACCGTCTAGATCAGCAGCCCCGGCGCCGATCGGACCGTCGGCAAAGACCGCACCCGGAGCGCCCGCCAGTTCTCCTGGCTTTGGCTCTTAAAACTCCAACAAATCGTCGTCTCCTTCGCCTCCGTCACCAATTCCTTCGTTGGCCTCGTCCGCATCGCCTCGCCCGATTCGCAGGCCGACTCCGCCTCGTCGCGGCTCTACCGAGTCATCAAGGGGTTCCTGATCTTCGTGCTCTTGCTGCTTTGCGTTGAGCTCGTCGCCTACTTTAAGGGCTGGCATTTCAGTCCGCCGAGGTCATCGGAATCGTATATGCGAATTGGCTCCACGTCAGAGTCAATTACAATCGGTGGACCGCGTCATTCTGGTGCTCGGATGCTTCTGGATCAAGTTCCGGCGAGTCAAGCCCAAGGCCGCCATGGAGTACAAAACGACGCCGTCCAGTGAGGAGGAGGGTGGGACTGAGAATGTGGAGGATTATCCCATGGTGTTGTTGCAGAACCCTATGTGTAATGAGAGGGAGGTAAGATGTTGTAGGTTTCTAATCCCCTTGTATAGTTAGTCATAACCAAAGCTTCAATTTTTACTGTTACTGTGTATGAAAGTGTTGAAAATGTGATTGCATTCGGAGAGAGAGAAGGACGCGAGGCTGAGAAGAGAGAAAGGGAGAGTTTAGGTTTTTGGTGAGATGGTGGCCGGAAGTGGTGGTCTCTGGTGATGGCAGAGGAAGAGAAGAAGAAGAGAGGTCGAGGGAGAGGCCGTGCGGCCAGGAGAGAGGGAGGGAGGGAGGGAGGGAGAGAGAGAGAGAGAGAGAGAGTATAAAAAAGGGGAGAAAAATAAAAAAAAATAGAAAAAAAATAAAAAAAAATAGAAAATGAGGGGCATAATAGTCATTTCGGATCATTTTGGACTTGTTATATGAGAATTAGAGAGAATAAGGACTATCCAGTTTAATTTGAAAGGCGAGGGACTAAACTGTTTTTCAGGCAAAAGTTTGAGGAGTAACAAGTATTTAATCATTTATTTAAATACTAGAATACTGTTTTTCAAGGTTCTATTTCATAGAGTACGTGTTCCAGTTATTATCCCTCAAATTAGAGTTTGCATTGTCAAAGTTCTATTGCATAGCGTGTTTCATATATGATCTTTTAAATTGAACAAGAAAAACATCCATTATTGAACAACCATCGATTCATGTATATACAATATAGGTCATATCATGAGTTATTGTCGTACTATCAAGGTAACAAATAAACTTATGCTATGTGTTGTGTCATGATTCTTAGGTAGAAGACAAACAAAGTTGAGGGAAGCTCAATTACAAAAAAATGGGGAGTGAAAACAAGTTATTCGTATTGATATTTACACATTAAAATATCAAATTAGTATTGTGAATAACTATCGATTTTCATTAACTCGTTTAATAACGATGAAAACATTCCGGCAGTAAAAGAGGAAAGAGGAGAGAAGAGAGATATAAAATAGTGCGGCTAAAGGGAAAGAAAGAGGAAAAAAAAGAGGCACCGCTGCCGGCTCCGTCGTTGAGGCACCAGGCGAGGTGGCGAGGTCGAAGAGGTAGGGTCCGGCGAGGGCGGTGTCCTGAGGGAAGATGCATAGGAGGTGGGAGAGGCTGCGGTGGATTTTGGATCGCACTGCTAAGCCGAGAGTGAGAGAGAGAGAGAGAGAGAAGCAGAAAAAATAACAAAAAAAAAAGGAAAAAAGAGAAGAATTAAAAAAAAAAAAGTGAGAGGTTAAATGGTCATTTTGGACCAAATTGTTGAAATTCAAATGTCTGGGGAGTTACTTGTTGAAATAAAAATGTTAGAGACTAAACTGTCGACGCGCCCAAAGTACAGGGTGTGAATAGTAATTTGCCCTTTAAAACATTTTGCTGGACCATCGTTTGCAATCTGTAAAATAATAGGGGTGTGAAATTTGCACAACCAAATTTACAAACCACACACACTAGGGGTGGGTTCGGTTCCGATCGGTTAGGTTTCGAGCCTAAACCGAAATTAGAATTGGTGCGGTTCTGTGTGGTTTTTGTATTTTCAGAAGTTGACACCGAAAACCGAACCGAATCAAAAGGTTCAGGTCGGTTCGGCCCAGTTTCAGTTTTTTTTTTTTGGTAAATAGATTTTTACAAAATATACTTCTTTGGTATTGTAACACGAGAAGTTTTTGTTTCTTCAAACCTATAATAATAATCTATCACAATGTGTTTACAAGTTTACTAATGCATGTTTTGTACTTCAATAGACAATAATCTATAATTCCTGAATTCCATACCCCATAGTCCATATAATTCAATTCATATAGTCTAATAGTCCATCAAGTTCTAGCATCAAATCATCAACATATGAAATGGTCAAAAAATATAGAGTCCAAAGTTTATAACAGTCCATCATTGCATCAACACTAAGTCACTAACCTCACAAATTAAAAATGTATAAGTTCACTAAAAGATTAAACATCACAAAAAGAATGAACCAACATCAACATATGAAGGAGAGCAATGGCATGATCTCAAGCTCGGAAAGTTGAAGTCTTCGACTTTGGAGGTAACATTCTGCTCCAACTACTCCCTACTGCAGCTCCACATGACATCTTAAGCATCTCTACATTAGTATAAGAGAATAATAAAAAGAACAACATTAGAAAAGAAATACATACAATCATATATAACATAAATATTACAACTTCATTAACCCAAAAAACTTTAACTAAGAAAATAGAAACAATTACCTCTTTCCGCTTCTTCACACAACTCCATCTCCTCAATAGTAGGGATATGATGTAGATACACATTTTCACTCCTAAGCCAATTTTGTGTACATATCAAGGCCTCCACCATTCTAGGACTTAGGGAGCTACGGTATGGATCAATAATCCTCCCACTCAAGCTAAAGGAAGATTTCGAAGCTATGGTTGACATCAGAATAGCTAAAACATCCTTTGCAATGCTGGCCAATATAGGATATTTACAAATTCCATTCACCCTCCACCAATTCAACAAGTCAAAGCCTTCATCATCTCCTTCAATAGGATCTCCAAGATATCTATCTACATCGTTGTTTACAATCCCGACTTTCTTTGCTCTTCTCCTTTGCTTCTTCTCTTTCAATCTCTTTTCTAACTCCGTTAGGCCCTTACTTGAACTAGATATCCCCTCACTTGATACTTAAGAACCACCAATCTCACCAACACCACTTTCCCTTCCCTCTTCCTCATACACCTTGTAAAGGTCATACAAGAGATCCTTCACACTCTTTGTGTTAGCTTCCATATTTTCATCCATATCTCCATTATCAAGAATCTCAAAATATATAGTCAACAACTTTCTCAAGTTTATGACGTGGATCAAGAACAATAGCAATGAATAGATAGTGATTCAACTTATCAAAGGTACCCAATACTTGAGAAACTTATCTTGCATAAGTGATACAATCTCAGACAAACATGGGTTCTTTTGTTCTTGCAAGAGACCATAAATAAAGAGTATATCATCAAAAGTACTATGAACGGTAGGAGAATTAGAACAACATACCTTCAAAGTGATTTCATAAAATGGTCTCAAGAAATCCACAAATTGCTCCCCATATTGCCAATCAACACTTGCTGGGGGCCCTTTTTTGGCTTTTCACCCTTTTCACCTTGGAGCCATGCCCAAAAATTACCGGCATCTTCTTCCACCATTCTATCAAAAGCTTTTTGGAATTTCAAAGCCCGTTCCAACATCAAGAATGTGGAATTCCACCTAGTATAGACATCCAAAATCACAAGCCCTTTGCACTCTAGTTTCACCCTTTCAACACATTCCTTAAAAAAATCAAGCCTTTGTGGGGAGGATCTAACATACCTCACCGCATTCCGAATGGCACCAATGAATATCTTCATCACACTCAACCCATTATTGACAATCAAGTTAAGAATATGGGCGACACACCTCATTTGCAAATTCTTCCCTTTATGCAAAAGTGCATTAGGGACACCCCAATCACCTATCCTCTTACTCAACTCCTTCAATGCAACATCATTTGACGAAGCATTATCAACGGTGACGAAGCATTATTAACATCACACACCCTTTTATTTTAAAAAAAAATTTTCATCTCACATTTTTTTACACTTCCTAAAATACCCTAAATCAGATTTTTTTTTTTTTTTTTTTTTTTTAGGCTCTCTCTCTCTCTCTCCTTCATCCCATCCCTCTTTAAGGTAAACTAGGTAAGGGAAGCGAGATCTCACCTGGTTTCTCTTTCTCTTTAGCTATCAAATTATTGCTATGTTCTTTGCTAGCTATTTTAAGCACAATTAAGACCTCCTTGTTACAACTTAATTGGTTTCAGTATGATTTGATCTTTCTTGAAAGTTTAAAAGAACTGGAAGAACACTAAACTCCTTGTTTCAGTTTGTGATCCGATCCCAAGTCTCTGTCTCTGTCCTTCTTTCTGTCATGGCTCTATAAATGATTGTTGCTATTAAAACCTACAAATCTGCTCATTTGACCTTACTCTATTATAAATTATTAAATGACATATATAACCTACTATAAAATGACTATTAAGGACAATAATTATACCAAAAAAATATTATATTGATTTTCCCTATACTTTCCAATTCTATAATATTAAATTGCATTCTTTATTATTTTCCTTATCTATTTTTATTTTCCAATTTCACTACATACTCAATAAAGCATATATATATATATATATATATATAATAAGAATTAAAACTATGATTAAGATCATGTGACATAAAAATATATGATATAAAAATTGAACACATATTGGTGAAAGGAAAACAAAATAAATCATATTATGACTAAATCTAAGTCTATCCATTTTATTTGCAAAAAAAAAAAAAAAAAATTTGAGTTAGCAATTAAAAAAACTAAACAAATATTTAAATAATTAATCATGAGGTACAGAAAATAGAGAAAATAAAATAAACAATAAGAAAAAAAAACTGATTAATCTTTTTTTTTTGCATAATTAAAACAAAAAAAATTATAAAAAAAACCACAGAATAGTTTATATTATTTTATTATTAATTAGAAATTAAAAAAAAGATTAGAAATTAATTTTTAAAACTCAATACCTTGTATTTTATTTTTTTATTGAAAAATGATATTTATGTTGTCTGATTAAGGAATGAATATGTGATTAAGATTTATAGAGTAATTAAATCATTGAAATAACTAAGTTTTTTATTTTAAAGATAATAGCTTGTTTGCAATTTTTATAAGTGAAGTTATTTGAGGAACTTTAGTGAGACTTAATGAGTAAATTTAGTATTTGAAAATTTGATAGGAGGTGTAAAAAGCATAGGCGGTCAAGTGAGTAAATTTAGAAGTTCCAATAGAAAAACTCCTATAAATTCAATCCTCTGCCCTGAATTTCAATTCCTCCAAAACATGGTATATATGTGTTGTGTGCATGTCCAAAACAGGTTTCAATCATCTGAGTAGTTTGAGCGATTTTTCCATTCTCGCGCAAGAAACAGAACCTCTATTGGACGGGTCCGATCAGATCTTAGCCATCGTCGACATCCTCCTAGCTACCGATAAGCGCGTAAACAACCACCACAACTGGTACACCATTCTCCAGGTGGATCGTCGATTCAACGACCAGGATCTATAAAGAGATCGTACAGACGGCTGGCATTGCTCCTCCAACCAGACAAGGACAAATACGCCTTCGCCCAGCACGCCTTCAAGCTCGTCGTCGATGCATGGGCCGTTCTCTCCGACCCAGCCAAGAAGCTGGTCTTCGACACCGAGCTAGGCCTCTATAGCCCAATCAATCTCACCATCGCGGCCGATCCAAGAGATGTCGGAAAAGCAGGAAGTGCATGAGGGAAGTGCAAGTTTTGGAGAGGAGAGAGAGAGAGGACCCCAAAAAAAAAAAAGGAAAATCTGATTTAGGGTATTTTAGGAAGTGTAAAAAAATGTGAGATAAAATATTATTAAAAAATAAAAGGATGTGTGGTTTGTAAATTTGGGTGTGCAAATTTCACCCCCCAAATAATAACAGGTGTAGTTATATTACATATCCAGTCTGCAATTTATTACGGAAGCAAAGAAGCCCACAGCATCGCTGGCCTTTGCACTAGTTGATCATAATTGTGATCTCTATGGTTTTCAAGCCTCTAGACTAGTAGTGGAGAATCCTAATTAGTTCATGCGGACTTTTGTAATCTAGGGATCATTAACAAGCTCAAAGGCCAAAACAGTTTCTTAATGATGACAACATAGATCAATATCTTTTTGTCTTTTTGACAAGGAGCATCGATTTTCATTGCTTCAGTTCTCAAGCAATCTCTGTTTGGTCTCATTGATAGAGAAAAAGAAAACCCTGAACTTGGGGCTTCATGCATAGCGACGGTTTTGGCTGATCGTGTCCAGCGCAGATGTAAGCTTGGTGAGATTGTTTTTCTTTTTCTTGCTTGATCTGGTATTTTCTTGATCTGTATTGTTGGGTTGAATGGGCAAGACTTTGTTTTTGGCACGTTTTGGGACCATGCTTTACTGGAAGAGTTGGTCGCTAGAAGCCTAAAAGTCTCGAAGGCGGCAATGATAGAGTGGCAGAGTGTGCAGGTTGCTTGTGCTCCTGGTAACCTGACTAGCCTTTCTCTTTCTTGGGTTTGGGCCTAGGTCTTATGGGTGCAATCTCACCTGGGCCAGCCATCTGATTAGATTTGGTTCTTGTGAGAATTGGACCAGGCTAGACTCTAAAGAGTGTCTTGCCACCCTCACCTATTACTTAGTGGTTTGAGTTGGCATGGTCCTAGCATTATACCTACTTGGCCGATTGGGCATTCAATGGTCTTTAAGTGCCAATCTTAATTTAAATCATGAGTCCGGTAAAGTCGATAATTTTCTCGATTTTAGACTGGTGTATTTCAAGCGGCTTATGAATAAGGAGTTAGCTCCCATCTGCTTGCTAGGAAGTTGCTTTCTGTTTTATACCACAATTGTGTGTAAGCGAACGGAGGCTAGTCGATGATTTTTCTCTAGAAGACACAGACTTATTCTTTGTTTGTAAGTTCACAAATAAAGCAAACCACCACTATTCACACTATTCATAATTAATAGGTAGGAAAAACAAACCACCACTAGTCCACTACTTACATTCTTTTAAGATATGCAAAATACATCTTCATTTCCAAAATATACCTTTGTACTAGGTATCAAAAGTGCAATCATATCTATGTACGAGGTAATGAAAAAAGAGTACGGTAGTTTTGTGGGCCCTGGAAAATTTATCGAGCTTAAATTGAGATCGTTCAACAAGTTATTTATTTACGGTCTCGATAAATGTCAAGATGCTCGAGAAAATTTACAGAAATTTTCATAAAGTGAAATCCTCGATTTAAGGATTGGATGATAAAGTGCACGACACGACGAGTTTGTGGGACTTTTCGGGAGGTTTTTCGGATACCCGACCTATTTGTTATGATTTTCTGAAGTTTTGAGATTTTGGAAATCATTTAAGAAAATAGAAAATCAGTGGTGCAATCAAGGCCGTCCATCCAGCCACCGCTTGATCGTGGTCGTCCCTCGTTAATGGGACACATTTATATAGGCCCTTGATCAGTTGGAAGGATCAGAATGATCGAGAGAGAGAGAGAGAGAGAGAACCAGAGTTCTCCGACCCGGAATGAGACCCGCGACTGGGCCTGACCGGAAAACGTTTCCCCGACCACTTCTTCGAGGCGGACCATCGGGAAAAGCCTTGTCTCGTCGTCGCCTACTTCTCTGCGGTGTCCGATTGTACATGCAACGGCCCGGAACGAAGAATTGACGACTGGAAGCCCGAGCTGCCTCCGACGAGTTCTGCAGTTCCCGGCGACTCCGGCCACCGTTTGGGCTGCCTGTGGTATGAAACCTCACCTCCTCGTCATGCTCTACACGCTTCTACACTTAGTTTTTGAATTAGATTAAGTTTTGATGATTTACGTTTCTGGGTAGCTACGGCTCCGACGTGTTCTTCGATGCGGGCGACCTTTCCGGCTCTCCTTGGCTTGGTCTCGGCCTCGACTGCAACTGTAGACAAGGAATTGGGCAGTTGGCTGGGCAGATCACGTTGACATCCTCAATTCATCATCTGCCTAGTTTCCGAAAGGAGTTTGATTTGGTTGCAGTTGGAATTCGAAGGTATAATTGAAAATGTTGAATTGAAGTTTGGTTATTGTCATGCAAATCCGAAGTTAGTAGCTTGAGTTGGTATGACTTGGTGGAAATCAGTTTCCTTGGCTGTGGAGTTTTGTCAGATTGTTATAGTTTCGGTAGCTTGGAGTTTATGTTTGAATTGGGTAGGAAATTGATGTTGTTATGCTGAAAATTGGTCGTGGAACTGACTATGTAGAGTGAATTGTGATTATCAGGCTTGATGTCTTGTTAGTGTTGTTCGGAATTGTTTCCGGCCGGTTTTGTAAGTTAAAGTCTTGTTGGTGTTGCTAAGGCAGGTAAATCGAAATGATTGGGAAAAGTTTGAGAAATGGTCAAGTTATGAAGTATGGGTGTACATAGTAATTCTATCAGAATTGTTATCCGACGAAATTTGAGTTAGAATTAAAGTTGAGTGTTAAAGTGATAATAAGTAGAGATAAAAGAAATTAATATATATTGGGTGGCCTTTGTAAATCGGTTGCACTCAATATATGTTTGGTCAATATTGTACTTTCAAGTGAATGTTCGATAATCTAAGTTAATTATCGAACCTATCTCGATTGGTCAAATGTGGTCAAACTGGTCAATGTTGGTCAAATGTGGTCAACCCTTGGTCAACTCCTGGTCAAACCAGGAAAAGCTGGGGATGGACGATATGTTAATCGTTGAGATTTCGTTTAACTGTTCAATGTTATTAACTATCGAAATGTTGGAATCTAGGACTCCAGTTTCCATTGGAACAGAAGGTTCGCAACTCTCGGAGTACGTGAGAGAACGCATCGGAATCCAAGTAGGGATTCAGGACTCTCCTCAGTTGGTGATTTTCTTATATACTGTTATTACATGATGCATGTTAGTTGGTATGGTTTGGTTATGTTCAAATGCAATGCATACTAACCAAACCATGTGAGAAATGTGATGGCTTGAGAGTGAAGGGTGGCTCTGACTTCCTTGAATTCGATCCCCAAAACCTCCGGAGGGTTAGTTACACCGGTCGGACGGTGAGCGATCACAATGACGACCCGATCCGTGTGTGTAGCTAGGTAGCGGACGCTCTCGCTACGCTTACCTGATGATAAATTAATTTGAGGTAAGGTCGTGTAGTGGGTCTATCGGACCGACCATCAGGTAATACTTGGATTTGGCGCCGTATTTATTTAAGCATCATGCATCTGGTTTCAAGTTGAAAAACATTAAAGTTTGCCGTTCTTTTAAATATTTGGTTTAAATATGTTTTCATACTGGGCAGCCCAAATATTTGTTTATTGGTTTTGAGTCTAGTTGAGGTAGAGTTCCTGTTGAGCAGCGAGGACGAAAGCTCACCCCCTACAACAGTATGCATGCAGGTACTGTGCACTGGTGACGGGATAATGGCGGACGGAGCTGGGTGTGCAGAACAAGTTTTGTAAACCACCGTCTGGGCTTTATTCTGATTTCCAGTTCTCGAACTCCATGTTTCGGAACTTGTGGTTATTTAGCATCGTGTCAAAGTTAGTTGAATTCTCTTTCATTGAAATTCATACCTCGTGTGATCCTTATCCAAGTACTGGATGAGTGAAATAGATTTCAGCAACTCAAGTTTTTCACCTCAAAAATATCGATAGCTTCCGCTGTGTGTTGCAAAAAGTTTTCTAACAAAATGCCTAGTGGTCCTCTAGAATGTGAATTGAGCTTTCGGTTTATATTTTAGAGCTCCGCGGCACTGTGATGTGCCCAAGCTGGTGAGGTGCGGTTTGGGGGCGTTACAAGTTTTAACATTGTTTCTAATAGAAAGGTGGAAGAATTTCACAAATAGTCACTCAACTATGACTCATTCAACACTTTGTGTGATGCCCCAGAAATTTGTATTTTATTTTCCGAGGAATTTCCGGAATCTAATTTATGATTTTTGGACGGTTTCGTGGCTCGTGGACGGAGCGGAAGTGTTTCGGACGAATTAATTATTTAAAAAGTATGGTTTTAGGGGGGTTGCCAAAGGTTGACTTTTTATTTGTTGGGATTCTCCGAAAACTTCCTTCACGAAAGTTGTAGAGCGCGTCGATACGAGTTCGTGGATATGCGGAACGCGTAAATCGGAGTTCGTATGAGGAAGTTATGGCCATGGAAAGAAGTTTCCATTTTGGTATTTATAGGAAAAATCAGAAAAAATATATTCATTTCCTCATTTCCGTTTCCGGAAATAATTTTCCTCTCTCTCTTCTCTCTCGTCCGCGCCCTCGGAGTCGAAGAAGACCGACTGACCCGACCTGAACCCGGCGTTCCGACCCGACCTTTCCGGCGAACTGCGGCCACCTCCGGCGACGAAACTTTCCAGACAGGATCGCCTCCACCATCTGGTCGTCCCTCTAGTGCTCTCTATCGCCGATTCTTCTCCACGGCGGCGCTGCAAGGTGGTGCAGCCTTGTGTTTTCGGACCCGGCCGGAAAACACAACTCCGGCTACCTCGTGGCTTCAGGCTTCTTGGGTTGAGTTCAGAACAAGCTCCCTGGTCGATCCTTGTTGTTTGTTTCGACCGGTTTACGTGAAAACTCGATCAACTCGGATTGGATCACTGTTCACGACTTGTGAGGTAGTTTTCGATCCCTTAAGCTTGTTTTCTGACTTCGATCCAGTTATGAAAGTTCACAAGCATGCTTAGATGAAGCTTTTTGATGTTGGGAGTTTTGTGAAATATTGAGTTTTGGCCGGCGGAGGTACGCCACCGCCTGTGGCGGCGTTCCGGCGGTGTTCCGGCCGTGTATGGGACTGTTTCTGGTATTATATGTCTTCTACTCGTTGATACGAGCGTTTCGATATATAATATGCAAATTTTGGAGTTCGAATGGATTTGTTATGATTTTTGCCGTTTCATATCGGTGAATTTATTCGATCTGTGAGGATACGAGCGTCCGATCGACTTGTGGCTTGGTCACATCGATCGTGGGCGTATTCCGAAGACCTTAGGAGGTCTCGGATGTGGTTTTGCCTCGATTGGCGCCACTTTGGGGATTTTAGTTCAAAACAGGGGTTTCGAACTTAAATCATTTGTGAATTATTACTAAGTGGAAACCGATTGTGATTAGGTACTTGACGAAGTATTTGGACGAGTTGTTGGTGATAGTTTTGGTTCGGTTCTGTATTGAAGACGCAGCAGGAGTTCGAGGTGAGTAATCTCACGAAGTTCATATCACGAACGGGTTAACCCTATTGCTTTGAGAGTTATTTAGTTAACTGCAAACTATAGATGGTGTTAGTGACATTCTGAGTAGATGACTATGTGTGTATATATATATATTATGGGATGTATATATATGCATACGTATTCAAGTATTAGTTGTGGATTTGTGGAACAATATACATGAGCGATGCTTTTTATTGTTTTGGGTTGGGACTTTTGGAAAACAATTGGTGGGAAATGGTATTTCTATTGTTTCGAAAAGTGTTTGAGGAATTGAGAGTCACAGGTTGTGATGTCTCCTTTTGGGTCGATTTAATGTTTTGATCCGACGACCGGTGGTCTGAGGATCTGAGAGTCACAGGTTGTGATTTCTCCTTTTGATTTGATTTGACGTTTTGATCTGAGGGTCAGGTTGGCCTAAGGATCCGGGGTTGCAGGTTGCATCCTCAGGCAGCATATATCGTAAGGTTGAACCTTGGCCGAGGTGACAGGTTACGATATATTCAGTTAGAGCTCTAGTCTGTCTGCTATCGTACTTTAGGGATCTAAGTAGGTTACTTAAGATTCCTGGGTACATGTTTTGTCCAGGTTGGACCGAATTGATGCTTTGTCCAGGTTGGACCTATTTGCTGTTTTGTCCAGGTTGGACCTATTTGCTGTTTTGTCCAGGTTGGACCTATTTGTTGTTTTGTCCAGGTTGGACCTATTTGTTGTTTTGTCCAGGTTGGACCTATTTGTTGTTTTGTCCAGGTTGGACCTATTTGCTGTTTGTCCAGGTTGGACCGATTTGTTGTTCTATCCAGGTTGGATCGATTTATCATATTCTACTTGTTAGGTTAACAATGGGTATGATTTATTTGTGTTGATGCTTTGTCCAGGTTGGACCTATTTGCTGTTTTGTCCAGGTTGGACCTATTTGTTGTTTTGTCCAGGTTGGACCTATTTGTTGTTTTGTCCAGGTTGGACCTATTTGTTGTTTTGTCCAGGTTGGATCGATTTATCATATTTGAATTGTTAGGTTAACGATTTATATGATTTTGTCACGGTGTGACTTTCGTTGTTTCTTTTGGGAAAAGAGTATTGTTTTTGGAAGCATGGTATGTTTTCCTAATTCGCGAGTTGAAAGGTTTTCCTCGTTTTTGGCGTGAGTTGAGCATGTGTGGTTTGAGTTACTCATACGGGCTTGCAAAAGCTTACCGGGTTTGTTGTGTGGCAACCCGGTGCACCATTCCAACGGTGTAGGGGTAAATCCTGCAGGTTAGGATAATCGTGCTGAAGCTGAGGTAGCGCCTTTGGCAGCTTTACGGTAGGAAGCCATGTCTTTTATGACTTTACTATTGATAAGGACTTCCGTTGTATAGTTAACTCTGAGCAGCATTACGTTTATCTTGTTGCTGACAATTTAATTCGTAAGCTTGTGTAATATATAACTCTTTGGAGCGAGTGTATATTAACTTTGAGGGTTCAGGGCATCAATATGTGTGTAAGTTTAAGGGAAAAAGAATTCAGGTATTTTGTATTGATGACTGAACGTTCACGCATATATAATTATGGGGTTATATATATCGATTTTCATGGGTGTAAAATCAGGGGCGTGACACTTTGGTCACTCAATTTTCAAATATATCACTTTAGTCACTCAACTATTACTCTGTCAATCACTTTAGTCACCCAATGGGTATTTTGTCTCACTTTAATCACTTTCCCCAATCATTCCAATTTAGATTTCTCAATTTTTCACAATTAGTTGGACGAGAATATCATTGACATTGTGGCAAATAATTTTTTTTTGTAATGAAAAAAATTAACAAAGTGACTAAAGTGAATAACAGAGTTAAAGTTGAGCGACCATAGTGATATATTTAAAAAGTGAGTGATCAAAGTGTCGAATAGGTAAAAGTTGAGTGACCATTTGTGATATTCTCCCTAAAAAGGTAGGGGGAAAAAAAAACCATTGCAGTTTACCTTTCTCTTAAAATATTATCTTTGTACTAAGTATCAAAAGTGCAAACGTATCTATGCACAAGGTTGTGAAAGAAGAGCAAGGTAGTTTTAGCATTGTTCCTAATCAAAAGATAGTTTTAACATTGATCGCAAATGAAAAAAAAAATGAAGAAGAAGAATAGCTATCATCCATGGATGGAAGAAAAACAAAAACCGATGAACAAAAGAATTGTAGCTATATAGGGTCAACAAAGAAAATACCTTGACAATAGAGATCTTAATGTTAAAAAATGAGAACCACATTCATGAAAAATTTGACATTACATATCCCATATATAGAAGAGACATAACCAAACAAGCTTCGGAGTTACTTAACACATTTTTGCGTAAGCCCCATATCCTGACAATCTCATGTTTCGACCTAGCAGAGCTCTGCTAGGGTTGGGAGAGCGCCGCCTTCGGGCTTGGCCTCTATGCACCTTTCTCCATCCTGCGTGGGGTACACCTTCTGTATCCCCTTTGGGGTTGCCCAAATCCGTTCCGACTGTAGTTGTGGTTTCTCTGTGGCATAAGTTTTTAGGGCCTTCATGGCTGTCTGGCATGGAGGATTGTGTTTTATCGGATCATTCTCTTGTTGTGCAGGCCCGTGCAGCCCCATTGGAGGCGTCGTGTTGCTGTGGCTTGTCTAGGCCTAGGCGAGCGCTACTCAAACGTCTTGATATGATGATGGCGGTGGCTCTGGCAGATCTTGGAGGATCTTGGTGGGCGCAGTTGGTGACTAGGAGAATTTCTATGTCGGGTCAGCAGCAATCTCGACATGGAGAGCTTTTGGCTGTTCAGCGTCTGGATGCTCGGCTATCTATTTGGGTCTTGTGGCATGACTAAGGTGCGACGGTGACAGGGAGATGTAGAAGAGAAGAAGCCGGTGGTGTTGCAGCAAGGAACGACTGGCGCCAGTGGAGGTCACCATTGCTGGCTTTCTCCCTTCAGTTTGGTCTCCTCCCTTAGGCGAAGGCAGCGTGGCATTTTGCTTCAGGAGGAGATGGTCGTGGACGTCTGGCTAAAGCCAGGGTGCCCAGATCAGATTAAGGTGGGCTTGGGCTTTTGTCAAGTTTGACCCATCAGATTTGATCACTTTGGATTCTGACCGAATTTGGATCCATATTTGGGACCCGGGTCGTATTCAAATTCGGATCTTGGATCTGAGACAGCTGCTCATGTTGATCTGGTATTTGTTCTGGTTCTTGGGAGTTTGTTTGCTAATTTTTGATATTTTGACACCCTCGATTACTTTCGAGCTCCGGGTGAGCGAATCAGCTCTCCTAGGTGATCATATCACCTGTTATGGTTACGGTTACTCTTATATTTACACTGCTCTCAAGACATATGCAATGCAGCAATGTCGTCCGACATTAAGTCACATGGTTACCTTTCATTTTAGATGCGTCTATGCATCTTGCTATCCTTTATTGTTTTTTCTATTTCATAGATGCGTTTGTGCATCTTGTTATGCTTTATTGTTTTTCTTTCAATGTCTTTGCATAGCTCCTTGTACTTCTCAGTTTCAATTAATATAGTTTGACGTCTTTCCCTTCAAAAAAAAAAAAAAAAACAGGAAGCTTCGGAGATGAAGGAGAACAAAAATTATTAAGAACTTACTTTAGAAATATTCCTAACTTATAGAAAGCATCTTATAAATTAGAATAATGTTAGAAATGTTTTACATTAAATATCAGATCAAGTCAGATCAATGAGAATAGTTTGAGAATTCTATTAAATTACTAATCAAATTTGCTAATTTTTAATTCTTACTTTTGTTGTGCACAAAGACATCCACTTAGGGCATATTAGTCATGTAAAAAAGATAAATCAATTAGGATTGAGTAAGCAATACAGAAAATGAAACAAATCCAACGTGGCGGCTGAGTCACGGGACTGCAATTAAAAAAAAAAATTTCATCCGGATTACATCCAATACGGGATGCGAGTTTTGAACTTAGATCCAATTAATTCTATAAGTAAATATTAAACTCTAGTCAACGACCATTGATTCTAATGATATTAATTTATATTAAAACAAAAAAAATTGATTGTCATTGGTGGCTTCAATCAGCTGGTTATTGAAAATTTCTTCTTAAATTAGTTTGTTTTAGCTTAGATAGATATTACTGAATTTTATTGCCAGAATTCTTCTGTAAGTTTTGTAAGTTGTGACCTTTTAGCTGTTGGTTATTGAATAACAATCAACTTCTATTCCAAAAAAAAAAAAATGTAGGTATTGGAAAAATGTTAATTGGGCCCACAATTGAGGCTTCCATTACGTGTGAAATTGCCCAAGGTTAGTATCATACATTTCTCAGTTTCATCACTTTCAGTTGATTTAAAGCATGAAATGTCAGAAATAATGGTAAGTAGTTATCTTATTGTTCTTGCAGAAGTGAAACAATATCTCGAAAACGAAGGCATATTACAATGACTTGCTTCAAATTGACAGCACGTTAACGACTCATAATCCATGTATCTTTGCCCTTTCACACGTAATATAATTCAATGCTATAAGTTACCAAGTTAACAACTACTTATGAACTTGGGAATGACTCGGTAAACTGTTAAGCATGCATGTTTGTCAGGACTGCTCGTTTATGCATCCCACAATTTTATAGTCTCTTTTGTGGTCACTAGGACTTTTACCTTTAGTCACCAACAAGTAACACATCATGAAGACACAAGCGCACAAATTTTATTCATAAAGAACTTTTTTTGCCACGCAAGAAGTACATTGATCATTGTAATAATTGATTACGTGATGGATGAACAAGTCAATTCATTGTATACAATGGTTGTAAGTGTATGGCATGGAGAGATGATGGGGGAAATTTCAGGTTACACAAATATGTAGATCAATAGTTATATTGTTTTTTATGCGGGAAGCGTGAACACGATAGTAAGAGGTTCCGTGAAGCATCGAAAGCCATATGAGATGAGGTAGAATCCACTAGCAATTACAGGCACAACCGTAAGAAACATAGAGAGACTTCTCTAATATTTGGTTTTTTATTGATAACTTGAATAAAATTACAATCTAAGAGGTGCCTTATATAGGGCACATAGCATAAACCAAATACAACTAGAAAACATAAAGAACAATTTAGTGTAGACTAAAACTGGAAACCTAATTAAAACTGATTAAATAAAAATCAGAAATAGAATCATAGATACTAAAGAATATTACGCTTGGAATTCCAATCAAGATTTTGCTCAAGAATCCCGATATATCCAAAAGAGTAATTTATGATTAATTCCATCATTACAAAGTCTATTTGAATACCAATTTCCAATATTCAAATTATTCTTCTTAATATGAAGACGCTTATTTCTTTTCAAGATTTTTTGTTGAAATTGACTAAAATCTCTTCCTACATCAATTTTGGATTGAGAAAAAAATTAAATTAAGGTGCTTACAACTTTTTCTTATCAAATCAAAACTCAAACTTTTACGAATAGTTTGTTTAACAAAATGCTTTACAACTTGATGAGTACGTCTATATTTCAAAGTGAGATACAAAATAAGAAAAAGTTCTTTAAGAGCGACAAAGAACAAGTTACTTTCAAATTGGAAATTTGAAATGTATCTTTCCATCAATATACCAGCCTAAACAAACTTTAGATACTCCTAGGACATCAAGGGTAATCAGAACAAATGGGTGTAAATTCTATTCGTGTTAGTGCAGTATTTAATTGATTGTCATTTCCTAAGCGCAACAACCATGAGTCATGTTTTCATGTAATTAATAACTTTCTACTCTTGGATCCTTAGAAGAATGGAATGCTTCAAGCTTCATGCACAACTCTCATCAATCAGGTATGTCTTGCATACATGTGCATGCTTGTAAGGTAGTTAGAATTGAACTTGCCTTTGAATCCTATTATAGGATGTGATCCTCTTTTCAATCCTATTGTACTGATCTGCGATTTTTCAGATGGTTTTATCAAAAGCATTCAAACTTTGTTAAATTGATTTATGGGCTTTCTAAATGATGATTCTATTTTAATCCATGCTTTTTAAAAGACGTCATAAAGCCCATGTACATCAGAAACCCTAGCTCGTCCTCTCCTATATATATGTTTCTCTTAGGGTTGTTCAAGGTGTGGAACATATTAGAATATTTGGTCGTTGCCTTCTTGAGAGTGTTCTGCCTTTATCTTCAGGAAGCATTGAGCTAAAGTTTCATGTGAGAATCCTTCATAAGCTGTTCCTTGTTTAGCTTTTGAAGGATTAACAAATCCCAAGCTTTTTCTGTCAAAAAAGTTTTCTGTTTTTATGCTTCATGTGTGTTGGTAGTTCATGCATGATTTGTGCCTTGAGGTGATTGACAACCGAGGTGAGAGTTGTGCCATCTCAAGATTGACAAAGGAGAACAACTTCGCTGATATGAAAGTAGCAAAGGCGAGAAGACACCGCTGCTCACTAGATATATTGGTTCTAGTAGATGAGTTGTGTAAGATCTTTATATACTTTCCTATTTATATAGTGGATTGTTCACTGACATAGTGCCCAGTGGCGGACCTGTGTTAAGGTCTGGGGGGGTCCAGACCCCTGCCAGTTTGAATAGCTTCCTTATTTGTCTATGTATATACTGTATTAGAACCCCCTGTGCATTAATCATTCCTTTCTCATTTTCTCATTTCATAGTTTCATACTACACTTCAACCCTTAATTTTAGTCTTTCCTTTTGCTTCTGGTTTATATTTAATATTTTCAAAACATCCATTAGGGAAATATGTATCAAACATTAAATTTTATCTAGCAACACCTTTAATATAGTTGTAACAAGACATTAACTATCATTAATTCTTTGTTTATTTTAATATATACTTCAAGCTTATAGTTAAGATGACAAAAAAGAAATTACTTCTACATTTGGACCCCCCCCCCCCCCCCCAAACTCTTATTCCTGGTTCCGCCCCTGATAGTGCCCGCAGTTGTTTACCTCTTTGGAGGGTTTTACTATGTCAACAGATCTTGTTTTATGTGTGATGATTTTACTTTAGATGGTTTGGCAAATTGAATAAATCATAACGTCATCAAAGATCTGCAATTTCAATTAGGATTCAAGTTTTAGTGCAATCCCATATTACGATGCGAACAAGTCTGCATGCACTCCTAAGACTGATTTCTAAAGTTGTTGACATATTGATCAATTCTTTTAGTTGGGAAATACATACATCCATTCTGTAATTACAATTCGCTAATGAGGAATTAGCTAAAATAGAAAAGAAAAGCTTGAAACCAAACTTAAAGTGGTCCATATATATGTATGATGATGGTTACAACACGAAAATGCTATCGCAATTCACTATAAGGAGGCATAGTTGCATCAATCTAAGTATTCATTCAAGTGCGTCTCGGCATATCAAACCAAAATTGCACATTACCCAAAAAAAAAAAAGCACTATTGAAGGTACCACCGTACCAGAATATAGCAATATTTTTTCCATTTTGAAACTATATAAATCTTTGCCAGATTTAAAAAGAATTATTAATAAAATTTTGAATATAGGCGAGGAGTTGGCCTTTATTTCGTTTTTTAAAAAAAAATTACAAATTGTATTGAACATATAACAAATGCATTGAGTCAAAAATGGTGATCGTCTTGAAACCTAGCTAGTAAAAACAAGATAAGTACAGACAATCTGTTATGAAATGAAAGCTAGCTAGCTATTTCCAATTTTCCATCAATCCTTTAGGCATTTTCATCTACTAATATTTGCATTATTTTTTGTGAGATCCATACAGCAAGGCTTAATCGAGATCATACAGTTTAGCTGATTAGCCTAATCATAATTAATTGAATTCTCGTCTAGTTAGTACTTAGAGATGCATGATTTCCCACAAATTCACACACATTTTTCAAATTTTTTCGGACTCTAAAACTTGTAACCTTTCAAAACATCAATGAATGGTTCTCTTATTATTATTTTTTTATAACGAAAATAGACTTTCATTGATAATATAAGGTCGATCGATACAACCATCTGTGTTAAGGTGTTCTCGTTAAAAACTTTGCTTGATCCAAGCATGCAAAATAGAGCACCACCCCCCTGGCATCAATTAATTCATACTATTAGCTAATTAAAAAAAATCAATTTTTTCAGAGTCCACGAAATCAATCCCAGCGTACATAAGCCATACTATAGAGCAAGCAAAAATAAAAAGAAATTAAAAAGGGTCAGTGTCATTTTAGCTGACCCATTTGATTGATTTTGAATCAATATATTGAAAACATGAAGTCGATCGAGCAGGTAGGTAACTAATAAAAAAAAAATTACATTCATAATCTGAAAACACGAAATCAAAGCCTTAAAGACAAATCAAGGTGGCTAATCTCCTCCTCAACATTTTCTGCAGGCCTATATCCACAGTTCATGATATGATCTCCAAACGTACCAGCATGTGCTAATCCGGCAAGACGTGGCGGGGCGCTCGATCCTGGCCGTTGGTTCAAGCTGCCACCGTGATGAGGTTCGACGGCGGAGCTTAGCTGGTCCCTGCTTTTCTTGGCTAACGTGCGCTCCAGCTTGTGAGCATTTTGGTGGCCTCCGAGTGCCTGCCAACTGTAGAACTTTCTCTGGCAATAGTTGCAAGAAAACACGCGCCGGGTTATTTGATCCGCTACAGGCTGAACACTGAGAGTTGATGAGGACGATGAGGAAGAGGAAGATGATGATAAATGGTCAAGAACAAGATCCAAGTTCAGCTGATGATGATGGTTGTTGGGTTGGCTTAGATGAAGAGAAGTATTTGGGGTCTGGAAATCCATAGTGAAAGAAAATAGATGGAAAGAAAATAGAGGTATATAGCAATGTGTAGTATAGTTTGGGGGAGAGGGTTTGTCTGGGATTATATACGAAGAGGGTCTCAAAGTATGAGCACAGTTGCTGCAACCAGAAATGCCAGTGTCTCTGTGAGTGAGGGAGAGATGAAGAAAGAGAAAAAGAATGAGAGACAGTTTAGCTGCAAAGATCAGTGGGGAATCGAAGGGTTGTCGCCTCCATTAATGGGAACATTACAATCACTTGTCGGTCCATGCAAAGAATTTTATTGGCATTCCTCCATAATTCTATAAATATATATATAAATCCCATACTCACAATTATACGGATTGTATTTAATTCATTTCTTCTTGAGATAACCCATGTCCCATGGTTGATTTAGGAATTAGGATTTTCACTTCCTGGGTGAAAGATATACAAAGTCTCCTATATTGAAAAATTATTTTATATATATGATACACAATAAGGTGGATTATGATCCCCAGGAGATGATCACCACGTGACTAATTTTTTCTAAAGTTAAACTTTTAGAGCTAAAATCAATATAACTAATTTTCAACTCTTTTTTTTTTTCATTTGATTGATTTTGTTTGTATAGATATGGCTTATTATAACAAAAAAATGAAAAAAAAAATCTTCAATAATAATAATAATAATAATAATAATAATATATATTATTATTATATTTACAAATTATCCAAACTACCCTCTCTTGTAATTATGTTTTTTTTTTTTTCTTTTTTCTATTTAGCAAGTCAATCATGAATTAAAATCATTATACAATAAATCAAATTTTTTTTGCTACCAAGATATATATTATGATTATGTTATGAAGATCTTCCAAGTAACACTAATTTTCAGTAGTAGATATGGTTTCGCTTTCCATAGTCTAATCTCATAACGATGAAAAATCATCTCACAAAGTTAAGTTTACAGTAGTTCAAATACTTCAATTGTGTATATTAGAGCATGAATTATCCAAATAATTTGGTAGAAAATAACAAAAACCAATGTACCAATCCACAACATTGCTTCATAAAAATTAAAACTAATAAGCAAGAGCAACTAGAAGCATCAAAACCAATCAACCCTCAATAGAAAACACAAACCCTTCCTTTCAAAAAAAATATAAAATAAAACTTGCAAAACAACCCCCCCCCCCCCCCCCCCGCCCCCCCCTCCTTTCAAGAAAAAGTATTTTGAATTCCTCTTTTTCTGCGGGAAAATAAGGGTTTAGGATTTGGGGATAATTGACTTGTCAAATAAAAAAAAATAAAAAAATTGCAAAGGAGGGTAGTTAGGGTATTTTGTGAAAAAAATTGATTTAAAGTAATTAATAAATAAAAGGGGTGTGTGAATAGCACCCCCATTATTATTATTACTAGTCTGTAATCATATGCTCTGCATGTATAAGAAAAATTTAATTGTAAAAAAAAAAAAGTTATCTCTAGAAGAAATAGATTTAGTGAGTAGTTATTACAGAGAGAAAATAGTGGGAGAGAAAAGTGGGGGTTGTGGAATCATTTCTTTTTAATTTTCTGAATAAAATATATTTTATAATTGTCCTATTTACCCTTATGATTTAATTTATTCTCAAAGTTTTTTAATATTTCAGGGTTAAATCTGTCAAAAATTTCAGTTTTGACTAACAAAGCCTCTTCTTTTAATAATAGTATAGATTATTATTATTATTATTATTATTTTGATCCTAATTAAAGCATAAATCTGAAATTTACATCTTCCACCTTTAATAGTACTCTTTTGCAAATTGGTGTAGATTTCATCATACACTGGTTCATGATATATTTGGCATTGTCAAATTAGTAGAAAAGTATATCTAACAATAAAAAAAAATATAGTGTATATCATGTACCGTGTGAAAATTTAAAGGTCTTATCTACAGATCATAACCGATCACGGATGTGAATCATCTTTATTATCTTCGTGTAGTCTTTTATTAATGAGGTTCATAATTAATCTATACATCTAATCATGGGTCCAATCGCACTTGATCATTCCTTATCGTCAACTTCTAGAGATCAGGTCGTATATCTTGTCAAAATTCTATAAATGTTAATAAGTGGCAAGTGAGATTAACCATCTTAGCTAGACTAAAATAGGAACATGATAATACATCAGTATCATTTTGCCAGGGATACATTGAATCACGTAAGTACCGTCTTAATCTCAGCTGGAAACTCATTACAGTGAACCATTTATCTTAACACAAAGACATGTACTTAATTGAATGAACCACTCCGAGTACTTTCATGGCTCTTTCCTGCAAACTTTCAATGTTCAAAGTTCAATTACTTTTCAGAAAAATGTGGTCAACTGCATGCACCTCCCGCAAATAATCATTACAGAATTATAAACTCGAAAGAAAAGGAAAAAAAAAATTGACATGATCTCTTCTCCTCTATTATGCTCTTGTTGGGATCTGTATTTCTCGATCGGCATACATATACATTTAGCTAGGACTAGTATCGATAAATTCGGTTAGTGCACCCGTAGTAGGCTTCCTATTTATGTAATATCTGTATTCCGAATAGTTTCTATGTATTGATTGATATAGTGTTAGTATATTTACGAATATGTCATTGCCGATTGTTAAGTGCATTTTATTTATAAATATATATAAACACAATCAACACAAAAATTCATAAACCTTCGAATAATTCAAAGGTATGAAGTTGTTATTACCTTATAGTCTTAGTTACTCACTTACTTGGGACAACGCCATATAAAATTCTGAGCTCTGTGAGCCGAGCACATGGCTGCAGTCCTTCAAAGGATAAAATACTGGAGCCCTGGAGGATAGGAGACTATGTGCACCCCCAATTGATAGTAAAGTAATTCTTAAATCAAGGTAGACGTAATCTACATAATTAAGAAGTAAATGTATTTGATACTGTGGAACCATGATTGGGGGATCATAATCTTGCAGGTCGGCAATGATTGCGGTGGAGTTTGTCTTTAAATCACAGACACAACAGAAACTGAGAAACTACGTAGTCTTTATCTCTGTGTCTTCTACTAACCGATCCAAGAGCCGTAAGATTCCAATGAAGAAACATTAATTCCTTCTAAACTTAAACTATATGATCAGTTCTGGTCTTACCAGGCTTAGCTAATCATTCAAAGAGAGAGATGTTGTTCTCTGTACTTTAACAATAGCAGAGTGTCTTAACTAATCATCCTTTAACAATACCAAGGTGTCTTATCTAATTATCTACTTAAAGCAGTACAAAAGAAAAGGAAGTAAATTTGTATCTATGTACCTACGTAGTACGTACATACCCGTCTAACAATTTGTAATTTTGTATTTATTAAGAAGTAAAAAACAAATGATTTTTCCATCCCTTCAATTTTATGGCTCAATTAGGGTACCAACCGTTATTTGTGTTATTATCATTGATCTTGTAATGTACCATTGATAGAGGATTCAAGATAAATTATATTATCGAAAAGAAAAAGAATAAATAATTAGGTGTTTGTAGAACCCAAAGAGAGAGTGGCATACAATTCACACTTAAATTTTATTAGAAAGATAAATATGCTTACCGTCACTAAAGCTACGTACTCTAAAGCACTTTAGAATCATTAAGAATTGAGAGAGAGAGAGATCACATCGGAGGATGCACGTTAATCTGCGACAAGAGTGGTTGAGATGAAGAGTCTCCAGTTCTGCGTTTGGATACGGCACATCCAATGAAGGAGCTGAACTGAGAATGGTAGTGGACATGTCTGTGTTCTGTCGGCTCCACGTGGATAATGACTATCACTGTGCTTTGCTTATCAGCTTCGTTACGTACATGCATCCTTCATTTCATTCTGTTCTTGTGGAAATGGATTTCGATCATCAGCTTTAGCCTTGTGTACGTTCATAATATAAATATGTATGGTTGAAATCAAACTCAGAAGATCTTAAAGGATAGCTAGGACACCTCGATCATTAGCTTTATGTGTTCGATCGGTTTCATGCATTCTCCATTTTAGTGGTGTTTGGCTCACAATACCATGATCAGTACTGTAGAAAGTAGCATCCTGCTTCAACCCATTTTCTGTGTTCACTTTTCATTTCTGTTTAGGTTTTTGGCTTCGTTGATAAAGTTGACTATATCTTGGTTTGAACTAAATCGTTAAGGGAATAATAGGTATTAGATAGGTATTAGTTTTTTCAGGATAGTATATATCACCGAAAACACTGTATAAACAATTCAGTAAAATTATAGCCCTTTTCAACGCGTTCAATTTTTCTAGTAATCATTAAAATTATAGCCCTCTTCTCTCTTCTCCCAACTCTTTCAATTTTTCTAGTTATCATAAATAAGTTGCAAATTTAATGTAGGATCGATCCCAACTTCAATCCACTTTCTCATGGTTCGATCTCTCACTTTCTGCATTTATATTTGATTACTTGGATGTAGCATTTGTTATGTCTCTAACAATGTTTTTACATTTATATCTTCTCACGTCAACCAACTAGAACACTGCCAAGATGAGATCTCATTGCTAAAGAAAGAAAGATATTTACGAAATAGCAATACCAACTCATTTAAGAAGGAAAAATCTCACATCTGAAAAGTGAAAAATCTCACGTCGGTGCACTGAATCCTCTCCCATTATATAAATAGGTAATGTTGGTCAGATTTGTCTTGTTTTTTGTATAGATGATATCAGAGCGGATCTTTTATCACAACAACATCATCTCAAAAAAGTCGTACATACCACCTATTAACTTGTACATACGTATTGCTAAAGTTATCCACTTGTTATTAATTTGTCTACCTTATCTTGTTGGTGTATATGAAAACTTATTGCTTGTGTGTGACGGTATAAGATATTATGGGATGTATGTTCCATAAAAGAGAAAATTCACATTAATAAACAATAACAAAAAATAAAAATAAAATAAAGCGGGTAGTTTACTAAGTAATATTAGGTACACATAACTCTCTCTTTTTTTTTATAAAACCCATACTTTAAGACTAAGGTAATTAAGTTGAGTGACAATATTTGTGATGACCTGGATTTTCGTTATGTAATTTTGGTAATTAATAATGGACCAGTTGTACGAATAATTGTTAGTATGCTTTATTCGTAGATTTTATATGGAGTGGAATGATTTTCGTACGTATAAATAATTGAATTTCACAGTTTAGGGGGTCGTGTGAAGTTTGACTTTTTATATGTTGGGATTCTCGGAAAATTTCCTTCACGAAAGTTGTAGAGCGCGTCGATACGAGTTCGTGGACATGCGGAACGCGTAAATCGGAGTTCGTATGAGGAAGTTATGGCTATCGGAAGAAGTTTCCGTTTTAGTATATAAAGGAAAAATCAGAAAATATTTTCATTTTCCTCATTTCCTTTTCCGGAAGCCACTCCCTCTCTCTCTCTTCTCTCTCGTCCGCGCCCTCAGAGTCGAAGATTTTCGACTGACCCGACCCAAACCCGGCATTCCGACCCGACTTTTCCGGCGAGCTCCAGCCACCTCCGGCGACGAAACTTTTGTTAGCATTAAAACCACCCTCAAGTGCAAGAGGTACAAGTTATAGAATAGGGGATTAAGTAAGGATGTCGAACCCACGAAGATTGGTAAATCCTTTCCTAACTAGGGAAAACCTAAGGAAAAACTAGAAGAATATGCAAATGTACAATCACAAACAAAGGCTCACAAGTGAACCAAAGTTCATGGTGAGTATGTGCAAGATGGTGTGAAGAGATTTGATTTTGATTTTGAGATTGGTTTCTATTCAAATTGAAACAATGAAAGCAAGTAATATAAACTAACCTAAACAAAACAAGTTGTTATCAAATGGATGGGAGTTAGGGCATCGGGTTTCACCTTTTGCCTCCCTTGCAAGCATTAAAGCAATTGAATATGAATGATGCAAAGCTAATTGTCCAACTACCCTCTTAGCATCCGGATAGGACTACTAAGGCTTAAACCCCTTTCATTTTATTAACTCTAACCGGATAAGTCTAGAGCTAACTACTTAGAGACAAATTCAATTACCGGATAGGTCTCAATCATTTGCCCCTAAATGCATAAAGCTTAGAGTTTAGGTAACCAAGCAAGCAAACCAATCCTATCTCTAGGTGATTTTAGCTCACTACCCTCACATGCACACATGGTGTGCTTTCATGCTCCCTTTTTGCCTAGAGGTAATCAATCTCTAGGAAAAACTTCATGTCATGGCAAACACATAACTCAAATTGATTAGGTCTAAGTAATGCATTCAACTATTGACTTAGCATGTGAGAATGACAACATGAATTTTCATCAATTTATAAACAAAAGCATCAATCCAAGCAAGTTTGGCTAGGGCTTTCAACCCTAGCCCCAACTAGTTCACTACTCACACATAGCTAGATACACAAGCTTCAACATTCTATTAAACATCAAATACATAAAGAGATAGAGAGTAAAGGGTGACTATTGATGACGCCGGAAGAGGTGGTGGAGATGGGTCTCCAAGAACATGATGTGGTGGTAGTCACCTCCTTCTCCTTGCTCCAAGCTCTTGATATTGGTAAGAATAGTGAAATTTGGGATCTCTAAGATGAGTTGTGGTGTTGAATGGTGGAGGAAATGAAGGTTGTAGTGGTGGAAAATGGAGGTTTTAGAGGTGGAGATGGTGGTTTTAGTGGTGGAAATGGTGGTGTCTTCTCTAGAGAGAAAAATGGATCTTGGATAGGATGAAGATGGTTGAATGGAGTCAAGAATTCTGAATAATTGGTCTTTTGCCTCTTTTTGATCAGCTAGGTGTGTCATCTTTGGTCCCCAAGTGTGCAAGAGATGCTCTTACACCATTGTCCCCCAAATGGTCCCAAATTGGCAAGGTGATAAAAGGACAAGGTGTAGGGAGATATTTGAATTTCAAGTGATGGGGGATTCTCACCACCATGGTCCTCCTTTGCTGGAGAAAAGACCCTCCATGAGTGGCGGCTCGCTGGAAAAGTTTGCCGGAAAAGTTGACAGAAAAATCGCCTGAAAAGTCGATTTGTAATTTTCTTCCAATCTCCGTGTCTTCTTCCCCTAGCTTCAAATCTCCACATTTCAAGCCTCAAATAGTCATTTTATTCTCAATGCAAGGTTTCGTACAAATAAAAGGAAATGGATTAAAAAAGGTAAAATAGCATGGAAGACAAATCAATTTTCATAATTATGGGGCACAATTGCGTAAGTAATTTGTGACTCAACAACTTTCCAGACAGGATCTCCTCCGCCGTCTGGTCGTCCCTCTGGTGTTCTCTAGCGCCGATTCTCCTCCACGGCGGCGCTGCAAGGCGGTGCAGCTTGGTGTTTTCGGACCCGACCGGAAAACACAGTTCCGACGTCGGCAAGGCTTCGAGCCTTCTTGGTTGAGCTCAGAGCAGCCTCGCCGATCGATCCTTGGTGGTTGTTTGGATCGATTCACGTGAAGCTTCGATCAACTCGGATTGGATTACTGTTCACGACTTGTGAGGTAGTTTTCGATCCCTTAGGCTTGTTTTCTGACTTCGATCCAGTTATGAAAGTTCACAAGCATGCTTAGATGAAGCTTTTTGTTGTTGGGAGTTTTGTGAAATATTGAGTTTTGGCCGGCGGCGGTGCGCCACCGTCTGTGGCGGCGTTCCGGCTGTGTTCCGGCCATGTATGGGACTGTTTCTGGTATTATATGTCTTCTACTCGTCGATACGAGCGTTTCGATATATAATATGCAAATTTTGGAGTTCGAATGAATTTGTTATGATTTTTGCAGTTTCATACCGATCGATTTATTTGATCCGTGAGGATTCGAGCGTCCGATCGACTTGTGGTTTGGTCACATCGATCGGGGATGTATTCTGAAGACTTTGGGAGGTCTCGGATGTGGTTTTGCCTCGATTGGCGCCACTTTGGGAATTTTAGTTCAAAACAGGGGTTTCGGACTTAATTCAAATTCGAATCGTTACTAAGTGGGAATCGTTTGTGATTAGGTACTTGACGAAGTATATGGACGGTTATTCTGTAGTTTGACTACTTATTCTGCATTGAAGACGCAGCAGGAGTTTCGAGGTGAGTAAATCTCACAAGGACCTTTATGAACAGAAGTACCATTATTGTTTTGGCGTTAATTATTTAACTGCAAACTATAGTTGGTATTAGTAGGCATTCCTGAGCGAATGACTACATATATATATTTAGATGAAATATATGTATATCCTTGTGGATGATTGTGATGAATGATAGTATGCATGATGGTGTTCATATTATTGTTGAATGCGACTTTTCAGGAAACAATATTGTAGAAAAGATGTTTTCTATTGTTTGAAAAGTATTGAGCTTGATGTTACATTCTTGAGTCAAGTGTGACTCATTTTAGATGTATTGGTCTTTGTACCAAGGGTCACAGATGGTGAGCAGGGATTAGGAAAGCCGAAACTTGATGTTTGTAACGTTTTAAGGTCAGATGTGACTTACTTAACGTTGACCTTAAGACCAGATAGGGTCTAAGAAGATCTTATGTCACAGATGGTGATAGATCACAGATAGTGACAGGTTGCAGACGGTAACCTTGATGTTTGATTTCGTGACCAGATGAGGTCTGAAGATCATGCGTCACAGATGGTGAGCAGAGATAAGGAAAGCCGAAATTAGATAGTTGTAACGTTTTTAGGTCAGATGTGACTTACTTAACGTTGACCTTAAGACCAGATAGGGTCTAAGAAGATCTTATGTCACAGATGGTGATAAATCATAGATAGTAACAGGTTGCAGACGGTAACCTTGATGTTTGACATCATGACCAGATGGGGTCTGAAGATCATGAGTCACAGATGGTGACAGATGGTGATCAATGGTTGAGCTGAGACCAGATGGGGTCTAAAGATTATAGGTCACAGATGGTGACAGGTTGCAGATGGCGACCTTGATGTTGATTTCCTGACTAGACGGAGTCTGAAATCATATGTCACAGATGGTGACAGATCACAGATGGTGATAGATCACAGATGGTGATCAAGGCAGGAAATAGGTAATCACGTCCTGGTTAGGACGAGTGATTACAATTTCAATAGAGTTCTAGTTTATCTGCCATGATAGCTTATGGGAGTAACGGTCGAGGTTGCTTGAGACTCATAGGTATGCAGCTTAAAGGAGAGTTCCGATGGTATTCTTATTTAATTGTCTAGATGAGACTTGAATTGCTACTTGATGGTTAAGTTAGCAAATAGGGCATGGTCATAGCGGTGACTCATGTTGTCCTTTCTGTGGAAAGGATATAGAATGTTAGAAGGATTCATGGCTGCATGTTTCCTTAAGTAGATTGATGTGAGTTGTTGATTGATGTTCATGAGTTACTCATACGAGCTTGAAGAAGCTTACCGGGTTTGTTGTTTGGCAACCCCGGTGCACCATTGTAAATGGTGTAGGGGCTAATCCTGCAGGTCAGGAAAATCGTGGCTGAAGCTGAAGGAGCTTGTTGGCAGCAGAACGGGTAGGAAGCAATTTTTGTTGGCTTTGCCAACATATGACTTCCTCTATGCAGTAGCTCTGAGGAGCATTTACGTTTTATTTTGTGATGACAATTTAAATTCGTAAATTTGTGTAATATATAACTCTGTGGAGCGAGTGTATATTTACTTGGATGGTTCAGTGTATCAGTAAGTACTTGTTTTAAGGGAAAGATGTTCCAGGTATTTGTATTGATGACTGAATATTCACGCATGTATAATTATGGGATTATATATATCGATTTTTATTGTTGTAAAAATCAGGGGCGTGACAATATTGGTATAATGTCTATTTGTAGCGAGCCACGAAGGTTATACTTGTCCTAGGGGTCGTCAACCGCCCGGCCCGGCCCATTCATAGCGGGCTTGGGCCGGGCCTTGCTATATTTTTAAATAATGGCGGGCCGGGCCGGGCTTTATTAAAAATCGAAGGATCCAAGCCCGTCCATATAAAGCGGGCCTTGCGGGCTTTTTCGGGCCGGTCCGGGCTTGGCCTTGCGGGCTTTTTTGGGCGGGGCCTTGCGGGCTTTATTTATAAATAAATATTTAAAGACACAAATTTTTTTTTTTTAATCAAGCTTTGGAAATTCATTGGATAATGATCAAATACAACCAAAGATAACAAATCTATATAACTATATTGTACCCAAAAAAATCTATATTTATATATAGATACTAATTTATTGATAAATAAATTTTTAAAGACACTAATTTTTTATAAATCTATATTTATACATCATACACTCCAAAGAGCAACATATAGCAATTCAAAGAAAATGAGAAAACCGACCGTTGGATGTGATTATTACAATAAATTATACGTGTGGTTAAAAATTTAGTCAATTTCACCGTATTTTTGAACCCAATCGGATTGGTCAACCGTAGTCACTTGCATGTTTTCTTGGTTGACCGATGGCGTGATGACCGCAAAACTTGCTTATTTTTTCACATCACGTTTGTATATATTTCATCGATGGATGTGCGTGGACATAAGATAAAAAAAAATCAATTTTAATTACAAATACATTGGCCTATACCAATTTGCCTCTTGAAGTTGTATGACTTGGTACATTACATTTTAATTGTTGAGGTTAATTCTAAAGCAAACATGAAGTAGAAAATGAATTTGGAAAAACCAACCGTTTGATGGATAGATTGTAATATTTTATGGTGGTTGTAGAAAATCCAGCCAATTTGGTTCTCGTTTCGAATTCAATCAACTAGGTCAAACGTAGTTACTCTTATAAACCTATAATTATATATCATACACTCCAAAGAGCAACCCCTATCAATTAAAAGAAAATGGAAAAACCGACCGTTGGATGAGTTTATTACAATAAATTATGAGTGTGGTAAAAAATTTAGCCAATTTCACCATATTTTCAAATCCGATCGGATTGGTCAACCGATATGTAGAATATATATATATGCACATTAGCACATATTTTATATAGAAGTATAAAAACTTCCACACACACACACACACACACACACACACACACACACATATATATATATATCTCTCTCTATAGATATATATATATATATATATATAAACACACACACATATATTGATATATATATCTATATATATATAAACACACACACACACATATATATATAGATCTATATCTATATATATATAACACACACATATATATAAACACACACAAATATATATTTATATGTGTGTGTATATATATATATATATATATAAACACAAACACACACACACACATATATATATAGATCTATATCTATATATATATATATATAACACACACATATATATAAACACACACACAAATATATATTTATATGTGTGTGTATATATATATATATATATAAACACACACACACACACATATATTGATATATATAATTTTATATAATATATATTTATTTGCGGGTTTTGACGGGCCGGGCCTAGCGGGCTTTTGGCGGGCCGGGCCGGGTTTCTAACCCCTAAACCAAGCCCGGCCCTCTACCCACCGGGCCGGGCCTATGGCGGGCTTTTTGGCGGGCCGGGCCGGGCTTTTGGCCCTGCGGGCCGGCGGGCCTCCATCAGCCCACTAGGCCCACGGGCTAAATGATGACCCCTAACTTGTCCAATGTTGAACACAAACTAAAACCGTCTATAACAAATACAAGCTAGACTAATTGCTAACAAGAAAGTTAGAGATATTAAACTAGTGAAAGTAAAAGTGAACAATGTCACAAGCAAACTTTTTTTTATTTTAAGGGGTTTGCAACTCAGTCTAGTTGGGAGGCTCATTCCCATGCTCGGTTTTATTTATATTATTATATTAATAGTAAAATTTTGGTTGGGGGGGGGGGGGGGGGACATAGCACCTACACCCCGAGCTATAGATAAACAATAACTATAATGCTCATAGAGAACATCCTGTATAATAGCAGATGTCTCCCCCAACCAAACATTATCAATGGAATAACTACTAGCAAGGTGTGCAAGCCTATTTGCAACACTATTTGCTTCACGGTAAATATGTCGGATTCAAACTTATTGAAAAACATTAAGATAATCTTTACAATCATCCAAACTACTTTGTCAAGTATACAAATTTGACTACGTACACTTGCAACCAAATTCCCTTCATTACAAATGCGAGAAGATTGAAATTGCATATCCAACTCAATCTAAGCTGCAAAAGTACAAGATGTGGATAATGAGAACACATTCAAGGGAAGAAACCTACCAGCAAAAATTGTCTTTGACAAAGGATTGAAATATCTATCTATATGCCCTAGACATCCCATAATATATCCTTTTTTTGAGATGGGCTAATACATCTTACTCGGGGAACTTTCATTATCCTCGAAATATCTTAGACATTGTCAAATATCTCTGATATTTATCGAAATTGTCTGTATAGTTTGATGCATTTTGATAAATATCTAACTTTTATAAACAGAATTCTAGAGACATCATAATTCATTGACTTTTTCTGATTTGACTTCTTCAAAACAATCAACCCCATATGGTCGTCCTGTCTAGGTCGTGACCCAAATTGGATCGTGTTCTGGTCGAACATAAGATTGTTAAGTCGTCGAAGGAGGCTCTATATTCTAGTTCTGCCTCAAATCATTTCTTATGGCCTTTCCTTTTTTTTTTTTTTTTGCACTTTTATGTTTTAATATTTCATATATATATATTTTTTGGATCAAATTATCTTTCTGATCACAAAAAAACTACTTGTTCGTGGGTCAAACTCAGGATGTCTCACTTACAAGAAGAGACTAATGTCATTATTAGACCAAATTGGTACCGGCGATCAAATACACTTATGTACTAATGCATTTTTTTTTAAATACTTTTGTACTTCGTACTTTTTAAGAGTACTGTTTAAATTTTATGTTATACACGATCTTTTATGTTTCTTATTGTTATTTTTTACCCATATTATTGAACGAAATTAAATATGAACTAATATTTTAGAATTTGAAAATTAATTAATTGCTAAACAAAAATAATTTACCGAAGTTTTCAACAAAAGAGTACATAAAATTGTAAAAATACATATATATATTTTTGGGTTATACATGTATCATGTTTTACTAACAGATACTTGTAGATCTATTAGTAGTTTTTCGATTAATTTGCGAATAATGTACCTAATGACATTATTTTAAAAAAATAAATATGTAACTTTTATTTTTTTTAAAAGATTAGTTAAATTTTATGTACTTTTGAATTCAAAATATTATGTACGTATTTTACAATTTTTTTACATTTTTTCTTTTATATTTTACACATATTATTGAAAAAAAAATGAATATAGATATATAATGATATTTTACATTTAAAAAATAATTAATCAATTAATAAAAATGTTTTGTCATACTTTTCAGCGAACTATTAGATGAAATTTTATGAACAATATATGTACGTATTTTTTTTCTTCATATTATACATGTTCTGTATTTTATTCTTTATGTTTTCTAATTATGGAATTCCTCTCCATTTTGTGAGGTGGATTTTTCCCAAATTTTTTTTTTTAAATCTCTCCTATTATTAATTTGTAATCCTAGAATCTTTAAAAATTAAAACTTGTCCTTTCAAAAAAAAAATTAAAACTTGTTTTACGCAGATGGAGTTCTCATCTAACCTATGAAACTCATTGTTGAAAATTTTAATAATATTTTACAATATTTTTTTTCTGAACTCCCGATGAATCTGTACCGGCTATTTAAATTTTATTTATCTTATAATTTTGATAGCATTCATGACCTCAGCAACCCAAGAGTAAAATATAGTGATGTTTTCTTCCTCATTCCAAAATATACTAGCCTTCTTCATACATGCTCTGCATGTGTAATAGTTTTTTCTTTTTAAAAAAAATAAATGAAATAAAACAATTATTGTAGAGAGAAAATAGTGGGAGAGAAAAGTGGGGGTTGTGGGTTAATTTCTTTTTAATTTTATTAACAAAATCTATTTTATAATTGTCATATTTACCCTTGTGATTTAATTTATTCTCAAAGTTTTTTAATATTTCAGGGTTAAATCTGTCAAAATTTTGAGTTTTGGCTAACAAAGCCTCTTCTCTTAATAATAGTATAGATGAGTAGTACGTATTGAGTCATGTTCACATATGTAGTCATTTCCCTATTCAGTTATATCACTGTCATTAGATATAAATCACATGATAATTAATAATAAGATAGTTAGAATTTTTTTTTTCTTGATTCTCCACATTTAAATTTAGATCCAATAATAATTGAGTATAACTGAGTAGAAAATTCATCTAGTCAGAGAACATGATTGTGTACGTATTAATAAAGTCCGAAGTGCTTATTTGGTTTACAAATTAAAATTAACCAATTAATTATTGTTTAAAGCAATATCCGATAAGTCCAAATCATAATCAATGATTTTACTATTGATTGAGAATTAGAACGCATACGATAATGACGCCAGTAAGGCGGTAACTATGAGTGTTCGATTTCTTGCTTTATATCACAACAGTTAAGTAGCTAGCAAGTGACTTTCATCCAACCTAACTAAAGAGCACTACAGATTATAGGGTTTAATTATCAGGTTCCCTCTTGCTATAACTGGAATTATTTCCCAATAAGCAAGAGCCTCAACTTAGCTCAGTCATCCCTATGTTTTATGTATTAGTACCTCTCTTTGATAATTACTTATCATTCCATAGCCTCAATCAAAGGGAGCTTTCTATTTTGTCGGGCCGTTCTCAGAAGTCTTTCAAACACCAATCTTTCTCTAGGATCGTTAGTTACCACAAAGGCTTTCCGTAACCCAACGTCCCACATAAATAATGGCTACCTAGTTGTCAGATTAAGTTCCTTGATAGTTAGATAGTTATGCTTCCATTACCATACAACTCCATGTGGCTATCAATGAATGACACAACCATTCAATGCTTTCCTACGTACTTGTCACTTCAATCACTATTTATATATATATATATATATCCAGAGTGAGGTTAGAGTTTAGGATCACTTTTCGGTCGCATATCCACATCTTAACCATTCAGTTTCTAGGTACTAATGTATAGATCATCTCTGCAAAATTTCAGCCAAATTGATGGTCGTTAAGGCATTCATAACTACCTTAAAACTAGTACGGTTTAAGTTGGACAAATTCAGTTCGTCCATTGGTTTAAGCGAGTTAGATACCTTAAAAACCATCAATTTCGTTGAAATTTTGCAGAGATGATCTATACATTAGTGCCTAAAAACTGAATGGTTGAGATGTGGATATGTGACCTAAAAGGCTAAAAGTGACCATAAACCCTAACCTTACTCTGAAATTTCACAGCGGGCCTCGCTCTGGATAGGATATATAAATATATATATATATATATATATATATATAGTTTGGTATTGCGGTCAGGATAGTGGTAAAATAAATCAGAGGTTAAAATAATAAGTTTGGTGTTTGGTAGCATTACTTTCAAAGTACTGTGTAAATAAAAAGCATTACGAGAATGTTTGGCAAATTATTATATCAAGTTTCACGGTTGTTTGTAATGACAAAAGTAGACATTAACAGATAGATAGGCATTTATGTATTTCCCAATTAGCTTTGATAATCTTTGAACTTCTTCCCATATAAAAACATTAGAAAAGCCAAATCGAATTAACTTTTTGTTGGATAACAGCGGAAGCGTAAAATAAGAAAAATTGATTTGGGGTAGGGAGATATGATGCTTGAATGATACACGTACAATATGGGAGATGTACAGTCCAAAGAAATGTACAGAGTTCCTAGAGAGAGATATGGAGAAGACTCTCAAAATACCTGATAAATGAATTCACTCTTATGATACTTCTACAAAATACTCCTTTACACCTTACTTAACTAAACTAGCCTTCTTATATAGGTCTACACTAGACAATGCCATAATTATGACAATTACAACAGACATAAGTATAAGACCGTTACAATAACCTTAAACCTTCTTAACTCTCATAACCTATGAAGTCACTAACTCTCACAATTATTCTCATCATAATTCTCACCATTATTTTCACCATAACTCTCAACATAATTCTAAATTAATGTTATTTCCAACACTTTCTAATTTTCTTAAAACAATGCTACGGAAATTATGATGTGAAATCCAA
The DNA here is from genome assembly GCA_024704745.1 of Rosa lucieae. Taxonomy (NCBI): domain Eukaryota; kingdom Viridiplantae; phylum Streptophyta; class Magnoliopsida; order Rosales; family Rosaceae; genus Rosa; species Rosa lucieae. The sequence continues at coordinate 20,661,792 of CM045495.1, read as the reverse complement.
AGCAACATTCATTCTTTCCGATTCTAGACAAAAATTGAACAATCTCGCAGTTGTTGCATAAGTTATCACTCTATGAATAGTTGGTTGAGTGCCCCGGAAATCTAAAATCAAATGAATTTGTAAATTCATGACAACTTTGAGAGCAAATGACTTGTTTGTTGGTATCTTAATTTGTCTTCATATCCATGGCCATTGAAATAAATGATAAGAAGAAGAAAACCCCACCAAGAAGATTCAAATCACTGAGTAAATCAAAAACTACCAAATCAATTAGATTACGAGCGAGACTAACAAGGCCATAAATAAATAAAAACAATTCCGTACAGTGGCGGAGTTAGGAATTTAAATTTACCGGGGCACAAAACAAAATAATAATATCAAAACATAAAATTTTTTAACAAATAACTCCAATGAGGTATTTATACCTGACGATTTCTCCGCAACAGATTTTTGTTTTATTTTCCAGTATTTAAATATCTCTGTAAAAAGAAGAAAGATTTTCTAATTGATAAAGAATTGGATGAGAATTGTTACTTGATTAGTAGATATTAAAATATATAAATATATTTTAGGGCCATTGTCGTCGGACGGGCCATTGTCGTCTCCGTTATAAGGATGGTGCGAGGTCGGATTCCTCGATCGACCTTCTTGTTCCGGTCGAGGAGTTTACGGTGGATGTCTGGGAGGTGAGGGAAGGGGAGTTCACGGTGGTTCGCTGTAACTGGTTTGCTCCTCGATGGCCGGTTCGGCTGTTTGTATTGCAGGTTCAGAGGCGGCTGGGCAGTGACGCTTTGGGGGCAGCGCGGCCTGGGTATGATCGGATTGGCCCGATCTGGTCTGGATCGGTGTTCTCCACGACACCTCTCTTTGGCTCGATGACGCTTGTGCTTCTCCATGGTTTGAATGCGATATGTGTTACCATTTCTCCAGAGCGCGACAGCTATGGCGGGTTGACGAAGAAAGGGCGGCGGAGAGGGCTGAGCGGCATGGCGAAGGGTTTGGTGACTGGTGCAATGGTGGGGCTGGGCCAACTGTGGCTGACAGTTGGTTGGCCTCCTCTCTCCTGGTTTACTGCTTGGGTTTGGGCCCTTTTGTTGGGTCTGGCCTGGGCTAGCTGTTTTATTTATGTTTATTGTTTTATTTACATTAGTTGCTTCATTTTGTCGCGTCTTTGGCGTGTAATAAGTCCCTGCATAGTTCTGGTAGGGCTAGTCGGGCTGAATGCCTGTGTGTGCACTCTAAGTGCCTTATCTGGCCTAGTGAGGCGGCGTTCCATTGTTAAATGGTCGCACCCTCCTAGTGGCAGGATGAAATTGAGTGTCATCAGATCTCTTCGCCGGTTGCAATATAGTGGGAAAGCTGCGTTTGTGGTAATTATGCTTCGTTGTAATTGAGTTATCTTTCCGGTATGTCACCGCTATGTCAAAGCAAATGGAGTAGCTAATAGTGCACTCTTTGCTAATTTGTGCTTATTTGAATACATGTATTTTGTAGAGACTCCTCATATCATTTCAAGACGTACTCTAGATGCTTATTGCAATCAGGGGTTTAGGCTCAATGTCCCTCCCTAGTATTTGGTAGTTTCATTAATAGAGGCTTAAGGGCAGCGGCACCAGCCCTTCTTTCAAAAAAAAAAAAATATATATATATATATATAAAAATATATATATATATATATATATATACACATATTTTTTAGGACTAATTTCAGTTTACCCCCCTGAGGTTAGGGGTCGTCATCATGTTAGTCCCTCGAGTTTCAATTTAATCAATAACACCCTTGTACTCTCCAAATTCATCAGCTGTGTCCAATTTCTACTATTCCGTCCAATTTGGACCGTTAAGTTTGACTTTTGAGGGCTAAAATGGTCATTTCAAGACAAAAAAAAATATTTTTTTTTTCTTTTTTTCATTTTTTTTTTCATTAAATTTTTTTTTCCATTTTTTTTATTTTTTATTTTTTTTTTGTTTTCTTTTTCTTGGCTTATTATTATTATTATTATTTTTTTTATAATTTTGTCTTCAACCTATGCACCACAAGTTGTAATAGGTTTATAAAAACAAAACAAAAAACTCTAGGTGGTCAAAAAGCCGCTTGCTGGTCTACGATATTTGTAATATATCTCCGATAAAGCAAAGAATTTTAGGATATATCTGTAAAATATAATAGGTTTATAAAGTGAAGAATTTTAGGATATATCCCCAATAAAGTGAAGAAATATCTATAAATATGATTAAAAAAATAAATACATATATTTCTTCACTTTATTCGGGATATATCCTAAAATTCTTCGCTTTATCGGAGATGTTCCACAAATATCGTAGACCAGCGAGCGAAGAATTTTAGGATATATCCCCAATAAAGTAAAGAAATATCTGTATTTATTTTTTTAATCATATTTTACAAATATTTCTTCACTTTATTGGGGAAATATGCTATATTTGTAAAATATATCTCTAAAATATAATAGGTTTATAAAGTGAAGAATAATAGGATATATCCCCAATAAAGTGAAGAAATATTTGTAAAATATGATTAAAAAAATAAATACAGATATTTCTTCACTTTATTGGGGATATATCCTAAAATTATTCACTCAGTGGTCTACGATATTTGTGGAACATCTCTGATAAAGCGAAGAATTTTAGGATATATCCCCAATAAAGTGAAGAAATATATGTATTTATTTTTTTAATCATATTTTATAGATATTTTTTCACTTTATTGGGGATATATATATCCTAAAATTCTTCACTTTATAAACCTATTATATTTTACAGATATATCCTAAAATTCTTTGCTTTATCGGAGATATATCACAAATATCGTAGACCAGCGAGCGGCTTTTTGACCACCTAGAGTTTTTTTTTTGTTTTTATAAACCTATTATAAGTTGTGGTGTATAGATTGAAGACAAAATTATAAAAATAATAATAATAATAATAAACGAAGAAAAAGAAAAAAAAATGGAAAAAAAAAATTTAAATGGAAAAAAAAAAATCTTTTTTTGTTTTTGTTTTTGTTTTGTCTTTAAATGACCATTTTAGCCCTCAAAATTCAGACTTAACGGTCCAAATTGGACGGCATAGTAGAAATTGGACACGGCTGATGAATTTGGAGAGTACAAGGGTGTTACTGATTAAATTGAAACTCGAGGGACTAACATGATGACGACCCCTAACCTCAGAGGGGGTAAACTGAAATTAGTCATATTTTTGATGTCACCGTTACTTAAAAGTTTGTAAGTAAGAAAAAAAATATAAATTATTAACTATAATTATTTATTATATGATTGATGTCTTGAAAGATCAAGTTACAATTGGTGATGATGAAGCTCAAAGAATCTAAGTGCAGTAGCATTGAAAGGATAAGACTGTATGCAAGTCCCCTGTGTTTGATCTGGCCGGGTAGAAGACGAGAGGGAGATGATGCAAGAGAACTAAACTTCTCTATTACTAGAGGGTAAAATAGGAAAATTAAAGTATGGCTGAATGATACTTAAATAATAACAAAATACTACATAATAGGTATACATTGCATATTTAAAAAAATCAAAACTGGGGCACAGGACCCATCGTGCCCCTTCATCCCTCCGCCCCTAATTCCATAACCCTAAGGAAGAAAAACTGGAAGATTAAGAAATTATGTTCATCGAAAAAAAAATTTGAGAAATTATGACCTTTTGGAGTAATTCAGAAAAACAAGCCTTCAAGAATTGAAGAAGGAAGAATTAGAATTGGATTGTGAGATGCTAGATTCACTTGACTGTACTTGACAAGAGATCACTGAGCACAAAAGAGGATGAAACAAGAGATCACTAAGCACCAAAAAAAAAAAAGAGTTTGAAAACGATGAAATGATAGGATATGTTGAAAAAATAAAAGTGTCATTTTGAGGAGTGTGAGGACATTCTCGGTCTTGAAAAAGTTTCATTAACTTCCTTACGGTTCCGCGTGTTGTATAATTAATCAATTTTTCAAAAGCAACCAAGAGGATGCTTTAAAAAACCACGTTTAAAAAGTTATTGCACCTGTAATAAGTACTTTTATTTTCTTACCAAACACCTTAACAAATCAAAACGGTAATAATAAGTGATTTTTTTTTGCCAAAACGTACGGCCAAACTAGGCCTAAAAGGTGTAGTACCCTTTGCTAGTTCTTCCCATGAGGATATTGTATCTTTAGAGGAGCCTCCATTACTTAAGACATGCTTTTAGAGGATTTATGTAATATTTTACAAAATACAGGCATTATGTCCTCTGGAACGTATTAGTCATGAGGCAGGTCATCCAAATCATTAGGAGTTATTTACCAAATTACCAATACAGGATAAATGTAGAATAAGAAAGAAAGAAAAACTACACAAAAAGTCTAATTTTGTACTAAATGGTGTTCAAATTCATACTAGAGTGATGGTGTTGGTGTTCATAACGGTGATGTCCCTGTGATTGCTCTGTTCTTGGTTAGATTTTTGCTGGTTGGGTTGTCTTTGTTTATGTTTGTTTTTTCCATTTCGTTTGTAATCTTCGGCCCATGTTTTTGGGTGTACTGTTGACTGTTCTATGTTTGTTCAGCCAAAAAAAAAAATTCATACTAGAGTGAGTTAATCCCAAGGCATTGCATGAAGAGAATGTTGAGAGTTGATCTCACGTTAGGAATGCTAAATAACAAACAATCTATATCTTTACTGATTTTAGTTTAGATATGATCCTCTTGTTAAAAGTACATCTACATTATACAATGTGATCACATTGAAGGAGCATAGTCCTGCACAATTGGAGTTGCTTGGTAATAATTTTAGTAGCAATAGTTTTCTTAAATATGAAGCAAAAAATGATTTACTAGGTTGTCAAGCAATTATCTTTAAGATAAAGAAATTTTTTTATATTTTATTTTGTTATTTTCAGATTTTGAATTTTTTGTTTTAATCCGCCTCCTCACATGAGCCACTAGTTGGGTTGGTCAAGTAACAAAAAATTCTCATATCGAGAACATTTCAGGTACGAGTACGACAGGTAAGGTTGGCAAACAATAAGAGGATAACTTTTCTTGGAAAGATAGGTGGGCATGTGGTAGTCCAAGAAATGACATGACTGGATCGAATAACTCGCTCTAATATTATGATATACAGTGGAGAAGTGCGACCCAAAATTAATTGATATGTTGAACTGATATTCTCCTTCACTTAGCCACATCTAGTACTCATTACGTGTGGGGTTTTATTACAAAAGTTTTAGGTAGAATAATAATTATTATTACTATTATGTTGTAGAGAAACTGAAATTGAGAGGAATTTGCTGTATATTCTCATTGATAATAGGGGCTTCTTTATATAGAGGATTAGAATGCATAGAATCCAAATCATACAAGGAAAGTAATCATACATTGAATAGGAATCTAGATCCTTGTAATGTAACCCTACTTCCACTAGGTCAAGTAACCTAGAGTTTAGGTTAGACACAGAATAGAGATTTACTTAAACACTCCCCCTTGTGTCACCTAAACGCGGTGCTTCTCTTGTTGCCTCGCTAAAAACCTTGCCTAGTAACAAAAATCCAGTGGGATAAAAATAACCTCAGTCGAAGGAGAAAAAGAGCACAACACACTCTTCACGTTTCGAGACCATACATGTAGACATCTCCCCTTGGTGTCTGTATCTCCCCCTGATGACTACGGTCATGGGAGTTCGGATAACTTCCGCAAACGATGCTACCAACATGTTTCTCGAAAATGGAATTTAGGCAATGACTTAGTGAGCAAGTCTGCCATACTGTCCTCAGATCGAACCTAGTTCACCTTGATCTTGAGGAAAGTATGTTGTTGTTGATTATTCTTGGTGTTGTCGCTTTTGATGTAGCCTTGCTTCATTTGTTCAAAACAAGCAGCATTATCCTAAATGCTCGTAGGCTCATATGTGGTAGACTTCAAACCATAATTGTTCGAACATGCGTAATTATGGATCCAATCCATATTCATTCACGAACCACTTCATGAAGAGCAATAATCTCTGCATTGTTCAAAGATATAGTGACTATGGTCTATTCTATAGACCTCTAAGATATCACAGTCTTTATCCATAGTGAACACATAACCCATTTGGGAAAGACCTTTGTGAGGGTCAGAGAGGTACCCAACATTAGCAAAACATTCCAAAACGCTAACGTCGTTTTGGGATGGGGAGAGGGGACTCAGGCTAGAGTTGATGACATTCCTAGTGTGTGATGGGTCTAAATCCATCATCTCTCTGTAGGGATAGAACAAGCCCATATCAATCGTACATCTCAAGTACCGAAAGATATCTTTTACACCAATCCAATGGCGTTGTGTTGGCGCAAAGCTATATCTAATTAACAAGTTCACAATGTATGAGATGTCCGGTCTTGTGCATGGAGCTAAGTACAATAATGTGCCTATTATACTTATGTATGGCACTTCCGCCTCTAGCACATCTTCGCCATCATCCTTCGGACGAAAAGGTTCCTTTTCAGGATTAAAACTAAGGACAATCATGGGAGTGCTTGAAGGCTTGACCTTGTCAAAATGCCTAAGCATCTATCAACACGATGCTCAAGTTCCAAACCGAGACATAATCGTGTTCTCCCAAAATCTTTCATCTCAAAATCGGATTTCAAGTGTTCAGCGGTTTCCCTTAACTCTTGAAGGGCTTCCAATGAAGATCATGTCCAACATGAACCGCGATAGAATCCAAAACTTGTTATGGAAACGCGCGGGCATATCCCTTCCTAATTAAGTAGTCACTTTAGTGAGCGTTTCAACCTTACTGTAAACTCGCTTCGTGGTCTAGAGCCACTTGACTTGGGTAAATAAAGTTCACCATGAACCTTCATATACATTCCGTATCTAGATCCCCATAGAGATACGTAGTGACCACATTTGTAAGCTGCATGTTCAGTAATTTAGAAACTACCAACTTGACAAGGTAGTGGAGTGCAATGACATCTATTACCAGAGAATATGTCTCATCGTAGTCGATTCCAGGGCGTCTTGTGAGAAGCCTTGCGCCTTAAGGCAAGATTACCATCTCTTTTTCTCATCACGCATTCTAACGAAGTACCATTAGTCAATAGGTTTTATGTTAGGAGGTGTTGGCATCACTCGCTCGAAAACCTTCCTCTTCGTTAGAGAATCCATCTGAACCTGGATCGCATCTTTCCATTTAGGCCAAATTTCTCTACGTTGGTATTTATTCATCAACGAAGCGTGGTTCGATATCATCGGAGTCAACAAACTCATGCGCAATGAAATGCGCTACTACATCATTAATGATGATGAATATCGCACGTCTCTTGTACACTAGTGTAATTTTCATAGAGCTCTATATTCTCAGGCATAGGTTCTGACATCGAGGAGTCCCCCAACGATAACCATAACCCGGAAGATTCTCATGTGACGGATTTTGAGTTTTGATGATCAAAGGATTAGGTTGTGCCATGGTATCGTTTGAACCCACAGGCTTCCCAAGCATCTTAGCTGGGGCCATGGCCAATAACGCCAGAGTGCCACTCTCTTTGGCGTTGGCGCCATGCCTTCCTCCGTGTAGGGTGGCGCTACGTCCTCTCGTAGGAACGTCCTTCCTTGCAGGCATGTTTGCAGTGTATTTGTGTGATCTCGTCACTTTAACAGGGATTGAGATGAGACATAGTGGGGATAGATCATGACAATTCATGTCTTTCCTGTTGAACATTCGTGTTCTTATCTCCCCCTAACGACGGGAAGATTGTCTCATCAAAGTGACATCCGCAAATCTGGCGGTAAGGAGATCGCCTTGCAAGGGCATTTAAGTGGCGGACGATTGTTGGATTTTCAAATCCAACTGAGTTACCCATTCGTCTGTAAAGACCTATCATAGTGAGCTGTGGCGGCGCAATTGGCACATAAATAGATCACTCAAATGTGCGTAAGTACAAAATACTTGTACCCAGTCACTAGTTGTAACGTAGAGATACATTGAGTGGCGGTAGGTCGTAGACGAATTAGCATAGCTGCATGCGATATTGCATCACCCCAATCAGATATAAGGAGATTGGTGCACATTACCAATGTTCGGACTACCATCGTAGTCGTTTCCGTGAGACCATTTGGGTGTGTACATGGGAATGTTATGTCCAACATCAGTCCCATTGCAATAACCATCGAAAGTCTTCGATGTAAACTCTCTAACATTGTCAAATCCAATTGACTGAATAGGATGATCCGGGGAGTGAGCCCGTTGTCATATGATATGTGCTAGGAGTGTAGCATAAGCAGCATTACAAGTGGACAATGGCACAACATGTGACCAGCATCATGAGATATTTAAACGTCCGCAAGTCGGTTGAATCAGTCTAAAGAATTCCCACATATTCTATGTAAGAACAGAATGAGTATTGTTATATTCTTTGCATAGGATGGTCTCAGTCTTAAATTCCTTTAAGGAATGGGCTTTGCAAAATGAGCGAGGTGCCTTAGAAGCAACCAATGAGGAGTTTGGCTGGGCATGAGCATCTGTAGCGCTATTAGAAACAAAATGTGTGACTACATTACCCATCATGGCGTTGGAACCATGGAAAGTGGCATCCATGGTGGCATGGCCATGGTTGGCGCCATTTATGGAATTGTCACAAAGGACTTTCACGGCCCTACTGCGGCAAAGGACAGGGCAGCGCCAAATGCTGCGGTAGCGGCGGTCACACTAAGTCCGGGAATCAATTTTCTATTCTTGCTTCGTTTCGTTCAAAAGAATGGATGTCCGTGTGAAGTCTTTAGTAGATGGATCATCATATCATGACTAGGATGATCTATCCTGTCGTGACAAAGCCAATATGTGTCTAAATCCAAGAGATCTTCTCTCATAACTTTATTGGATTTAATAGATCGAATAGTGACATAGAGCCACTAGATAGACACATAAACTTCTCAAAGATGTGCCTTTGTTCACAATCGTTAGAGGCATTGCAAAGAAACTCATTTCCGTTTTCTATATGCATTTTGCATGGAATCCGTTGGCTATTCATAGGTGTGTTTTACCTAAGGAGCGTAGAGAGTTACTGTGACAGTAATCAAGGTGCCATTTGGCAAGGGGAACTTAGGCTATTCCATGTCCTTGAATTAATATTGATGGCCCAGCCATAGTAGTCACAAAGTCAATGCTCAGAATCAAAATAGAGTCATAATGAAAAAAACTCAAAATTTTATTCATAAGCCAACAAAGTTACATCATTGTCTCTTTGACCAGAGAAAATCTAATCCAAAATGCTAGCTAATGCAAAACAATGGTTGTCGTCTAACTTCTTTCGGTAAGTCCAAAATAAATGTGACTAGGTGAGTAGAGAGATGTCGGTGGAGCAAAGCTCGCTTAAGTACCACTAATCTCATAACCTTCCAAGACATCACACTTACTTTTGGTGAGCCTACTTTGAAGAAAGACTAAACCATTGGCATCTACTACAAAAATATATGTGGCAATTGCCTATTACATCTCTTGGAAAATAAAGACTTAAACAGAATTGGCGATCTATTGATCCCAGCCAGATTTGTAGTCTTCAACCCTTCACTCTAAATCATCTCCTTGATCTTCTTGTTCCACATAGTGAGCTTCTTTGCTTCACAATATGCTTTGTAGGCGGTGACAATTTCTTTATGAGCTCTACAATTGTGTGCCCAATGACCGGATGCTCCACATCAAGAACATTCATTTCTTTACTCAGACTCCATTGATTGAGTCACTTTGAAATAGTCATTTAGATGGCTCTTAGTATTAGTGACGCCACTAACATGGCCAGAGGCATTGCCTCCCTCTCTCTTTCCATGTTGACCTCTTCGGTTCCGTGTTTGCCTATTATGGCGGTTACCTTCCCGAGTAGAGTGATTATATGGACCAGAACATCCAGAAGTATCCCTGAGATTAGAGTTTCGCTCTTGGCTCCTTCTCTTAGGGGCGCGACTATAATTGGACTTCAGAATATGCTCTGTTTCCATATATCTTGAAATTATAGTTCTTCACAAGGATGTTGTCATGCTTTTCAGCGACATTCATAGCTCCAAGAAGCTCATGAAACCTTGTGATCCGTCCTACAGTAACATCCATTCGATAGTTCTTAGCAACCATCAATGCAGAGACAGGGAAGATAAAGAGAGTATTCTCAATCAACTTCACATCTGTGATCTCTTGACCACAAAATTCCATTAAAGATTTAATGCGAAGTGCTTCCTAGTTGTAGTCAAGAACTGACTTGAAATCACAGAAGCGGAGGCTTTGCCATCTCACTTCTAGGTCAGGAAGCAGGGAGTCACGGACGTTGCCAAATATTTCTTCTAGTGATACCCATAGCCTTCTAGGGTCTTCTTTATTCATACACTAGTACTGGAGCGAATCATCCATATGACGAGTCATTAGAATGATGACTTTCTTCTTATTTGCCTCTAAGGCTGCTCTATTTGCTTCCAAAGCTTGAGCTTGCTCAATAGTTAGCACATCCTGGCTAGGCTCGAGAATCATATCCAAGATTCCATCGGCCTTGAGATGCTGGCGAACATCACGAACCCACCTGTGATATCCAGAGCCAGTTGTTCCCAATGGAGCGAAGTCCAGTTTGTTCAGGTTATTCATCCTGAACGAGAACAAGAAATTAGGGTTAGCGTCAGAGCGAAAAAGGCTACCACGAAAACAATAGAAATTTCTGAGCGTAGTCGCTTCCAAGAAATTTAGGGATTTCTAAGCGTAGTCGCTTCCAAGAAATCTGATTCCAAGAAGAATTGGATTAGATCGAAACAATGATGTGTTTGTGGTCGATCATAACATCTCAACAAACTCTAAGTTTAAACTCTAAGTTTAGAGGACTCTATAAGCTCCATGCTTGGAGTGAGCATGAACCCCCACAGTTCGACTATTGGTCTCCCCTATGAAGAAGAAAGGGGGGTAGAAAAATGGAGGTTGCAAGTCCCCGAGAAAAAGAGGAAAAACTCAAAATCGGGAACTTATAGTAGAACATACCTCTTAGGATTGCGGAACGTATTTGGTCCTTATCATAGGATTGGAGACGAGCTTCAGTCCTAGTGCAAGCAAGCAGACTTGTAGGATTGCAGCGTGGTCGCAGAGTCGCGAGGTCGCAGAATCTAGGAGTCGTGGGGTCACAGAATCACAGATTCGTGTGGTCGTGAGGTCGAGTTGCGATGACACTGGGTCTCAGTGTCGCTGGTGAGTCGCGATCGCGAGGGCAGAAGGCAAGCAGGGCTTGTGGGCGCTGCAGGGGCAACGAGGCTAACCTGGTAGGGTTAGCGTTGAGTTGCAACGCGGGGGTTGCGGGGGCAATAGTAACGTAGGCAAGGCTAATCCGGTGGAGCTTGATCAATTTCTGGGGTTTTGGTTTCTAAAGCTAGGGTTAGGTCTCGTGCTGATAACATGTTATAGTGAAACTGAAATTGAGAGAAATTTGATGTATATTCTCATTGATAATAGAGGTCTCTTTATATAGAGGATTACAATGCATAGAATCCAAATCATACAAGGAAAGTAATTATACATTGAATAGGAATCTAGATCCTTTTAATGTAACCCTATTAATATTAGGTCAAGTAACCTAGAGTTTGGGCCAGACACATAATAGGGATTTACTTAAACATATTACATATTATTATGAAGGGCTTGGATAGACAAGGAAGAGATCATTTCTATCCTCATGTCAATAAAGAAAAACGAAAATACAATAGACGGGTTCGAGCCAAACCTCCTAAAAGAATATATATATGCACACAAAACATGATAGATAACAAAATGAAATTTAGGCCGAGATCACTGTTATACTAAAATATAGGTACAAGGATGAAAGGAGAATTGAGTCCCCAATATAGGCTAAATCAAGCTCACAGAAGTAGCACCAAAATTCACTGGACATTGACAACTTAATTAACCTCAAGAAGAATCCAAACTCATATGAGGAAAACAGAATAAACATTTGCGCCACTCAAGGTGAAACAACCAAAGACGCGCGTAAATTATGAGAGTACTGAAGAAAAACAAAGATGAGGAAAGAGTACGCTTACAACCAATCATGTTTCCAATTTGATTCAAATTAATTCAACGGCCTTATTTTTAGTCATCATCTCTATTACGATCGAGCTCAGATCTTCAAGATTAGTAGAGAAAACACTAAGAACACCCATTTATAAGTTATTTTCTTTTCTTCACCAGGGCCAGCCCTGAGGGCTGCCACCTGAGGCAGCAGTCTCAGGCCACCAGTCCCGGGGGGCCTCGGAAGATCTCGTCCTATATGTATGTCATCTTTAATACATATATATTATTTGGTTTAATTGGGATGAAATATAGCCTTGGTTTACCAGCACTGCAGCTAAAATGGCTCATTCCCAACCAATGTTTGAACCTTGCTTCCCTCCCCACCCTCATTTTTTCAGTTTTTTTACAATTTTCCCTGGCCTGTGGCCCAAACCCTGCTTATTCTTTTTCTTTTCCATATAATTTTATGTTTAACTAATTGTATTTCAGAAATTTATCTATGAATAAAAATTCATATACTTTTGTTTTGTTATTAGTTCTAGTTCTACTTTTATTTTTATTCAAAATACATGATTTTGTATTGTTATTTGGAATATATATATATGTATATATGTATGTATGTATGTATGTGTATATATACTCGTACATATATATCTCGGAGGCCACATTTTAATTTTTCGCCTCAGGTCGTTATAATCTCAGGACCGGCCCTGTTCTTCACTAACATACTCTGAGTGGCACAGCCCACATGACAGCCGAATTATGGAGAAGTGCAATCGGAAGAGCTACACGTTTCAGCTAGCCAGTAGTTGATGATGATTGGCATAGGTAATTGACCATCTTAAAGAGAAAAAGAAACCGATCAAACAAGTACGTAGGTATAAAGTATGGTGAAACTATTCAATTAACATGAAGGAATGACCATGTGGGGAGTATTATGTCTGGTGTGTTCTACTTGTTGATGGATATTAAGGGTTTCAACTCATATTTAGATTCAAATATAAGAACAGAGGATCATGAGGCTATAGGAATGAAGTCATGAACTAGTGGAGGATCATGTAGACAAATAAACTGGTCCAATTGCCTGAGAATGGAAAGTTGGCAGGCAGAAGGACTACACAAGTTGACCTTAAATGGAAATCAACAACGTACGTCGGCCTACTGTTTTCCATTTTGAAGACATAGCTTATTGGATCCACTACGCATGTACTGTACGTTTAGGATGCTTGTAAATGTACCTAGCAAACTAGATCCTAATACACCAACAATTAATATAGTTGTAAATATTCTTAAATATATCAATCAACTTCTCCAAAATATCCAACTTCAGATCTTGCATACCCAACCCAACTCAGCGTCTGGTGGACTTTATTCGGATATAGTATTCAACACTAACTGAAATGCAAAGTGATTGTACCCGCAGAGTCAAAAGGGACTCATAAAAAAAACTATTCAATTATAGTCTTTTTTTTTTTTTAGATGAATGGAGTCAACCTTTATTAGCAGTACAATAACGACACACTATTCTGGGGTCGACAATAAGAATCGTTATTTAGAATACACTACAAAGCACACCTCTAAAAGAGCAAACTGCCTAGCACACCCACTTTTTAGGGTTAAGCCCAGAACAAAGAAAAGTAGATCCCCAAAGACGGGTAAAGTAGAGAACAGGGTTTCTCTTTTCTTTGCGATCTTTCCCACTCAAAGTAAAAAAAAAAAGACATCCTTTTTTTTTTTTTTTTTTTTGATAAAAAGAGAAAAGCCCAACATTGCACTGAATATTGAAAACATAAGCCATAAATGGACCAATAGTCCAGCCCAAGATGGACCAAGGTCCAATTTGGACAAACCCTAGCAACCCAATACTAGGCCCACACAACCCACGTAGGCCAAGCCCTAGCTAGAGGAGAAGACAACCCACCTCCACCATGATGTTGCCACCACCATAGTCCACCGCCACTCTAGTCGTTGAAAATCTAGGCACGCGTTGGCATCACCACCACTGAACCCAACAGCAATGTAGCCCACCAACTAAGGTAGAGAACCTACAGATGGTTCCCACTCCGAGCAGATCCGCACTGTCCTCACCTCTGACAGTTGCGATACACCACCACCGCAGGCAAGAACCAAGTCTAGCCGCCATTGAGAAACCTCTCTTGTGAGAGTCAGAGAGAGAGAGAGAAGCATCTTTTCAAGTACATGAAAAATGGGGTTGAATAGACTTTTGAGCATTTGATCATAGTATTCATCTTCTTATTAGTGTCAGTGCAATTGATGTCAGTCACTTCTTCAACTTTTTTTTTGGGTTTTTGTCCATTTACACCATTTTTAGAGATTTTTTTCCCACTTACCGCACTAAGTTTTTTTAATTCACTCTTACCCAAAACACTCTAAGGATGTCTTCCCTAATACCCCATTAAGATTTTTTTTTTATTTTTTTATTTTTTTTAATACCATTTTACCCTCACCTTTGTTACTTAGAGAGAGAGAGAGAGAATGGAAGAGAGAGAAATCATAGGAGACTTTGCCGGAGCCCGGTCACCTGCCGCTGGAATCCTGTCACCGGCCGCCAGAATCCAGCCAACTTCGCTAGAATCCGGTCGCAGGAATCCGACCAACTTTCTCCAGAATCCGCCGATCGACCTCCGTCCACCGGAATTTGCTGAAAATCTTACCGGAAAGATTTTTTTGCCCCCAATAGACATTTATTGCCCCCCAATAGACGTCTATTTCCCTCCAATAGACGACTATCAACCATGTATTACCCCCCCCCCCCAATAGACGTTTATTGCCCTCCAATAGAACTTTCGGTAGCCGGAATATGAACTAATCTTCCTAAAATTAGACCAACAAAACTTTGATTAAAGAAAAAAACGAAGAGATTATATCAATTTAAAAACGTCTATTGCCCTCCAATAAATTTTTTTTTTTCCTTTTCTTTTTCTTTGAGGGCCTTCTGCTCTCATTTTACCAAAAAAAGAAGAAAAAATAAACAGATTGTATAATTTATTCTAAAAAAGAACAGATTGGATAAAAAAAAATAAGTCCAAATTAGATGATGGAATTCTTTTCAAAGCAGTGCATGCATAAAACAAGACCAAATTGTATAAAACTTTTTTTCCCCCTTTCATTCTTGGCCTCTGCCCACAGTTTACTAAAAAAAAAAAAGATCTGGCCTCCCAGAAATTACTCTGGGCACCAAATCGGAGTAAACCCAGAAATCGGGTCGGAAGTTGAGTGCAGCTGAGGGATCCAAACCAGCTTCAGCGGAGCCACCCATGACAATGACCAGATCGGAAACCCACGACTCTGTGGAGCATGAAGAAGAAGTCGAATCATCCAAGGATGGAAATTCGAGTCCTTTGAAGTTCCTAATCTCTCCGAACAAATGCGCCAGTAGTGCGATCCTGATCGGTGCAGTCCTTCCTGAAGGCCCTGCCGCCGTCGACGAACTTTCCAGAGCCGAAGACATAGTTGATGAGTTGCAAAAGCTCCGACGCGCCGCCGACAAGCTCCACAGCGAGGCTCTGCATCGAGATGGAGTTTGACTCCGGTAACTCCGACCGGAGCTTCAGGTGTGGACTCTCGCCGCCATGTCTTCCAAGATCGTGATGCCGGAATTCGACGCGGCGTCGGAGGTGAAGAGGGAGTGAGAGAGAGAGATCAAGGGCAAAAATGTCATTTATTTTAAACAGGTTAAGTAGGAATAAAAATTTGTTGCTAGGATAATTGGGATAAGTTTGGCCAATTTTAGTGCTATGGGTCAAGAACCCTTTTTTTTTTTCATATTTTTGTTTCCAATTTTGCCAACCCAATCGTTAGGCCCAAGGTTAAAGTCAGCCCCTGGCCTAAAGGCCTCAAAAGTGCAAAGGCCAAACCCACCATACGGCCCGGAACGTACAATCAGAGCGCATTACGGGAAATCCTGCGGACACTGGAAGCCCAACTTTTTCAGATTCCTGCCTCATTGGTCCGAGATCTTCACTGTAACTATAACTATAACAAAAACAGGTCTCTGTAATTGAATCCTTCATGAGTTGTTACTCCGACCTGTGGCGCTGCTACTTTGTCGGTTTGGGCTTAATTTTCCGGTGAGACAGTTTTCCCTCTTAAAATTGTGTATTAGACTGTAAAGCTGTTAAAGTTTTGAACTTGTGGGAAGTGCCTTCTCTTTTATATGCTGCCATTTTAGCGTTCAGAGGAACCAGCATATTATTGGGTAAGCATAAGTTTGCTCAAAAACCCATTTCATGCTTTGAGTTTGTTGCATATTTACAAAGAAACACAGATGGTTTGAGTTTGGATAGGAACAAAGTAGTTGTTTATATTAGTCCTTTGATCTGTGTTTAAGTTGTTTGTAAAGGTTTATGATAATCCTTGCGACTGCATTGCGTTTTACTTCTTCTTTTCTTCTGCTCAATACCTTTTTCATCTGCACAAATCACTGCCTTTCGGTTTTTGTTAAAACCAGAACTAATCATGTGTGGAATGTGCTTTATGAAGAGTTGTCAAAATTTAAACCTGACCTGATTTGCTTACTTTCCTTTATTTTGTACAAAGCACTATTAGGCAATCAGTTATCGTACTTCATAAACCCCACTGTTATGTACTATTTCATCATGCAATTCAGTTTCCAGTTTTATGTTATATGCAGAGAGGCTTCAACTTGCTTGATAGACACAACTTGATCCCATCGAGGCAATTTTACATATTGAAATGGCTGCGTCGTCACTACTGTTTTCATCCCAAGGGATCTTGTCGTTTCACAAAACAACAATGTGCTATAAAGACTTCAGGAGCAGTTATCTAGATGCTGTCTGCAAACAATCTGGTCGCTCCAACTTTATGTGCTCAACACGGTCAAGGTTGTTACCCAATGAGACATTATCAAAATGTGAACAGGCTGCGAAATTCTCACAGAAGAATGACTTTTTGTGCCGTGCATTGAAAATTGAAAATTCATCTTCCTTTTCGACAGGGAAGAAGTTTCAACTTGATGATGTGATTGAAGCTCAACAATTTGATAGAGATATTCTCAGTGCCATTTTTGAAGTTGCACGTGGTATGGAGAAGATTGAGAAGAATTCTCTGGGAAGCCAAATTCTTAAGGGTTATCTTATGGCTACTCTCTTTTATGAACCTTCCACTAGAACTAGACTTTCATTCGAGTCTGCCATGAAACGGTTGGGCGGGGAAGTTTTGACTACTGAAAATGCAAGGGAGTTTTCTTCAGCAGCTAAAGGAGAAACTCTTGAAGGTATCTCCTTCCTATTACTTATCATATTCCAAAGAGATGGTTTTACTACAGTTGGGTCATGAATATATTGGTGCTTCATTTTCAGATTCTATAAGAACTGTTGAAGGTTACTCAGATATAATTGTAATGCGTCACTTTGAGAGTGGCGCAGCAAAAAGAGCTGCAGCAACTGCTGCCATTCCTATAATTAATGCAGGAGATGGTCCTGGACAACATCCAACGCAGGTATGCTGGAAGTTATCCCTATTGCCATTGATTGAGAGAAAGTGAATTTTAATGGCTCAAGTCATGTAAAAATCCGTATGTATATCCACAAAGAACTGGATGTGTCATTGTATTAGCTGACAAGTAGTGAGTCTTATGTTTTAAAGATGTTGAAATCCTTTATACAGCCATGAACGGATGCATTGTAGAAAGAAAGAGCCAAAATTCTCAATCCTTCATTTAGTTTATAAGAGAAGTAAGTTTGAAAAGAAAAAAAATTAGGCGTTGATACAGCAACCCCTTCTATAATGATATAGATGCTGGTTTGTATCGATTGTCATGTCAACTACAGATGTGGCTGGGAGTATAAGGATTGTGTCTCATATTTGAGGCATACTGCTAGGTAGTTCCTGTTAGTTTTAGTATCCTTCATCTGGTTATAGTTAGTTTTTTGGTTTCATTTCCACAGGCTCTTTTAGATGTCTACACTATTGAAAGGGAGATAGGAAAGCTAGATGGAATTCGAGTTGCGCTTGTTGGTGATCTTGCTAATGGAAGGACTGTGCGCTCACTGGCATACTTGCTTGCTAGGTATAATGATGTGAAGATCTATTTCGTATCTCCTGATGTGGTTAAAATGAAGGTAAATTACCAAACAGGGTATTTTGCATATCTTTTAGTTTTGCTGAATTCATCATAATATGGTAATGGAGGGAACTCTAGTTATGACCCCAGAGATTTGAAGTCTCACCTTTTTTTATATTCCAATTGCAGGATGATATAAAAGATTATTTGACGTCAAAGAAAGTTGAGTGGGAAGAAAGTGGTGATTTGATGGAAGTTGCTTCCAAGTGTGATGTTCTTTATCAAACTCGCATTCAGCGTGAACGGTTTGGAGAAAGAATTGACCTCTACGAAGAAGCTCGAGGCAAGTACATTGTGGACCATCATGTGTTGGATGTGATGCAGAAGCATGCTGTGGTCATGCACCCGCTGCCTAGACTTGATGAGGTAAGCAGTTTTATAAGTTATTTGTTAACCCCTTTAACAGGCCTCATGCTTATGCATCTATATATTTGTTAATTTCATCATCCTCTGAATTTCATGCAGATTACTGTGGATGTTGATGGGGATCCGAGAGCTGCCTATTTCAGACAAGCAAAGAACGGCCTATACATTAGGATGGCACTCTTGAAACTACTACTTGTAGGGTGGTGAAGAAGGCATCTTTTCTAAAGTTCTGTTTTCTTTTTTGTTCTCTCTCTATTCTAAAGTTACGACACTATTTCCTTGGTCATTTTGGAGGTCTTGGTTGCAATAATATTGGTAGGGTTGTTGACGAAAGATGTCTTTTAAAGAGTTTCAACTCTTTCTTTTTGAAAGGAGTTTCGATTCTTTCTTTATTTGCTTGTGTGTGGACAAATTTTGGCTACCAAAACTGCGGAAAAGTTATTGAGCTCATAGACAAGCGGTTTCCTTTGACTAATCCTTTGAATGCTTTCGTGAAGTTGTAATACAAGATAAAACAGATTTCATAAGAGCAGTGGAATAGTTGCATTAACTGGTTAGTATAGTTTGCAACTTTAGATTGTAACTTGGGTGAGAGGGTTAACCTTGCTCTGTTTAGCTGTTAGTATCTGTGGCAGCAATTCTGTAATCAACTTTTTATATTTGTATATTTGGAGAATTAATCCCAAGTTTTCAGTTGGATGCTTTACTTGTTTATCAGGAACATAATTCATGTTCTGTTCATTTTCGAATCTAGGTCATGTGAAGGAGGACAATTCAGAGTCTTTCCGACATTGAGAATGTTAAGCCTCGCTATTAAAATATGTCCAAGTTAGTTAGCAAACACGTAATAACAACCTCTATCAACCTCTATGATTATGACCCGGCCATGCAAAACAAGTACAGAATGGCGTTGTGGTCTGAGAATCAATTGAAAGGCAACAGAGCCTAAAATCTTTCAAACTACACATAAGTAAGAAGATGAACAAAAAGCTATATTTTGAACAAATATATTACTCAACATTAAGAGTTGCACACATTTATGAGTCCATTTTTCAATTGATCCAACACCCTATACATAAAACAAATTTGTATAAAGCCTACAACTTCTCTCTCTTTTTTCTTAATTGTCTCAAAGAGGAAGAAATTAGGTACATACAAAGGCTTGAAAAATCACCCCATTATAGAAACAATTATGAGTACTTTTCCTTTCCATCCTGATTTTCCCTTGTCGATTTTGGAAAGTTAGCCAATAACATTGATGTATAGGCGTTTGATCTTCATCACACTTGATAATCTGATCTCACTGTTTCAGTTGCTGGTAGCCTAGTTGGGTAGACCTGCAGCCAGCCTTGCTCTCAAGTCTTTCCTCAATATTTTGCCAGAAGGAGCTTTGGGGATTTTGTCTGTGAAGAAAACCCTACTTATTCTCTTGTAGAACACCACCTGCACATATAAACCGTGGACTTAACAATTAGTTTGAGGACTAATAAAAACCAATAAGTCCGTTTTTAGATCATATATGTACCATTGATATACATTTTTTTCCTTTTTTAAAAACTAGTACATATCTCGTTCATGATGACTTAAAACTCTTTGATGATGGCTGTCACAGACTCACAGTTAAAAGGACTGAAAATGGTTAAGATTAGGATAGGTTTCGCCTTAAGGTACTAAAAAAATATCGTGAAGGCAGGTAACACATGAACCTATGAACAAACTGTACATCAAGGCTATAAATTCTATCCAATATTTCGGTGATGATGATAGTATCGCTTAAACAATGCATGTGTCTCGGAAGTGAAATCATGATGATATCAGTATTTTAAGAAGAGCTTTCTATTAGATTTGAGCTCTCACTTCTTTTTCAGAACAAAACCAGCTGTAGTGTTTGCAAGAAATTGATGTGAGAACATTAATTATTTAACCTATGCCACACATGTGAGAATTAATAGTAGCTATTGGCTAACCTTTCGACTATTCAAACTAAACATCTAACTAATCCTGCCCAGATGCTTAATATCTAGTAGATTATGACTACTTCAAACACCGAGTAATTAATGAAGTTAGGTACCTGTTTTGATATGTATTGCTTAATGTCATCCTCAGATATCTTGGAACCGTTTGATCTTACAACAAATGCAATGGGAACCTCTCCTGCAGCCTCATCCTTCATCCTGGTCGAACACAATTGATTAAACAAGTTATTAGTAATTCACTTTAACTTTAAAAAAAAATCAAGTTATGTTATGCAATGGGGTAATTAACTTACGGCACAACAGCGGCATCGGAGAGGTTGGGATGGGAGATCAACATGGCTTCGAGCTCAGCCGGTGCGACTTGGAAACCTTTGTATTTAATGAGTTCTTTTAAACGGTCAACGATGAAGATCTCATCGTCGTCATCGATGTACCCTATATCACCTGTGTGCAACCATCCTTCTTTGTCTATGGTCCTCTCAGTCGCCTCAGGGTCATTCAGGTATCCTGCATCACCAATTAATAACTTGGGGTAATCAGTAAGTTGATTTCTTAAATTTTTTTGCGCATATGCCGAGTAATTAATATTTTTGATGCGATATAAGGGTTTAGGCAAAAGTTTGATATTTTTGATGTAAGATATTACTCGTGAAATGAAAAAGTAGCTGAATCATTTCGGAAAGGTTATACACTCATATTTTGTTTTTCTTTGACGAATTTTCTCAGAATAGTGGTCCTCAAACTTTTGGATAGTTTTTCTTGGAAAGTTCGATAATCCCCTTTTTAATAAAAATAGAAAATTAAAAGTTTCAATACTTCCGGATAAATGTCCCAAACAAGACCACAGAAAGTGTTGTCAATATGGAATCAGTGTATTCTAACTATGGCAAAAAAGAAACGACTAGTGCACTAGCCATGCCGATGCATTATTTCCCCTTACCTACAATATTTCTAAAATTTAATTGACTGTTTTTGCTCAAGTAAAGAATTCACAGGTTTTTTTTTCCTTAATAGCGAGAAAAACTATGTGTCAAACTGACACAAAAGACCATTGATTCATTCAATAACGTAACAAATTAAAATTGCTCTAAACTTAAAAATACATCGAAACAAACTACTTAAGAAAATATTCAAGAATAAATAATATATTTTAATATTATACAGTTAAAGATTATTTGAAAATTGACGTCGAAGGAGACTTGAAGAGGTAGACATGCATGACAAAGACATGATTAGTAGGTGAAAGGGTTTATTGCTCCAATTAAGTTTGAACGAGAAAGACAAAGTCACGCCCCTCCCACAAATAACTCCGTCCACTCATAATATTTTAAGATGTTACGTCATGCCGTACAATCACACGAAAAGAAAATCCTGTAGCTCATAAACTTGTTATAAAAAAAATCTTATAAAGGAACTAGTTATGAGAAATATATTGGATGCGAATCCGAGTCCATTTTCCATTTTTGCAAGCAAGACTTTAAAATCCAACTCTATCTTGCTTCGTAAGCAAGAACAAAAGCTATAGAGAAATAGATCGATCAAATTCGATATAAAATTGATAAAAATAACTACATTGTTTGAATCATAAACAACAACGTACGTTCAGAGCATAACTTTAATAGAACTAACTAATTAGATTTTAATCCATCATGGGCGACTAAACCACTCTATTAAAATTTTGAATTATGAAAATGAAGGAATTACGTACCTTTCATGATTTGGCTACCTCGGATGCAAATCTCTCCTGATTGGTTTCGGGGAAGGGATTCATTGGTGTCGGGGTCGATGATCTTCATCTCAGCATTTCTTACGACGGTCCCGCACGCACCTGATTTTATATCATAGGGTTCTTTTGCAAATGCCAAGCACATGGATAGAACTGGTCCAGCCTCGGTCATCCCATAACCCTTCAGGAAATATGGAAATAAATTTAGAACATAATCCAAAATAAAATGCGTTATTTTGGAAGTGCTTTTACAATGATAATAGTGAAGAATATATAAACTACTCCATGGCGCGCTATTCTCAATCAAATTCTTTCTATTACTTTTCATGGCTAATTACGTGCCTTTCATGATTTGGTTTTCTATTACTTCATGACTGAGAATTCTTAAGGTATTTCATGGGGTTGTTTTGTATTACAATATTTGTTATTAGGGATGTTAATTGGAAGAATTATACATTTATTGTTTCCATTAAGGGTCGAGTACCTAGAATTTAAATTTCAACGTACTGTAAGTCGAATAAATTATATAAATATGGTGTGCATGATGTAGGATATGCGTTTTTTGTCAAACTATGAAGGAATAATAGGATAACGTTTTGGCAATTATTCTAAAATTTTTTTATTTGGATCAGGACAAAATTAATGTTATGTTAGCGTTTGTCAATTTCGTAGAATAGGAAAGAGATCATTAAGACATCAAATCTTGCTTAACCAAATCAAGAAAGCGTCTATATGTATGTCAATTATTACTACCCAAATAATTTCCATTCTTTCTATTACTTTTAATGGTGAAATCGTAACCAACCAAAGGAACCAAATATGTAGTTTTAGAAAGTTATTTATACTTCAACTTTTGTAACAACTATGAACGTATTCGACGTTAAAATGAAATTAATAAAATTAATTACCTGTCCGTTATCAAAAATAAAAAAAATAAAAAAAATTAATTACCTGTCCGAGTTTGGCATTGGGCAGTTTAGCCCTGACAGTGTCCTCGAGCTCCTTCCCCATCGGAGCCGCCCCGGACATCACCATCCGAATCGACGACAAGTCGTACCGGTGTAGGTCAGGACTCTTGGCGATGTTCAAAACAATCGGAGGCACAAACGGCGCAATAGTCACCTTTTCCTTTTCCACCAACTCCAACAACTTGTTGATCTCAAACTTCTGCATGATCAGGATTGTCGCTCCGACGCGGAGTCCGCAGAGGAACACCGAGTTGAGGGAGTAGATGTGGAACAACGGCAGCACGCAGAGGATCACGTCCTCCTTGTGAAAGTAGAGGTTTGGGTTTTCGCCGTCCACCTGCTGCGCCACGCTCGTCACCAACCCCTTGTGCGACAGCATCACCCCTTTCGGCAGCCCCGTCGTCCCCGACGAGTACGGCAGCGCCACCACGTCGTCCGGGTTGATTTTCACCGCCGGGATTTCGCTCTCGTCAGCCGACGTCAGCTGGGAGAAATGCAACACATCCTCTGATGACGACGAAGTCTCATCCACGCACATGAGTTTAACGTTGTTGAGTTTGGCAAAGTCCTTCACCTTGTCCACGTAGGCCGCTTGAGTTATGATCAGCTTGGCGTTGGAGGCAGTGGCTTGCTTGGCGACCTCGGCAGGAGTGTAGAAGGGGTTCGCCGTAGTGATGATGCCTCCGACGTAAGAGGCGCCGAGGAATGCGAAGGCGAATTCAGGGCAGTTTTGGAGGAGGAGCATGACGACGTCGCCCTGATGAATGCCGAGCTTGTCGAGACCGGCGGCGACTCTGCGGGAGGTGAGCTCTACGTCGGTATAGGTGAAGGTCTCGCCGGTGTTGCCGTTGATCAGGCAGGGACGGTCATGGAATTGGGAGATGTTCTCGAAGCAGTAGGTGTGGAGAGGGAGGTGGTTCGGGATGTAAATGTCCGGCAGCTTGGAACGGAAAATGAATTCGTGACTGTCTTGTTTGTTCTCCATTTTGGAAAGTGCGAACGGAAAATGTGAGAGAGAAAAGGAGAAGGTGGGGATTGGGTTGGGTTTAGCTTTCTTGCGGTGAAGTCTCTCCCTGTTTTGGTTTGAGTTTTGGTTGATGTAATATACAAGTAGGTGTGATGGTGAAATGTGACTGGACCTGTCCGGTATTAACAAATTTATCAAGGGCAGGTCGCGGCCAATTTATCTCATAAATAGAAACACACTCAACTCTCTCGGTAACGCGTCTGTCACCGAAACATTTGACACTTCCAATCGTCAACGTCCACCTGTTCATTTTGATTTCTCTTTGTAAAACTACGCTGAAGTATGTACACGTGTGACGAAATGATAGGGAGACTAAGAATATGATCGTGGACGGGGTTGTAGAGGATGAGAAGAATCGGGGGTTGGTGAGGGAGGGGAAGTGATATGGATTTGGTTGTGTGGGGCACACGTTGGACTCGAAGCCACCAAATCCATGCCACGTAGGAAGTTCCACCTAACGCAGGGTTTTTACTAGTTTTGGTTGGTGATTCTAGTAAACGACAACCTTCCCACCTACTACAAATCCCTATCGGAGAGTTAAAAAGAAGCGTCGGAAGTGACGTCGGGTTGGCGTCACTTCCCATTTTCCGCCCAAATAAGGTTTTGCTGGCTTTTTCGATTTCAGCTACTCCCAATCGACAAATTTATTTGGTAACAAAATGTCAAACCTAAAATTTGGTGAGGCAAATATAAAAACTAGGAAATAGCCAATTCAAAGGGTTTCCAAATTATTCAATTTTCATATAATTCAAGTCAGCAAAGACTAGTAAGTCTATGCTGTAGTTGGCAAGAAATGAACTATTTTCCGGATTCCAATGAAATTGTCAAACTTTGGCTAGGTAGCTACCATGTATCTGTGATGCTCGTGAGTACCAAAAAAATCTGTGTCATGAACATTTTAGCCTACTTGTAACAACTCTTTTAGGGAAAATTGTTTCATATATGAATAATTTCGTCAGGCAGAAAATTAAAGAAGAAAAAAAATTAATGGATAATTCATATATATATGTAGACGGGACGTGATTACACTCTACTATTCATTTATATAGATATCCATATTGTTATTTGTTGTAAAACTAGTGATGAACACTTTAGACACGGTTTATATGAAGATTAATCTCTTACCGGGTTTTGTTTTTCCAACAATCGCTTACCAATTGAAGACTCTTTTTTATAAAGATTAAACACTTGTCTTTAGGTAATCCACTTTTTAAACATTTCTCCTTGAGTTACCCTTCAAATTATTAATAGCCAAAAGCAATCATTGGATTAATATTCAATTAATTTTGTCAGCTAAAGGATTCTTAAGACTTAAGGAGAAGGGCCCATTCTTTACCAACTACAAGTTAGGCTTGCTTATTCAAGAAATGAAATAAGTGGGAACGGGAGGATTAACTTAGAAGCCCTTTTATATAAATGAACCATTCTTATAATCAGAGACATGCCAAAATAGTCATTATTCAGTAAGTAAACTCGTGTACATTTTTAACACTCAGATCGTCGATCATCTGCAACATCTACTCTAAACAAAAGAGAGAGGTCGAATAAGAACGTCCATCATGCTTCTTCTTTCGCCCTTCAGAAAATTTCGAACAATATTTGCTAAGAGCCTAGCTAAGACAAAAAAAAAAAATTCAGCCTGTCATTTTCGTTTGTTCTTTCTTCCCTGAGGAAGCTTCTTTTCATTTCTATAGTCCACTCTTGTAATTACTCTTTCACTTAACGACCAGCTAGCCTTTGTTTTTTTTTGTCTCCAAGAGTATATCTTTAATCCCTCAACAACTGATAAATTTCCATTATAGAAAATTAATATCGGCCAATAAGATTAACATGCATCTGTTGTTAGGGATACTAATCCAATATGATAAGAGGAGTATTAGGCCTGCAGTCTTTTTATACGCGTACGTACGACTTTTATTTTATCTCATAGAAGCTTCTCATTCAATTCTAGTGTTGAACTGGTCCATGTTCCCATATAAAGAACCAGAATGAACAATAATATATATATATAGAGGCCTTCTTTACTAAAGACATCCTTAACTTAGCTTAAGGTACGGATTTTTATATTTTGAGCACTTTTCGATCATATTTTCACATCTTAACCGTTTAATTTTTAGGTATATATGAGTAGATCACTTCTGCAAATTTTCAGCTAAACTGATGATCGTTAAGACATCCAAAACTGCAATTTACACGAAAGGTTTAGGTTAAACAGATTCGGTTCGTTCGTGTAAATTGCAGTTTTGGATGCCTTAACGATCATCAATTTGACTGAAAATTTTCAAAGATGATCTATATATTAGGACCTAAAAGCTGAACGATTAATATGTGAATATGTGATCGAAAAGTTGTTAAAATATATAAATCCGTACCGTAAGTTAAGTAAAGGACTCCTTATATATATATATATATATATATATAGCTGAAACGTGAGTCAGCCTAACTTAACTTACTAAACCAAACAGAAAAAAGACAGATTGCCAAAAAAAAAAAAAAAGGACAGAGTCAAAACATTCATGTTAGTAGTAACCAGGTCATTCTGATAAACTTAGCTAGAACCCCCGAAAGTACGTGTAGGACCAAATATGGCAATCTTACCTACCACACCACCCTCAAGTTAATGGTCATGAAATGATTACAATACGAGCGCCTTGTTGAATGTCTTAGGGTGTGGCCATCACATGGCCCTGCATCGATCCATCGATCCCCACTTGAACGATTGTTCTACGGCTAGGGTTGGTTTATTGGGAGGTAGGTGGCTAGTTCCATTGGTCTTTGGTTTTTGTTTTTTGTTTTATTATTATTATTTTTTATTTTTTTATGGACGAATGGTATTTAAAAGGGGAGGTACTTTACCAGTCTAGAAATATTTTATTTTATTTTATTTTTTGAATCATCAAATAAGGGTTTCATTAGCAAAAGTCAGAACGACACGAATACATACCCTGCCATCATAGGCTAGTAAGGCAGCGATATGCTAGCACCACTCACTATTACAAATCAATGCTCACTTATTATGGCACGTTTACTTACTTGGAAGGAAAATGAATTATTACGGGGTAAAAATATTCCTGCGTTTACTAACACATAAAAGAATCGGAATGATTCCGGGTAAAAGAATTCCTGCTTTTACTAACACATGAAGGAATCGGAATGGATGTAGGTCCCACCTTCTTATCAGGAATCGATTCCTAAATACTCAGGAATTTGATTACGAAGGGGGGAGATGAGTTTAGGAATCATTCCTCCGGAATCAATACCGATTCCTTTATTCTCCAATTCCACTTGTTTCCGATTCATGATTATTTTCCATTCCAAGTAAGTAAACGTGCCATTAAAGTAAGCCTTTGAACTATGAAGAATCATAGTAAATAGGCTAAGTCAAAACAACAATAACTTAAATTTGCCCCATCCCTGCCAACCAGGGTTAGGAGGCTTAGTGAGATTGGGCCTGCATATATGCTTTCTGGACCTAGGAAAATCCTGCCCAAATGTTCTTTGTAATGCTTCAGGCCCAGTTACTAGCCCAGGCCTTTCAAGGAAACCTACCTGAAGCAGCCAAGATGTCATCACCGTTACCAGGGATAGCGGCGCCGCCCACCGTATGACCCATGCTTAGGGATGACATTTTAACCCACGGGTATGGGTACAATTTCCTTATGGGTATTTTTTAGGCCTGGCATTTGAGCCCGTGACCTGTAAACCCGCTCGAAACCCGCACGGTAAAAGCCCGCACGAACCCGTCCATTTATTAAATTAATGCTAAAAAAGCCCGCACGCAAAACGCCGGCAAATTAACGGGCCCTTGCGTGCTAAACCCACTGGAACCCCTTGCGTGCTAAACCCACTGGAACCCATGGAACCCGTTTACTTCCAAACAAACCTACTTCGAGTTTCGACCCTTTCCGTCATTCACCAAAACGCAACTCTCTCTCTGGAACTCATCCCACTCTGAGCACAGCAACCTCCCATTCATTTCCGTCACCCAAATCCCAACTCTCTCTCTCTCTCTATATCTCTCATCTCTCTCTGCGCGCCCAATTTGTCAAGGTATTGCATGGATCTGTCTTTTGCTTTTGGTTTTCTCATACAAATCTCAACTGGGTTCGATCAATACTGTGATTTGGGTTATGGGTTTTTGCTGTAATGAAAGAAAGTTTCCGTCTTTGGGTTCTCAGAGTGCTCTGCTAAATCTCAACTGGGTTCTAAGAGTTGCTGTAATGAAAGTTTCCGTTAAAGAAAATGAAGGACTGTGTTTATAGTTTCTAAGAGTTGCACAATTTCCTTGTTTGATTTTCTTGGTGGGTTTTTGTTCTTGGAGTCGGATTTTGTTGACAGACTGAAACTTTCTGATCGTTTTTTGGTTCTGGGTTTTCCGATCATGTTTGAGCTTTCTGGGTGACTTTGGGAACTGAAAAAGCAGAGGAATTTTGGAGTTTTGTTTTGTTGAATTGGGGATTGGTTTTTGATTTGAAGTTGGTTTTATTTGTGCTTGAGTGATTAACTTCCAGCTGGTTTTGTTTGTGCTTGAGTGATCAACTTCAAGTTGGGTTTTATTTGTGTTAAAATTCTTTGAGAGAGTTTTTGGGAAATTGAGATGGTTGATCAGAGAGCCTAGATTCTAGTGGACAAAGTGTTGCCTTTTTTTTTGGTTTGGATTTGACTCTTTGATCTATGAGGAAAGCAAAAAATCAATGACTTTTCCTTGTCTTAATCATCATTCGGGTTTCTGGATAAACAGTTGATGAAAAAATGAATCAAAAATTACATAAGTCTTAACCGGTTCTAGTTGTTTAAAAAAAAAAATTAAATTAAATTTTTTTTTTTAATTTAAAAAAAAAAAATTTTAAATTGTTAACGGGTTCCAACGGAAAACCCGCAAACCCGTCGGGTTTAGCCCGCGAAACCCGTTAACTTAACGGGTTTTTACCGGGTCGGCCCGTTAAAAACCCGGCCCGTACCCGCACTATACCCGCACGTTGCCAGGCCTAGTATTTTTTAATGAGTATGGGCACCCGTCTATGAGTTTTGGGTGGGTACGGGTATTTGATAAAATACCCATATCAAAAAGGGTGGGTATGGGTGTTACCCACGGGTATTAAAATTTTACCCAATAACCATTTCTATTCACCCGCGATCTCCTAAAACGCGATCTCTTCTTTTCTCTCTGCTCGACCCAGCAATCTCGCCGGAGATCGGCTACTCCGGCATTTAGGGTTGAGGTCGTGGTAGATTTCGTTGGCGGAAACGAGGTGGATTTCTAGGGTTCTATACCATCTTGGCTCTCACCAATTTAACTCGTACTCATGTTTCTCTAAGGTACTCGCTTCCTTCTCTCTTATATCTGTATCTATTGTCGGTATATATGCAATTTGCCATGCTTGATTTGATTTTCAGGAAGTGGGTTTTGCGATTCATGTGGTTTTTCTTGTTTTGGTTAAGCATATTGGGATCAAAGATCGTAGTTTTGTGGATTTGAGCAAGTGCTTTTGCGTTTTGGCTTTTGATTGTGGGATTTGTTTGAACGGAGTTGGATTCTGTGTTAATTTTTGCAAAGGGATTATGGGTTTTGTTAACTTGAATTTGAATGAGATATTCTAGTAGAAGAAGGGAACTGATCATCCAATTCCTTTTGGTTTTCGTATCCAATTCCTTTAATGAAAATGCTATCATTTGAAAATAAAGGTGACTGAACATCCAAAACATAACTGCTTGATGTTTTTGTGTCAGGCTTGCCATGCCCGAATATCTACTTATATATTGGAAGTTGTATTCATCCTTTGATTGCTATTTTACTTCTTGCAGTATGGAAGATATGTCGTATAGCTGTGCTAATAATGAAATAATGGATGAGGATGTGGAACAAAGTGTTGGACGCAAAAGAAAGAGGAAAGCAGCGGTATGGGATAATTTTGAAGTAAAAGTGATCAAGGGGGGAGATAAAGCAATTTGTAAGCATTGCGGCAAGATCTAAGTGCAAAGTCTTCAAATGGAACTAATTCCTTGAATTTACATGTTAAATCATGTAAAGGACTAAAGCCCCAATCAAGAAGGAGCGAGGGGACAGTCATATTTGGTCATTTTGATGAGAGTAATGCAAAGACTGAGCTTGCCAATATGATCATCTTGCATAAGTACCAATTATCGATGGTTGAGCATCTCGGGTTTAGGAGGTATTCTAATGCATTACAACCTTCCTTTAGGGTTCCATGTAGAAACACAATCAAGAAGGAGATTATGAAGATCTATGAATTCGAGAAAGAAAAGACAGTGAAGGTTATACATATGAATAGAAGTAGAATTGCAATCACTACAAACATGTGGACTGCAAGTAATCAAAATAAAGGATTTATGGCCATAACATCGCATTTTGTTGATGATTCTTGGAACTTGCAGAGTCGACTTTTGAGGTATATATGATTTCTACTCTTTTTTAGTGTTGCTGTTGTATTACTTAGCTACTGAAATGTATCTCTGTCTTGTATTGATATTGCTTAGTTACTGGAATGTAAATCTGTCTTGTACTGATATTTAAATTTAAATAGTATATGAATAACATGTATATCTGTCTTGCTGATTTGAATTGGTCTGATAGAGTTCACTGGGTATATGGATGGGGATGAACCATGTGTTGCGAATTGTAATTAGGATTGAGAATGGGTGCACCAGATATATAGGAATGGGGCCTTGGCATTGCCATTTGATCAATGATAAATATATGCACGTGCATGGCCCTTGTTTCTTCAGATAATGGTACTGCTTATTAACATTGCATTGCAATTAGGTTGTGGGACTAGGGATGACATTTGTACCCATTGGGTATTACCCACCCAATAATAATTCACGGGTAATACCCATCAAATAATTAGCAGGTGTGGGTATTTACCCACCCATTTCTAAATGGGTAAAACCCATACCCACCCATTTACCCATTTTTAATATAGCAAATTACCATCAGATACACATTTTGAAAAGAATTGTCCATGGGCAGACCGAGTTTCATTGAGATCCATGCGGTCATACAATTAAACCATGCAAGCAAACTCTGTTTCTATTCAAATTAGTCTGTCAAACAGTATTTTACAAAAATACCCTTCTAACTGTGGCCAAACATTTCTGTCAGTTTCCTTTTGTTTCTTCTTAGTTTGAGATAAAATATGCATCTGACATTTGATATGTATCTAGAAATGCACAAAATAGCGTGAAATAATTTTTTCAAGTCTATTATATCACAATAACATGAGAATATAGTATTTTTGCATAAGTATTACAATGAGTTTGAGCAATTCAGATACTGTAAAACACAGGTTGCATTTCATCTAATCTTTCATAGTTAATGTGGAAGAAATGTTAGTAGTTCTTGCACATTCTTTTAGCAATTTTTTTCACATCATTCCTCCGTCGCAAAATGAATCTCTGCATTATAAACAACAGACAGAGTTAAATATATGTCTTCAAGTTGAATTGTGCTAACATATGATAATGCTACTAAGAGACAGTGAGTTATAGGATAAACTAACCAGGCAATTTCATTGGTTTTCTCAGAGGAACAAACTTTGCTCCAATTGCCAACGCAATGGGAGGACCAAAATTTCATTGCCTCAATCCCTGGAATAAACAAGCCAGAATCATGTCATTATTAAATGATAGTAGCACACTAATAGCACGGGTCAATTATCAAAACCAGCTATTGATCCAAATAGTATAAGATAAGTATCTCACATCTACAAAAACAAAGAAATTGGAAATCAGGTATCATCAATATCCATAAATGATAAAGCTACTGACCCTCCATCAATTTCCATTAGAATAAACAAGCACATCTCATAATATAAAGTCACTGACCCTCAATAAGTTTAGAAAAAAACGAGAACTCCATCAATTTTCATAAGAACAAACAAGCATATCTTGGAGTATATAGCTACTGATCCTCAGTAAGCTCATTAAAACCAAGAACTCCATCAATTTTCATCAGGACATACTAGAACTTCTCAGAGTATAAAGCTACTGAGGATCAGTGAAAATGGTAACTCCATCAATATTCATAAGAACAAACAAGCACATTGCAAAGGATAAAGCTACTGACCCTCAATAAACTCAGTAAAAAGACGAGAACTCCACCAATTTTCATCAGAACAAACAAGCACTTCGCAAAGGATAAAGCTATTGACCCTCAATAAGGTTAGTGAAAAACAAGCACTCCATCAATTTCCATTAAAACAAACAAGCACTTCTCAAAGGATAAAACTACTGACCCTCAATAAGCTTAGTAAAAAACGAGACTAACAATTTACATCAAAACAATCAAGCATATCTCAAAGTATAAGGCTATTGACCCTCAATAAGCTTACTAAAGAACAAAGAACATATAATTTCAAGAAACACACAAAACTCTTACTAAGAAAAATCGCAGAAAAATGATGAAAAACAAAAAATTGATTTACGTTGAATACCTTATTCGACCATGAAGCTAAAACTATTGACCTTCAGAATTACACATAAACATGAGCTTGCAATATACATAAGGTTAGACATACAAATAAAATCATGAAGCTAAAGCTACTGACCCTAAAAAATTAAAGCTACAGATCTTTAAAGGGTTCATATAATCCTAAATTACACATATTGCAGAATTTAATGTTGGTGACTCTTAATAATCTCATAAAATTCATTTTTGTTTTTTTACTA
This sequence comes from Rosa lucieae, assembly GCA_024704745.1. Lineage (NCBI taxonomy): Eukaryota > Viridiplantae > Streptophyta > Magnoliopsida > Rosales > Rosaceae > Rosa > Rosa lucieae. Next base: position 20,628,922 of record CM045495.1, on the reverse strand, counting down.
TTCTTAATCATAGAACTCATCAATTTCCTTCATAACAAACAAATCTCATAAACTAAAGCTACTGACCCTCAGAAACTGAAGCTATTGATCTTTAGAGGGTCCATCTAATCCTAGATTGCACATAATGCAGCATTTTAATGCTGGTCACTCTCAGTAAGCTCATAAATTTCATTTTTTGCTATTCTTTATCTCAGAAATCATCAATATCCATCATAACAAACAAATCTCATAAACTAAAGCTACTGATCCCAAATGATACTGACCTTTTTGCTCAATCATGGATTTGCAGGCCTGGATCAATCCCTAGCTTTGCTGCCTTGCTCGACGGTGGATTTGCAGGCTAGGAGCAATCCCTAGTTTCGCCTCCTTGCTCGAGGTCGGGAGCAATCCTTATCTTCGCCTTCTTGCTCAACAATGGATTTGTATGCCGGAACCAAACCCTAGCTTCGTCGGCTTGCTTAACTATAGATTTGCAGTCCGGGACCAAACCCTAACTTCGCCGTCCTGCAACGCCACCTTGCTTCGCTTTCTTGTTTCGCTACCTAGCTTTGCTGAAATGGAAGATAAGGTTTTGATTTTGGGAGAAATGGAATTGATGGGTTTGATTTTGGGAGAAAATTGAAATGAAGGTTGTGGCAATTGTCGTAATTAATTAGAACTTGTTGTGCCATTTTGGTTTTGTGCAAACGGGCCGTTACTGTTACTAATCATAAAACTGACCGCATGGGTTTCATATTATAAAACTTGCGCATGGGAAGAAACAATAGCCCATTGTAGTTAATGGTCATTATCTCTTTTTAATATGGGCAGTTTTTTTTTTTTTTTTTTAAATACTTGCTACTATTTTTTTTTTTTACCAATACTTATTACTACTTTATTGTTTTTCTTTAATCTTAATATTTCTAATTTTCTACCACTACAAACATTCACCCGTTTTCAATATGGGCAATTTTTTTTATTTATTTATAATTTTTTTTCTTTATACTTGCTACAAACATCTACCACTACATTATTGTTTTTTTTTTTATCTAAATATTTCTACTTTAGTGTTAAGTTAGTAAATAAAATTAAATTTATTTTTCAACACTGACTCAGAAAATGAAAATGAATAAGTATCTTCTAAATATAACTTCAATGATTAGAAGAAAAAAATTACAAAATGAGAATTCTAATATCTAAATCCTATATACTAAAATAAAGGTGAAGAGTGTGCCCTTCCTCTGTGTGTATCAATGTCGCCCTGCATCCTCTGAAGTAGAGTAAGATCATCATCAATATCATGGCAAGACTCCTCATCAACATCAACATCAACATCATCCTCTAATGTGCTAGGAGCATCTCGTATCTCACTCCACATCCAATCACAAGCACACATTAAAGCCTCCACTGTGTTTGAGTGAAGTCGGTTCCTATGCAGGCTCACAATTCATCCACCAGTACTAAATGCCGACTTTGAGGCAACAGTAGATACATGAATAGCTAGAATGTCATGATTAAATGTAAAATAATAAAATTCGGATCGTAAATGAACCACCCTCATGGATCGCCTTTTGAATCGTCTTTACACAATTATATGATGATCAAACGGTCGGATTCTCACGGATCGCCTATTGGAATCGTCTTTACACAATTATACGATGATCCAACGGTCGGATTCTCACGGATCGCCTTTTGGAATCGTCTTTACACAATTATACGATGATAAAGGTCGGATTCTCACGGATCGCCTTTTGGAATCATCTTTTCACAATTACACGATGATCTGACGACCAGATTCTCACGGATCGCCTTTTGAAATCGTTTTTTCACAATTATACGATGATCCAACGGTAGGATTCTCACGGATCGCCTTTTGGAATCGTCTTTTCACAATTATACGATGATCCAACAGTCGCATTCTCATGGATCGCCTTTTGAAATCGTCTTTTCACAATTATACGATGATCCAACGGTCGAATTTTCACGGATCACCTATTGAAATCGTCTTTTCACAATTATATGTTGACACAACGGTCGGATTCTCACTTATCATCCTTAAGATCATCCTCCCAAAATTATATGAAGATCCAACGGTCGGATCCTCACGGAGCGCCTTTTGAATCATCTTTTCACAATTATACCATGATCCAACGGTCAGATCCTCACGGATCGCCCTTAGGAGCATTCTCTAAAAATTATACGATGATCCAACGGTCGGATCCTGATAGATCGCCTTTTGAACCAATTTTTCAGAATTATACGATGATCCAACGGTCATATCCTCATCCAAGACCGCACAAAGTCATCGCAACACCCCGTATAGGTTTTCTGTGTTTTTTTTTTTTTTTTTTAGAATAAGAAAATTATAAAAATGTCCCATATGTTGGTTGAAAAATAATAGTTCTCAATTAAAAAAAAAAATTTGGTGTGGTCTACAATTTTATATGGGTATTTGGGTAAAATTTGGGTGCCCACGGGTATACCCATACCCCACCCATTTTTATACGGGTATTTTGTAATTACCCATACCCATACCCATACCCATAAACTATGGGTATTACCCATTAACAAATACCCAAAAGGAATAATTACCCGCGGGGTACTCGTACCCGTGGGTTTTAATGCCTTCCCACAGTGGGACAGAAGAGTAGGCCTGGCAACAGTGCGGTCACGGGCGGACTTAACGGGTTGACGGTCTTAACGGGCTCAACCCGTTATAACCCGTTATCTTAACGGGTTGAACCCATCTCGCGGGTTACCCGTTGGAACCCGTTAAGACCGCTAAGGTTTAAAAAAAAAAAAAAAAATCTTTTCTAATCAATTACCCACTAAAACCCGTTAATACTTGTTAACAATAAATTGGCCATTGAAACCCGTTAAGACCCGTTAACATAAAAATGAATTTATTTATTTATTTTTTTTACATTTTTTTTAAACTCTTTTTCACACCCATTATCTATTAAACCTTCTCAAATTTTTTTTATTTTTTTTTTATTTTTTTTTAAACCCTCTTCCAACCCTTTACCCATTAAAACTCTTTTTCATTGTTGATTTTCATTAAATCGAACTATCAAAAGTTAATACATATTGGGCTCACAATTCATTAAAAAAAAATAAAAACTTTTTTTTTTCTCTTCCAACCGGGTTCGATGGGTTCCGTCGGGCAACCCGTTTCCGCCCGTTAACTAACGGGTTGGCAGCCCATTAACACTTTAAGTTATCGGGCGGAAATAAATGGGTTTTTAGCGGGCGGTTAATGGGCGGTTAACGGGTTATGGGCTGAATTGCCTGGCCTACAGAAGAGTGTCATTTCTTTTAATTTGGTTTTTTTTTTTTGGGAAGATTTCTTTTAATTTGGTTGCATATTAACTTTGGAGAGTTTCTATTGGGACCTCCAAATCTGCTCATTTGACCTCACTTTATTATGAATTATTAAATGACATATATAACCTACTATAAAATGACTATTAAGGACAATAATTATACCCAAAAAATATTATATTTATGTTACGTAGGCTTTCCAATTCAATAATATTAGATTGTATTCCTTATTATTTTCCTTATCTATTTTCATTTTCCAATTTCACTACATACTCATTAAAGCATTCATATATATTTAATAAGAATTAAAAATATGATTAAGATCATGTGTCATAAAAATGTATGATATATATGTTGAACGCATATTGGTGAGGGAAAACAAAATAAATCCTCTTCTGATTTATGACCTAAATCTAAGTCAATCCATTATATTTGCAAAAATAATAATAATAATAACAATAATAATAAAAATATTTAAATAATTAATCATGTGGTACAAATAATACAGAAAAAAAAATAAACATTAAAAAGCGAATGATTTTTTTTTTGAGAATAAAAACAAATGATTTCTTCATTTTTTTGTTGCACAGCTAAAATAGAAAAAAAAAAAACATAATAGTTCATGGCAATTTCTTATTGATTAGACATTAATTTTTGAAACTCAAGTTTGATTAAGAAATGTATATTTAGTTAAGATTTATAGAGTGATTAAATCATTGAAATGACTAAATTTTTTATTTTAAAGTTAATAATTTGTTTGCAAATTATATGAGTGAGGTTATTTGAGGAAGTTTAGTGAGGTTTAATGAGTAAATTTAGTATTTGAAAATTTGATAAGAGGTGTAAAAAGCATAGAGGTCAAGTAAGTAAATTTAGAGGTTCCAATAGAAAAACTCATAACTTTGTTAGTCATTATCTGTTTATAGTGCTACACTATCTGTAAATCAGGGTACTTGTTTCGATTAATATAAGTTCTAATGTAACTTACTATTATACAGGTTTGTATATGTTCCCTGTCCACATGATGCAGATACGCTTCATAGGGTATTGATGGAGTGTTTATATAGTTGGAATATCCATCGTAACTTATCAACGTTAACTGTGGATAATTGTACTACTAATGATGCCATGTTTGAATTACTTCTTGTGACTTTGAGATCAAATTCATTGTTGGTTGGTGGCAGGTTATTGCATATGCGTTGTTGTGCACACATATTGAATTTGATAGTTAGAGATGGTTTGGATGTAATTCGGGAAAGCACACTCTTCACCATTATTTTAGTATATAGGATTTAGATATTATAATTCTCATTTTGTAATTTTTTTCTTCTAATCATTGAAGTTATATTTAGAAAATACTTATTCATTTTCATTATCTGAGTCGGTGTTGAAAAATAAATTTAATTTTATTTACTAACTTAACACTAAAGTAAAAATATTTAGATAAAAAAAAAAAAACAATAATGTAGTGGTAGATGTTTGGAGCAAGTATAAAGAAAAAAAAATATAAATAAATAAAAAAAATTGCCCATATTGAAAACGGGTGAATGTTTGTAGTGGTAGAAAACTAGAAATATTAAGATTAAAGAAAAACAATAAAGTAGTAATAAGTATTTGTCAAAAAAAAAAAAAAATAGTAGCAAGTATTTTTTTTTAAAAAAATCCCAGCTTTTAATAGGCTTCGTCCTATAAAAAAAAAGGTAAATGGGTGGGTGTATGGGTTTTATCCATTTAGAAATGGGTGGGTAAATACTCATACCCGCGAATTATTTGATGGGTATTACCCGCGAATTATTATTGGGTGGGTAATACCCAATGGGTACAAATGCCAACCTTACCCATACTGACCAAGACGCAGATCGTCTCACCACCCCCGATGTCGAAGCTATTACCCAAAAACGGCCCAAAGGCACAACCGTTGAAGCTGATCTGAACACCCAAGATGAGTGTATCCATGCACTATATTGGACCACCAGTAGCTCCGGCAACCTCTGCAGTTTCGGCCAAGGCTGAATGTAGCCTGACCAGAGGATCAATCCCATCGATGGTAAAGTGCCCGTCTCAGCACTGCCTCCCAAAACTCTGAGATGGTTCATTATCACCGTCCCTATGAGTGACACCGCAGATACTGCACTGTGTCGTGGTGCAACTTCTTCGCCCCATCGCATCTCGATTGTCCTTAACCAAACTTCCTCCGACCATGGGTCATCGCTGTTACTCTCATTCCAGAAAGAAGGATCAAGAGATTGGGGAAAATAGAGAGTTCCATTCTGAAAGTATCTAGGTTCGTCTTCCTTTGATACCAGTGACGGAGTCGTCCTTGAGATTCAATACGGCCGGAGCCATTGTGCTTGTCGCCGCCACAGAGGAACAGCGTTAGGGTGAGAGCGATGAAGAGCTCTCTTAGAGAGTTAGGGTTTGCCATATATTTGTCTTTTCATATGAGTTCTAATACCATTCTAGAAATATTTTATTGGTTCATGTTGGCGATGTAAAATTCCGATTGGACTTTGACTCACCAATAAATTTAGACTAGAGTGGGAGTTGATCAAGAACTATCAAGAAGTGTCATTTCTTGACTTGAAGTTTAACTGTCGACGCGAAGAAGGAGGTACCTGCAAAAAATCCTCTAATGCCTAAGTTAGTATTTATCTTAGTTGAGTGTAGTAAAATGAATTGGAATGAGATATTGAGATGTGATACCTGGCATTTGAGCCTTCTATATATAGTAAATGCTTACTTGGCTTGCAAGTAACCTTGCACAATAAGTAGCCTGTGACTTGGGTTGTGAGTAAACTTACACGAAAAGTAGCCCATGACTTTGGCTACAAGTCTCAAAATACTAATTTTTACCGCACTTATAGCTGCAACCAATATTGCACTTATAGCTGCAATCATTATCGAATTTATGGCTGAAATTGTTTATGCATGGTTTCCTATAGGATATCGAGAATCACCGAGAAGGCTCACCATCTCCAAGCTCTGTCACCTGTCAACCACAAATAGAGGCCAGAGGGTAGATCGGAGTTGCCGGCCTACTACTCTCTGATGCTTAAGTCAGATATTTGTATGAATGTTGATAAGGTAGGAGTAGAGAGAGTAGTGACTTAACTTGAATAAGGAGGGACACTTGTATATATAGTGTTAGGTTTGGGATTGTCACCCTTCCTATTCCCATGTGGAACTAGATGTGGCTTATCAAAGTTGGGACTATGAGACTACTCAAACTAGTATATGTGTTTTAGGCCTACCTTATAGAGTTAGCCCCAAGCCTCTTATGGTGGCTAGTTGGCTGTGTTATTCCAATGATTATGCTCGATATGCATATGGTATAAACAAGTTCCCCAAGCCCCCGGTCAATAACTCTATTGGGTGGAGAGTTTGTCTACGTAGAAACACCTAGAGTACATGGTAGATGGCCGACCAAGAGGCGCTTTACGGGGATGACCAGCCCCCCAGTCTCCCAAGTCCTTAGGCAAGAGCGATCAAGATAAGATCGCGCTAGGTATGCCATCAGGTGTGATGCTCTAAGGTTGTCACTTCAGGTGAGTTAGGGTGATTATCTCTTTCTGGTGCCTGAAGGTAGCTGTTGTTGTATCAGGGTCACCAAAAGTGTTGCTCCCATGTGGTATGACATTAGTAATGCTATCGGGAGTCGGAGTTGAGGTAGCACTCTCGCCCCAAGTGGAGTGACTTGGGGTGAGCATCCAACTTCATCTTGTTAACGGTAACGGAGTCCATATGCTTTGTTATATTTGCAATTAGTGTGTGAATATACTTTAGGCGTGTGTAGCATTTGATTGGTATAGGTATGTTTGTATACCTTAGGTGTATGTAGCCTAACCGAAGGGCCCACGGAAAAGTACGTATTTGAAAAATGTTAGTTTGAGTGGATAAAAATAAACGTGTTTAAGAAATTAAAATAAAAGAAAGACTTAATGCTTTTCCATTTCTTTCTTCCTCAAAACCACGCGTGCAAAATGGATTTTAAAAAAAATTAAAAATTAAAACTAAAAATCAAAACTCTTAGAAATCGAAATGATACCAGCTCCGCTTCACTATTCAATATAAAGTAAAATGGAGAAGAAAAATTCACCACACAATGAACAGCCATAAAGGCTTGGCCAATAGCCTCCTGGGCTAAATACTTCATTTACTCCAGTACATCAGCCCTCAGAGGCCAAGCGAATACTAGGCTACGGTGAACTTGCCACCAAGGCAAGTATTTCACCTCACCATATAGGCAGATGGGCTTTGGTGACCTTGCCATCAAAGCAACGGTTCACCTCGCCACGCAGGCGGAACAATAGGCAAAACATGGTTGCATGGTAATACAATAACCAATGGTATGGTGACATAGAAAAATTGAAGGGCAGTTTCTATTCATACCTCTAAAATTGGCATTTGGACCTCCCCACTTAATAGACCTCCAATTTACTTTTACAAATAATCAATATGGTATCTACACCTCCCTAATTTTTCCAAAATACCCACCGTTCAATAAAATCAATAAAAGCTTTTTATTTTTTTAGGTTCTATTCATATCTCCAAAATCGGTAATCGGACCACCTTTAATTTTTAAATATTTCACAATCCTATTTTACCTTTGATACAATTAAGCTGAGCAAAAAGAATTGAGAAAATTGAGTAAAGTGCGCGCATCTGTTAATCTCCCATATCCTTATGTTATACATCAATTGAATGTGTTTGATATGTCAAATGAATATGGAACATTGAGTAAATATCAAAGATGATAACATAGATGATTAGATTCGTTTTTTTTTCTTGATATATATCTCAAATTATTCCTTATCATTAATCAAATTATTTGACGTAATACAAGACCATGATCTCGAATACATGGATGCAAGACCATTATTTGATGTAAATCATGTAACAAGGAACTCATTAAACTATGACAATAGTAGCATACAAGATCATTTCCTATGTGATGAATGATTACAGAAAAAAAAAAAAAGAATCATGCAAAGAAAAAACAGATTATGTAACTCCTACTCGCATTTCTAGAAGGAAAGAGTCATGAGGGCTCTTCATTCCCCCCCTGCAGCATCCATGCTAATCTTCATCAATAATAAAATTATTGTGATAACTTATCGACTTCGACATAGTGACATAGTCAGATTCACCTTCTTCAACAGCTCTTGGTCTAATGGGAGCTGCTTAAACACAGCGGTCACATTCCACACTTTTGATATATTTCAAGCCTTTAAACTATTTTCAGTCCCTCACACGTCACTACATTCATTATGTCTCTATCATGTCCTACTCTTTTGAAAAATAGATGTTGTCGATCCTCAAAAGGAATGGTGGCCTCAAAGACATCAACAAATGAATCGAAGTGGAAGAGTGCCTGTTTGAATTGTGTGAGAAAGAAAGGTGAATTGTATGCAAGTCCTTTTCAATAATTCGATCTCAAAGTTAAAAATTTCAATAATTTATCTCCTTGTGCATTTGCAAGTCTTTTCCTCTAGCATTATTGTTTTCTCTTTGTAACTCCTTGATGAGACTCTCTTCCTTGATTGTTTGTTCCATGATCGAGATAATCCTTTAAGTATAATTTTATGCTAGAAAATATGATGTTAAGGCCCTTTACCAATGTATATTTAGGGTTTACATTGGAGGAGAAAGTTTTCTCCAAGTTGAAGATTATTACAGTTCATAGAGGTAAAAAGAGACTTTTTTTGTTGGGATAAAATCTGTTTAGTCCCTGTACTTTGACTCTCTCATTGTTTCAGTCCCTGACATTCTAATTTAATCTAAAAACTCCCTGATCTCACAATTTCCCTCTAATAGTTCCCTTCCGCATCAAATTAGGAGTTGGCCTTAGGTGAAATGTCCAATATACCCCTCTGTTATTTCTTTTTCCTTTTTTCATTTTTAATTTCTTTTTTTCCTTTTTTTGTCTTTTTCCTTTTTAATTTTTTTTCCTTTTTTCCCTTTTTTATTTTTCTTTTTTCCTTTTTAATTTCTTTTTTCCTTTTTTTATTTTTAATTTCTTTTTTCCTTTTTTTTTATTTTTCTTTTTTCCTTTTTAATTTCTCCTTTTCCTTTTTAATGACCATCATATCCTGCTGCATCAGTAACACTCGTCAGTGAACCAATCCAGATCGACCCAAAACCCCAATTATTGTTCTCCATGCTAGCGGCCATTTTTCTTTTCCATCACTATTCTTCTTCTTCACTTTTGGTTTTAGTCAACTTGGCCATCAAAAACCACCATTTCGACCAGACCCAAAATACAAATCACTATTTTGAGCAAGACCCAAAAACCTCAGAGTCTGAAAATTGTAGTTTTCAGTGAAAAGTTTCCAAAGTGAGGCCTGATGTGGAGAGAGAAAGTGGGATTTGAGTGGGAGAGAGAGAAGTAGGCTGTGAAAACAAGAGGGGAGTGGTTGAGCGGCGAATTTCCGAGTTGATTGGGATCTGCTTGTGTTTGAGAGATGGCGTCGGCGACGATGGAGATGAGGGCGGATCTGCTAAGAGACAACGGAGGGAGATGGCTTCAGAGAAGGTGAAGAAGTGATCGATAAGCTCCTAGCCTCTTGCTTTTGCTCGATGTCCATCTACACACCGCCAAGCTAGGTTTTTGCTGAGTTTGGTTTCAATTTGGGGAGAGAAACAGATGGGTTGTGGAGTTTGACTCAACGAACCTATGAAATTTGAGCTCATTCTGATGTAATTTCGAGCTTTCGACAAATTATAGTTTAGGGTTTTGATTTTATTATCGTCAATTTATTTTCAATTCTAGAAATCGGTTATTCATAATATTAGTTTGTTCAGGATGACGTGTAGATCGAGCTCGAGGAGGAAATTTGTCGCATGACCATCATAGCCGTAATTCTATGTGTGGACATTTGCTTTTTAAATTAAATATGTATGCAGTACTGTTTTTCGAGTATCAATTTTTATGATAATATTTGAGTGTGGATAATTTATGGAGATTTCATGAATCATGTTTTTGACGATTTATTGATGATTTACAAAGTTGATACGGAGTTTTCTTTCCGAAAGCTTTTTTTAATCATCGAGTTATTGGAATTCTGAGTTATTGAGATTTTTTTTTGGAAAGTTGATGAGTTCAATGTTTTATGAGTTAATGAGTTTAAATTTATGAATTAGAAGAGGTCAATTTTGTTATAGCATGCATGCAATACCTGGCTGGCAACACCTTTCAGGTAATAATAGTCTAGTCAATAGTACCCCCCAGACAATACTCTGGTCTGCAATACCCTCCATATGACATGAGATGATTAGTCAGCATTGCCCTCTATCCATCGCCTTGTTACGCCCCTAACCCAATTTTTTTTAAAAAAATATTTTTCTGAAATCCGAGGTGTGAGTAAAAATAAAAATAAACGAATAGAAAATAAAATCGACACTTTGTTAATGGAATTGACTTTTCATTTTGATATAAGGATAAATCCAACTCAAGATCGCTAAAAGTATTCACTTCTGGAATAATGATCTTACATATGAAAAACTCCAACTAACTCTAATTGCTTTCAATCACTAATCTTCATAGTTCTTGTGTTTAATAACCTACAAGACTATTAAGGGGTGAACTCAATCTGCGGCTCAGTAGGGAGCTATTCCTATTCAAACAACGATAACCACACAAGCATCATATGGTATACATGAATGCATGTTCTATTCCAGTTAATTCACATAGCAGAATAAACTGAGCCTACATGTCCCATACCATATATTTTACCATGAAGGTGACTCAAAATACTTAACTATATGAACTAACCCCCACCCAAATTACCCTTTTGCCAATCCCGAATTACTCTTTCAATCCTATACTAATTGCGCATTAACAACGGGCATACTTGGGATCTGGTACCTGCTGAGGTTATGGACTCAACTACGCAAAAGATAAATTTCAAACTTTCTTATATCAATAACATTACACACATCACCATCGACACCCTTATACTTCATATGTACTCAATGGATGATGCATCAATTGATAATATATACTTCGCAATGTAATTGTATCAAATATTCATTCATTCCATAACAAACATGTCAGACAACATATATGCATACAATACAATTGAGTAGAGGTTCCCCAGATACATGTTCCTGCATAAAAAGTAAATATATAAGTACAATTCACATTTCCTATGCATAAGCACAAAATTTATTTTCAACACAAGGCTATGATTCTGGCTTAAGAACATATTTCAATATCGAGTTTATGTCTTAAGAAAATGGTACCTAAAATCTCAAGCCATTTGGATTTCATTTGAAGTGCTAACTAACCAACCAAAATGTCTTGCAGATTTGTTATGACGAATAACAGATATGACTAGCCAATTTTACAATGACATAACTATCTGAAATAAAGTCTGAAAGTGGTGTCATAAGTTTTGTTGGAAAGTTAAGAATGCCTATGTTCAGTTTGTGAACAAGTTCGAATAAAGGAAAGTATTGAAATCAAAGGAAATAAACAGAAACATAATGCAATTGAAGAATTTCATGATGCAGACTCTCAACTTCGAAAAATCATAACTTTCTCTAGAAAACTCCTTTTCATGAGATTTTAATTCTGAAATGATCTTTAAGACGTCTATTGAAACTTTTACGGAACACCAACTTCAAATACCCAACCAAAATATACAGTTTTCAATAAAAGCATAACTGGGTCAAAAACTCAGAAAAAACTTATTTACAGAATGCAGACCTCTGTATTTAGCCTCAAACTTAACCAATGAATCTTTAATGAAATTGTATGAAACTATAGAGATATCAAGCTTACATTATAAGCTTTCAAGACATGCAAATGGTTTCTAAAATGAAGGTCTAGATAAAAGGATATGGTTGCTCAAATTTAACTAATTGGTTATAATGCGGAAACTTGTTCTGGTAGCTTTCTCCAATGCTCACAAACTAATATTTAAGGTTACTGCTCAGTCTAAGGTTGTTAACCTAATGCACATAGGTTCTTTGATCACTCTAAGCTCTTGTTGTTAGACAAAATGAGAATTCTAACCCAAAAAGCAACCTAAGAATTACTCAGGACACCCATTCTTATGGAACCAATTCTCTAATCATCTTGATTTGTTTCTATGCTTACATTCTATTTGAAAATCATTTAGGTTACTAACTGTGCAGAAGCTTAAACCAATTTAGACAAGAACTAAGCTAAACATAAGAACAAGAATAACAATTTATATAGCTTATAGGATTGAATTCACCTTTGAATCCCATCAGAATATTGATTGAACTAATCCTGCTAATTTCTCCTTCCTTCTTCATTTCAGATATCTCTCTCATGTCTCACATCTCATGTTTCTGCTTTCTCTTTTCTTTTTTATCCTAATTCTGTTTCATCTTTCTTTCCTTCTTCTCTTCTCTCTTAGTCTCTCTTTTGTTTTCTTCTTTCCTTTCATGCTCCTAATCTCCTATTCCTCATGTCCTTTTCTTTCTCTCTTCTGTTTATTTCTTTCTTTCTATTCTACTCCAGCCCTTCTCTCTATCTCCCTCACTCACATTTTGTCATTCTATTGCTCTCATTGCAGTGTGGATATGAATCAAGTAGATAGCTGCTATTTATACTAGTCAAGTTCTTGGCCATCAAGCAAAACAATTATAATGAAATCTGCATATAGATGTGTTTGTCCCCATACCTATCACTTAATGACTCAATCAGCAAGCACTATGAAGTGATTGACATGAATGATCTTATCTAGATATAACTTGATCATCAAGATTACATATTTACAATATACTAACATATAATAAAGATATATATTCCATAAGTAGGAGGTGTCAAAAGACTAATCACAGTCTAAGACCTTGAGCTTTTACTTTCACCACCTCATGCTACAAGGATACCTTCTCGCTGAATAAGAACCAATGTGATTATAAGGATAGGCTTGTACAACCTTGTCAGTTCAAACTTAGTTAAAAGTTTTGATAGTAGGAGCTATTATGGCATTGTCCTTAAATATTCCCACCTTAAGCTAAATATGCTCGATTATTTAACTACTCCATCTTGTATGTATGTGTGTGTGTGTGTGTGTGTGTGTCTTGAATTTGATTCAGCTAAACTTATCTCTAACAAGAAATGTCTGCATACTTGAGTAGAATGATAAATGAGCTTAGTTATTGACCAAGGCATATAAATATCAATTTGCAGCAGCTGCATTAGAACTTATGGCACTGTCGAAGATGTATCATTTCCCTTGCATACTAAAATACGATAACTTATATTTTGATAAACTAATCTATCTTAAGCAATGAATCCTATGATTAGCACTCAAACATAAGAAAGAGATTCATTGATTGGGTTTATAGGGTCTCATCTTAAAATGTTTAAACCAATAAAGTAAAACTAGCTTCCTCACAAGTCCATATGTAATAGGTGATAGATTTCTCGAACACACAAGCTAGTAAAGAAAATATTATCACATGATCTAATATGTAATTAAAATTCTGGGTTGTTAAACGCCTCTTAGTATTCCGGTTAGTAGATCCTCTAATGCGTTGTTAGCAGTACCTCCTAGCCATCACCTCCTCGTATTCTGGTTGGCAATACCATCTGACACTTCATCTGGTCTGTGGAACCCTCCAGATGGCATGAGATTACTAGTCGGCAGTACCCTATAGTCATCGCATATTTTATGTGAGGATTTGAAATGATTTTTGAGATGCTCGTATTTAAATGAGATGAGTTACACTATGTTTTGACATACCAAATTGACAGGACCTGCCCCAGATTTCACTTTGAAACCCAAAGTAGCCTTGCGGGACTCACCTTAGGAATAACTCTACCAAAAATTCGACAGCGTTACCCCTAAAAATGGACTACCCAAAACCTATAGAAAACACATTTACACTTCTAAACAATCCATCCTTATTCTCCTAGAACCACCTTGCTCCCCAAATCACAACATCTCCCATTTCACAAGTACAAGTCTCAACTTAACAACATAAATCCCACAAGTTATCAGAGCAATTCAATGCAAAAGGTAAACAAGAAAAACATAAATAAGATGAATATGCCAAAGCTGTGCTATTGACTATGCCTCGGCTCCATGTATGTCTGACCTCAACTAATTTGGTCTACAAACTGGGCATTTGAAATCGAGGGGCCTAGGGGAAAGTATTTAAAAAAGTTAGCGTGAGCGGACAAAAATAAATAATCAAGATAATTTAAATAAGGTAAACTTTAATACTTTTCCACGTATTTAAACTTATAAAACCTCGATGCATGCAAGGTTTATAAAACGTATTTTTTTAAACTCGAAATCTCATGAAAACATGTCAGCCCCACTGGTTAAGAGTAAACATAAAGTATGGGGAAAATGAACATCACCATACAACAGAGGAGCCTTCTAGGCTCTGTGCTCGACTGCAACTCACAAACACAAATTAAGTGAGGAGGATTCCTATACAAAACCCTCAACTGTAACCTACGTGAGGAGTAGCCTAAATAAAGCAACGTACCCAAGTATGGTGAAAGCAAACATTGCAAAAACTAAAAGCCAAAATCCATAAAGGTTCCCCAAAATCTCTCAAATAAAAGCACGAGTACGGTTCCCAATCGTACTTTGAAAATCTCAAGAATAAATCAATAAATAAATTCAACAACGTATCCTGCACATCAAAATATTCTCAATTCAATAACAAAAAAGTGAGATTAAATTATAAATTATAATCATAAACAATAACCCAAAACTGAAATCATCTCTCAAGCATTCCCACTGCCAAAACCGAAAGCCGATAAATAATTGAGAAAAATAAATCCATTGAAAATCTTCCAGAAATTTCAAAATCAACGAATAAAAATATAATATTTAATTCTGAAAATCACCTCAGAAAATAATTCGTTGAATATCAACATAAATCATAAATCCAAATAATAAACCAAAATAAAATCCGAAACCAAAGTCATAATCCAAAAACAAATCCGTATTCCAACTTAAATCATAGGCTCAATGAATGAGATTATAATTAAATAAATCACTAATTCAAAAGAATATAAATTCATGCATCAATTAAAATCAAAGTCCAAACATACAGGTTTTTTTTGTCAAGCAGTATCTCAATACGTCGCCCTGTACACAGTTAAAACTCGTAAACGACGATTCGAAAATAAATAGGATCCTAAAATAAAGCCCGAAAACCCCTCGCACAAATAATTTGTTGAATATCCAAAATCACATTGGAATCAGCCCAAACTTCCAAGGTTTCGCCAATTTAATTATTCTAACATCCCAATGAAAAATGAAGACAATCCAACGATCAAATCTCCTCGAATGACAACTCGAAAATCTGAAACTTCAGAAATTCCAATTGATCCCAAACCTTCTCTGATTTCCACCAAACATGGCCCATGTGTTCCACATGCTAAACTAAACCTAACAAGCAAAATTAGGAGGCTAGAATCGGCCCAACGCTCCACCAGAAGCGGCGGCTCATGGGGCGCACTCACCGCCGAGTCAACCCCCGAATTGGGTCACAATGCCTTTTCCAAAATCTACATCTCAACAAGCACAACAACTTTCATAACTACCACAAAGTCCAGAAATGCACGGAATGGCCGGAATTTACCTTGAAAGGGGAGAGGCTGAAAATTCCTGAAAATCTTTCGAAACTCTCTTCCTCCACATATTGAATCATCCCAAGTCGTTTGCAGGATTCGATCAGCGTCTCATGGGCTCCCAAACCCAACAAGAATTGTCGCCTAAGATGGCTGGAAACATGAGTTCCAGCCAGGTTACTGAACGAATCCGCCACCTAGCTTTCCTCTCCTTGTTGCGCCGCCTACGACCCAAAACACACCGTACAGCACCACCCAAGATCGACGGAGGGAGGAGGGAGGGTCCTAACTGTACTGAAGGTGATCAGATCCTCCGCTAGACGATGGCGAAATGAACGGAAAACCTATCCGGGTCGGGTTGGGTTTTCCAGGTCAAATAGAGACAAAACGGGGTTAGGGTTCCAGACTGAAATGGAAACTTTCCATTTTGGTCCCAGCTATTTATAGAAACTTCTTGAAACATTAACTTTCATGTTTTTGATTATAACTTTCTCATTTGAGTGTGCCACGTGTCCGCGAACTCGGTTTAATGTCAACTTCCCTGAAGAAAATTTTCTCAAATGACGAATGAAACAAAAAGTCAACTTTTAGAGCCCCCTAAAAGTATCGAAATGAGATTAAAAGTGAAAAGTAAATGTCATTTACCGTCCGATGACCAGTAGATCGGTAATTGAGATATGGGACGTATCAGTACCAGAGAATGATTAAGAGTATTTTGATGAAACTTTACTGCATGATTTGCTTTAATCTAGAAATAAATTTGGGAAAGGTTAAAATTTTATTTTATTTCCTTGAGATTATTTATTTTTTGTCTACTCACTCTTATTGTTTTTCTAAATTCTTTTCCCTGGGTTTTTCAGCTTTTCGTGCCCAGTCTGCAGATTAGTTGAGGCGAGCTTGCATAGGAGTTGAGGCATAGTGTTCACTAGTTCCATCCTCGTTACACATTAACATACTTGTACTTTATTTCAGTTAATTGTCTAGGTTGCTCTAATTGCCAAATTCAATTGTAATGATAAGTTGATATTGGAGGTTTATGTTTAAGATTTCTTTTTTATTTCTTAGTAGGCGATGAATCTTTGAGGAGAGTGTGTAGGCTCACTGGGATTGGAGATATGGTTGGCAAATTATAGAAGTATTCATCTGTGTATCACAGATTTTGATAATCCACTTTTAGGGTAGATTTCGTCAAATTTTTTGTAAAGTTTCCTCTAAGAGGTAGGCCTCGCACAACCACTTTAGATCTCAAGATAAAATCTGGGGCAAGTCTTGTCAGCAGTACCCTCCGATATGTCATCTAGTCAGCAGTACCTTATAGATAACATGAAATGGTTACCAGCAATACCCTTTAACAATTACGTCCAAGTAATCTGGTCTACAGTACCCTCTGATGGCATGAGATGGCTAGTCCACAGTACCCTTTAGTCATTGCGTATTTTAAATGTGATGATTTACAATTTGTTTTCAAATACTCGTATCAGTGATGGTTTAAAAGTGCTTTCTTTGAGCGCGTATTGCATGGATGGTTTTAAGTGAACGAAACTTAATTTGGGAAAACATGTAACTTTTATTTATTTATTTAAATATTTATTTATTTTTTCGTCTACTCACGCTAATTGATTATACGCATTTATATGCGTGTAATTATATATAAAGTACTAGAAATAAGCCAATCCTCATGTCAATTAATATGTGATTAATTCATTTTTATTTATTTTGTAGAAAATAAGTGGAGTTGAGGAAACGTGAGAAAATTGTGCGAAATTGAAGCAAATTGGAGTTTTCGACAAAAGGAAGAAATTGTCAATGCGGGTCAATATTGGTCAATGCCATCAAGGAAGCGGAATTCAATTGCCGCCAATAGTATGTGCGGAATCGCATTGAGAAGAGAGAAGAAAGTAGAAGAAGAAGAAAGAAATGTGAGAGAGAGAGAGAGAGAGAGAGAGAGAATTCCTACCTTGACGTCAACAGTACCATCATCAGTTTTCCTTCCCTTTCTTTTCCTTCACGTGTGCTGCTTGTGCTCTTCTTTTATTTTCTTTCTTTTTCCTTTTTTCTTTTCCTCATTTCCATTCTTGTTTTGCTAGCTAGCATCTCATCTATTCTCTCTCTTCCTCTCTTGAAAGCCACGGAGACCACACATATAATTAAAGGGTGAGAGCCCCGTTGTGCCCGGACCCTGTCGCACCACGAGGCGCTGTCGGCGAGTCGGGTTGTTTGGGAATGCAGCCCCAATCGGGCGGTAAATTCCGTCCAAGGCTAAATACGGGCGAGAGACCGATAGCAAACAAGTACCGCGAGGGAAAGATGAAAAGGACTTTGAAAAGAGAGTCAAAGAGTGCTTGAAATTGTCGGGAGGGAAGCGGATGGGGGCCGGCGATGCGCCCCGGTCGGATGTGGAACGGTCACAAGCCGGTCCGCCACTCGAACCCCATTTTTCCCTCTCTTCTTGATCTCTCACGCCCAAATCCCATTCCAATTCCCATTTTCCCCTTTTTGCTCTCTAGCACCAAACCACCACACCACAAATCTCATCATTCTCCATTTTTTCTCCTCACCAAGATCCACACCTCACCAAAATTCTTTCTCCTCACCAATTTCTTCTCCTCACTAAGATTCTTTCTTCTCATCATTTCTTCTCCTCACCAAGATCCACACTTCCTCACTAAGATCCACCTCACCAAAGTCCATCTTCTCATCAATTTCACAAGATTCAAAAGGGAAGCATTTCAAGCATAAGGGGTTTAATCACCACTTGGGTAAAAGGGAGAAATTATAATTTCAAGGCTTGTTATGTTTGCTTTTTAACATTTGTAACTTGTCTTGGTTGTTCTCCCTCTTCTAGTCTTCCATACCTTTTCCTCTTTTGTTTGTATGAAATTGATGGAATTGATGATGTATATATTTATGGGTAGTGAGTAGAAATTTTGTTGGGGGCTAGGGTTGTGTGCCCTAGCCCAAATTTTATGTAAAAGATGCCTATTTTAATGGATCGATGCAATTTACTTTATTGGATGCTTATATCAATTTTTGTTGGGTTGAAATGCATGTCTAGGAGCCTAGCTAGTCAACTCTAGGATATATATTTTGAGCATGTCTAGGACGGAATTAGAGACTTGACCTCGTCTAATTCCTAAGCTAGAACCCTCAATTTGGTATTGTAGGGGTTATAAGCATGGTGATTTACACGCGCCGCGTGATTGAGAGGGTGAATCGCTTAGTGGTCTAATTCTTGAGCCTTATGCCAATTAGAGCGACTTAGAGACCCTTGAACCGGCTCTAGCTCTCTCTAATTGAGTTTGTGTGACCCTTGAAAAGGCACATTAATACCATAATTAAGAATATATGGTCCTTGAGCCTTGAACCACCTTGGATACGACTACCGCCTAATCAAGAATTTTGCATCTACATTATTTAGCTTCTGACACATAAGATTTGGGTGAAGGAACCTCCCTAGCACCCAACACTCTCTTGTCTTGGATTTTTCACAAACTAATTTAGCATTGCATTTTTCATTTTTAGCAATTTTCTATTTTCGGTTCTCAAATTTAGTTTAAGTCTTCATAATTAAAAATTACAATTTCAGATACTTGTTGCTAGGATAATTTGTATTGGTGCTTAGTTGTCTGTAACTAAGTGGGGTTCTCTATTCCCTTGGGTACCATATTTGGAGCTTAATTTATTTGCCCTAAAGTTGATGACCGTGTTGTATTACGCGTGAGGCACTAGTATATGCACCGAATCACTAATAGTTTTCAAATGTTTTTCCCTGGGCCCTTTGGTTTTCGTTTGCCCAATCTACAGATTTGTCGAGGTTGTGTGTGTTGGAGTTGAGGCTAGAACTGAAATGAATGAGAATATTCATAGTGTTTAGTGGTGATTAGCCATACAGTTGCTTAGTAATTAGTGTGAATTGTGATCATAGGAAACAAGAACAGTATGATGTTATGATTTTGGACTAAAAGATGTTTACTTTTAATAAGGAATGATTTGTTGTAAATGATATGGCTATTCATGCAATAGGTATTGCTTGATGCATGCCATTACTATTGATTGGCGATTGATATGCTTCTAATTAGCGATTGACACATTCGTAATTGTATGAGTGATTGATGTTTTACCTTTTGTACACAAGATGTAGCCCTATATATGACTCCTCATAGTGAGATGAATAAACACACACAATCTGATTCTCTGTGTCCAAACTCTCTCTCTCTCTCAGAAATTTTTCTGTTTTACAACACGTTATCAGCACGAAGCTCTAACCAAAGCTCTAGCCAAGAAAAAAAAAAAACCCCCTGCTGCAGCCTGTTTGCATGCCCCGAAACTTCTTGATCGGGACCTCAGATCAAAAAATTTCCTTCATCAAAGTTGTTCGTCTCTGCCTCTTCTCTTTGACCTCCAAATTTCAGCCATATTGGAGTCGTTTTGAGACCTGTACACCATTTGAAGTGGCAGCTGTTCAGAAGAGAATCTGCTCCGTGTTCACGACTAGCTCTAAGATTTGGATCGAATAGCTTTGAGATTCGGGATTTCCTACCAGAAGAGGTGAATAGTTCTTGGATTGGCTGAGAAGACAACCTTCTCAGTTCTGCACACATAAGCTGAAGATTCATCGGTTCTTCATCAAGTAATGTTTTCCAAAATCTAATTTCATATTCATGTTTATTGAGCCTAATGATTGAATATGAACAATCACCATGATGCATGAACCCGAATATTTGGTATATACATATTTATATATATTCGTTTATGTGTCTTGGTTTATTTGGCTTTGGATTGTTTGGTTGGAAAAGAAAAAAAAAAGGTTAGGATTCTTGGATTTGAAGCATTTGGTCCACTAGTACCATATAGTGCATACCAATTAAAAAACAAGCAAAAGAAAAAGGATTTTGCTGCTCCTGGGATTCGAACCCAGCCACATCATGCATTAGCCTAGCACATTGTCCACTATGCCACTATGGCTAGCTGGAATTTATCAACACCATTTAATATTAATACTGCCATAAGCAGATTCAACTCCATATAATTGGTGATTGATCAATTGATTCAACTTGTGATTTGATTTTGATTGATTTTATCCAAAGCAATTATCATTGTAATTTATGCTCATTACCACAATCACTTCATTATCACATTGAGACAATTCCGAATTATTGCCTGAATTATGATAGAAGAATTATGGGCTTAATTTTGGTTACACAAATTTGAATCTGCCATTATAATTCTTTATGCTAGAAGCATTATTGGCTAAATTATTACATGATTATTACATAAACATTATGCCAGAAGCATTTGCTAAATTTATTACCTGTACGTAATGCCAGAAGCATTAATGGGATTTGAACCCATTTCCTTAGGTATATAACCGCTGCATTAATTTATTTATGTTACAATTTAATAACGTATATTGAATTTGGTTTTGTTATAATTGTGAATATTAATAGAGGCTGAGTCAGAAGCTCAAATCAAGCCCAAAGTCATAACAACAAATTCGAGCCAGAAGCTCAGGCCCAAGTTGCAAGGCCAGAATAGCAGCTCACTACATGTTACCATGACAAAAGTTATGAATCTTCTCAAACTAGGCTCATCCAGTTGGATGCGATGTCTAGGAAAGGTTCAGATGAGGCCGTGTACTTAAGCGAGCCTCGCTCCACCTAAACCTCATCTTTCCTTACCTGGTCGTATTCAATTGGAGTTACCGAAAGGGTTGAGTAATAACTTTTCATTCCTTGGCAGATTAGCCTGAGCCCAGCAGGCCCACTCTCCCTCTGCAGGA
Source organism: Rosa lucieae (assembly GCA_024704745.1). Classification (NCBI taxonomy): domain Eukaryota; kingdom Viridiplantae; phylum Streptophyta; class Magnoliopsida; order Rosales; family Rosaceae; genus Rosa; species Rosa lucieae. The sequence continues at coordinate 20,607,272 of CM045495.1, read as the reverse complement.
CCTAGCAGCCCAGCAGGCCTCACATACTCTTTGACTAGCGCATGAAAGCCTAGGTCACGAGCCCGCAGACTAAGCCCGATAGGCTTCACTATCAAGCCCACTCCTTTGGTCCATCAGAATCAAATAAAATGAAAAATGATTTGATATTGTAAATAGATTCACCATATTTAATATGTGTAATTAATTGCCAGAAGCATTTATTCACATAATTGTGTGATAATTAATCTGTTATATTACTAGCATGCAATTAATATCTCAATTGATTTGTGATTTCCATTTAGCCAATTTGTGAGATATTATTACAATTTCTCTATTCAATATCATTTTGTTACTTGCCAAATTTTCGCATTAGAATATATGTGTAGAAAATGCAGGTATCTGATGAACCAGTAGTTCATACATAAATCGAACTTGTAGTTTCGATAATGCCATTTAAGAAACTTGAAGTTTCCTTCATAAATTCACCACACATGATAAAACCAGTAGATTTTACATGTCTAATCCGATTTTTCATACCACGTTATAGAACTGAAGTTCACATTACTTGCTTATGGATGATATTACCCGAAGCACTAATATTATTTGTTCCTTTCCTGTAAGAAATGTCAAATCTCAACATGTTTGACTTTGTTGCTTTGGATCTCCAGAAGAAACTATCTAAAGTGAACTCAAGATGTGAAAATTCATCTGACTGCAAAGAACATGAGATCAACAATCGATATTGACAATGTCGTCACTGAGGCTTTTGAGGCGAGTGCCATAATGTTCATAAAGAAACATATGGAGAGAGCACTCTAAGTTAAGTACCCGATTAAGAGGATACATAGACTCTTTGGGTTGCTCTGGAAGAGCACTTTCACCATCAGATGACCATTTTCTTGCTTGAAGCAAGACATGATTGGCAGAACAAAATAACCCATATGACCATCAGCCACGTGGCCAAGTCCCAAAAGGCCAAGGTGCATGTAATCAGCTCCACGTGGCCAAGGCCCACGTTGTAGGAACCGTGATGCCCTAACTCAACAAGCTTGAGTTGAAAGGAACACTGGTCCGGCCCTTCGCCACCAGAATCAGCATGATCTTTGTTATCGATGTGGAGGAATTGACTGTTGGTCCCGCACCTGTTGTGCGATAGCCGAAGCAGTAGATGAGTATTACGCCGGTCGCGGAACTCGAAATACCAACTTTATTAAAGGGTCATTTTCTATTGATTCCACACTAGAGATCATGGATTTTCAGGCAGTTATTGAACATACCGAATACCGATGATTAGAACTCGAAGACATGGGTATAATTGGCCCCTTGTGCCATATCTATTTCATCTTAATGAATGAAACATCTTCGGATTTTGGTGATTTATGTTTTCAATTATTTTGGATTATAGAAATGTGGTTATGTTCGAATATATTTAATTCAATAAACTTATTCATACATGTGATCCATTGAATTAAATAAATGAATAGGCATATTCTGTGGGGAAGTTTGTTGTCTGGTTAAAAGTGCTATTATGCACACCATACTCCCAGATCGGAGATATTTTTCAAACTTATTGTCTATTCATACCTCTGTGACAACCGTATCAGGCCAATCCAACCTGATAAAGGGTTATGGCAAAACCCACTATATGTTGTCCAATGGTACTGAACCTACCATTAATGAGGCCTTATAATCTCCACGTTCCAGAAGAACGTAATTGAGTATTAAGGATATTCGAACCAACAGTTACCACGTTGAAACCACTGAGAAAAATGAGTGGAATATCTTTGCATAACCTCTAAGTGTGCGGCCAGAAGCGTACATTAGAGAAATTGAAATCTGTTAGCTAGAAGCTAACTAATTCAAGCAACTACTTGCTATGGCATGACCGTTTGGGACATCCAGGTCACAGTATGATGCACCGTATCCTCAACTCATCGCAGGTGCATCCCCTTCTGAATAAGGGTCTTGTATATAATGACACACGATGCCGTACCCATTAAGAAGATTTCATACTAGACCATCATATGCAAAGACTAGTACATACACCACCATTTTTCTGCACAGAATGCAAGGGAAATTTGTGGACATATCCAACCACCATGTGGACCAGTTAAATATTAATGGTTTTGGTTGATGTATCGACAAAGTGATCACATGTACACTTTGTCCACAAGAAAACGCTGCTTTTGCTAAACTCTCGCCCAGATCATGAAATTGAGGGTTCACCACTCGGATTATCCCATAAAGTCTATAAGACTTGATAATACCGGAGAGTTTACATCGAAGTCTTTCGATGATTATTGCATATCCCTTGGGATTGATGCTGAACATATAGTTCCCTATGTTCACACCCAAGATGGTCTCGCAAATAGAATCTTGGTAATGCGCACCAAGCTCCTAGTTTTTGTGTGGGGCTATGCAATCTTGCATGCAGCTATGTTGGTCCCGTTGAGGCCCACTGCTACCCAACCTTACTCCGCGTTACAGTTGGTGACTGGGTACGAACCTGATGTTTCGCACTTACGCACATTTGGTATGCAGTCCTCGTGCCAATTGTGCCGTCACAACGTACAAAATTGGGTCCTCAACAAAGGATGGGCATACATGTCGATTATGAATCCCATCCATTATGTGCTCTTTAGAGCCCTTGACAGGCGATCTCTTTACCGCTAGATTTGCGGATTGTCACTTTGATGAGACAGTCTTCCCGCCGTTAGGGGGAGATAAGAACGTTACCGTTCCTGATGAACGACGTGAATGTCCCCACTATGTCTCATCTTGATCCCCGAACCGCACAATGTGATAATGAAGTGCGGAGAATTCTAGATCTACAGAGTGTAGCCCAAAATATGCCAGACGTTTTCTCTGATCTAGCTAAAGTGACGAGATCATATATACCTGCTGCAAATGTGCCTGTAAGGATAGACGTCCCTGTAGGATGTGTCGTCCCAGATGGACGAGGTACGACCATGGCGGCTAACCAGTCATATGTCCCTGCCCAGAAGTGAGGTAGACCATTAGGTTCGAAGGATTCTTATCCCCAGAAGAGGGTAAACTTGGCACAAACGAATCCTCTTGACATCGCAATCTCAAACCGATTCATCTCACGAGATAAATCCGGATTATGGGTATGTCCTAGAAGAGACTATGTTGGGGGACGCTCCAACATTTGAACCCACTCCCGAGAATAGAGAAATCTCGGTAAATTTAGTGAGATTTGGAATTGGAATGAGATCATCATCGATGATATATTAGTATTTGCGGTGGCCACCGAAAATATAATAAGCGATGACCTCGAACCTTGCTTTGTTGATCAATATCAATGAAAAGACGACTGGCTAACAAGGAAATAAGCAATACAGGTCAAAATAGATTCCTTGACAAAGAGAAAGGTGTTTGGACCTGTTGTTCCTACACCTCCCCATGTTAAACCCGTAGAATTTAAATGGGTATTTGTAAGGAAGCGTAATGAGAAAAACGAGATTGTGATACACAAGACTCGTCTAGTGGCGCAATAATTTTCTCAACGCCCTGTGGTTGATTACGAGGAGACGTATTCTCCCGTAATGGACGTCATAACGTTCCACTACCTTTTCAGTTTGGTAGTTTCCGAAAAACTGAATATGCAGCTTATGAATGTGGTCACAGCTTATCTATGGGGATCACGACACAGAGATATACATAAAAGTTCCAGAAGGACTTAATATACCCGATGCAAATAGTTCTAGACCACGGAACACGCTCTTCATTAGTTTTGAGGCGTTCACTTTATGGATTGAAACAATCCAGACGGAGGTGGTATAACCGTCTAAGTGAATATTTAATCGGGATGGGATATGTGAATAATAAACTATGCCCATGCGTGTTTATTAAGGAAACAAGTTCCTAGTTTGGAATTGTGGCGGTCTATGTCAATGACATGAATTTGATCGATACTCCTGAAGAGATCAAGGAAACCGCAAAGCACCTGAAGTTGGAATTTGAGATGAAAGGCCTTGGGAGAACAAATTATTGTCTCGACCTGGAGCCCGAGCACAGTGCAGATGAAATTTTGGTCCATCAACCAAATTACATCCAGAAGATGTTAAGATGCTTTAATGAGGATAAAAGCAAGCACATCCATGGTCGTCTAAAGTCTAGCAGAGAGAACCGTATCGTCCTACAGATGATAACGAAGAGATATTGGTGCCAGAAGTCCCATATCTAAGTGCAATAGGCGCATTATTGTACTTGGCTTAATTCCCTAGACAAGACATCTCATTCGATGTGAACTTGTTAGCTAGATATAGCTCTGCGCCAACACGCAGCCACTGGAATGGCATAAAAGACATTTTTCGCTACCTTAGAGGTACGGCGGATATGGGCTTATTCTATCCCTATGCATCAAGGAATGGATCAAACCCCCTTGATCCTCAGAATGATGCTGCCTTGTTGGATATGCTGATATAGACTATCTATCAGACCCGCACAAGGCACGTTCCCAACTGGTTATGTCTTTACCATTGGGAATACTGCAATTTCTTGGAGGTCTACGAAATAGACACTTGTTGCTACCTCTTCGAATCATGCTGAGATACTAGCTCTTCACGAAGCAGTATGTGAATGTACATGGCTGAAAGCCGTTACAAAGCATGTTCGAAGCACATGTGGACTGTATTCCACCACTGATGAACCAACCATTATCTACGAGGATAATGCTGCTTACATAGAGCAGATAAAGATGAGTTTCATCAAAGGAGACAACACCAAACATATTGCACCGAAGTTCTTCTTCAATCAGCAACAAGAAGCATCAGAAGATTGAAGTTAAGCAGACTGATCTGAAGACAATCGTGCAGACCTCTTCACCAAGTCAGTACCAAAGTCTACATTCCAGAAGCATGTCCAAGGTATTGGTCTACATAAACTATCTGAATTACCTGAAATGTAATTTTCAGGGGGAGTATCCTGAAGCATACCCACTTGACCATCGTGTACTCTTTTCGTCCTTCGTCCAGGGTTATTTTTGTCCCACTGGGTTTTGTTACCTGGCAAGGTTTTAACGAGGCACATCTTTAGCATGGTCACCCCAATTATAGTACATCCTGAAGATGCTTTGATTTGACATATATGCATTTGCTCATCTTTTCCCTTCGACCACGGGTTTCTCCCACTGGGTTTACCGGGCAAGGTTTTGGTGTAGCAACTCTAATGCATCCCTCTCGTAGACATACTACCTACTTATGGTGCTGATAAGAAGACTTCACCTATCTCTAAAGCTGTGATACTGCCACTCCACACTCAAGCGCGTTGTGCTCTTTTTCTCCTTCGACCAAGATTGTTTTTTTCCCACAGGGTTTTTATTACTTGGCAAGGTTTTTGACGAGGCAACTTAGAAGCGCATAGCAGAACCAACACTATTGACATAGAATATCCAAGGGGGAGTGTTGTAAATGATATGGCTATTCATGCAATAGGTATTGCTTGATGCATGCCATTACTATTGATTGGCGATTGATATGCTTCTAATTAGCGATTGACACATTCGTAATTGTATGAGTGATTGATGTTTTACCTTTTGTACACAAGATGTAGCCCTATATATGACTCCTCATAGTGAGATGAATAAACACACACAATCTGATTCTCTGTGTCCAAACTCTCTCTCTCTCTCAGAAATTTTTCTGTTTTACAACATGATTTTCTTTTTTTACCTTACATTGATAAACTCTTATCTATGTTCTTAATGTCTATAGTTAGAGCCAGCAGATCCTGATTTCTACAAGATAGGATTTGTTAGAAGTATGAGAGCTTATGGACTTGAATTTAAAGAAGGCCCAGATGGATTTGGAGTTTATGCTTCCAATGATGTTGAACCACTTCGCTTCAGTAGGGTTTGTTTTCTCTGGTTATTTTGGATGATAAATTACACTTGCTAGAGTGTGTTAACATTACAGTTGCATGAATAATGCAGCCAATGCAGTTCAGAATTTATGATGGATTACAAATTTATAGAGTTTTCATACTAATTATTGATTTGGATGATGGTGCTCATTCTGTTTTTTTTGTTTAGTGCTGATTTTGCCATTTGAGATCAGAAACAATTACTGAGCCTGCAAGTTTCACTAATATGATGGCCACAAGTGGAGGTGATGTTTTAAAAGGTTCAGCATCCTGTGGTGTTAGAATACATGTATGTGCTGATTCAGTTTCTCGATCCAATGGTGCTTCATAGGGAAAGATGTTTTGTTCATAGCGTAAGGTGGTTAAATTTGGAACAAGTGATCTAGATCTAGACTGTACCGAGGAAATTCCAGTGTGTCCCATATACTATCTAGCAAAGGAGTTTGAGGATCCTTTAGTTTATTCACAGAAAATAGCTCCACAAGAACCCAATGGAGTTGGTCTAGTGGAAGTATGTTAGGCTGTAAGTGGGGCAGACCTTCACTACACCAAAAAAGGAAACAGACGACGGGTTTTTTGTTGTTGTGTGATTTGGAGGCTCACCGTTGTGTATCGGAGCGTTGTCTGATTAAATTTTGCACAACGGTGGTGCACCGTTGTATGATATACAAACACACGACATATTTTTGTTATCAGGGTTGTGTCATCTCTCGACAGATGCCAAGCACAGCTGCCACACAACATGACATGCATCTTTCATACAACAGAATTTGTTTCCAAGCTGTTGTTGGAAACCCTTGTCAGACAATATTTTTTTCATTTCACCGTCGTCTGATATACCGTCACACTTCAGTTGTACACTATGGTTGTTGTGTGAATTGGTCTTGGACAACATAATTCAGTTATTATCGTTGTGTGAATGTGATAGGAGCATAAATGCGACGAATATAGTGTGAAATCTCTTACACTTTTCTTAGTTAATTCCTTTAAAAAGTCAGTTTTAACTTTGTTTTCTTTTTAGGTAGTTCGTGGAGTGATTCAAGAGAAATAAGAGCTGAAAGGGAGCAACGAAGCCATGAAACATGAAGTACTGATGCAGAGGACCAAGCTTGATCAACCTTTTGGCCAGAAATTACAAGGGAAGTCCACGGAATTCATTGTGCAAAACAGTTGCTGTAAAGCAGAAAACTGCAGTTTCAGAATCAGCTTTCTGGGAACGGTTTTGAGGAGCAATTCGTGCACCCTTACAGATGCACTTTTGCAGAAAGGGTCAGCGATCCTTCATTACATGATGTTATAATTCAACTACAGCCAAATAACAGGTCAAAATCATCAACGAAGCAGTAGGATATCAAAGTCGATTTATGCTTCCCGATAAGGCAGAAACTGTCAGCTTTTCACGAAGCTTTTTGGGAGATCTTTTCCGGCGATTTTCTTGGAGTTTTTCCAGAAGGTTATTGATCATCTAGATATCTGATGTCATAGAGCACGTGGGAGTCAAGAACCATCCAGAAACTTGTCAAGACGAAGTCGTTCCTTGTCCAAGAAGGAAGCTTCAGAGTCAGAAATTGAATCCTAGTCAAAACAGGACGGTTTTGCAGAATTCTTCTTTGGACGGATTTCCAGGGCATTTTTGGGAGGTTATTGCTGCTGCAAATATGAAGGAGAGTCCTAGAATGTTTCCTCAAGATTTTGGGAAGATTATTAAAGCTTGAAAATCATTTAATTATGCACCAAGTAGAGTAATCCTCAAGCAACTAGGAGAGGCTTTCAAAGCGGAATTGTACAAGGAAACTTGGGCTGTGTATTCTATATATATAGAGGCTCTGAGCACGTTGGGAGACACCACCCTACAGCGCCATCTTCTGCTCCCAAACCCTAGCACACAAAGTCTCAAAAATTCCCAAGTCTTCAAGAAGGAAAACCGTGCACACCATCATCCATCTTCATCAAGCCTTGCCGTGTACCATCTTGAGGGGAGTTCTTGCGTCCAAGGCTGCTTAAAAGTGAACTCGTGGCTCTCATCTTCTGCCCTTTACGGTTTTTGCTCTCTTGTAATTCAAACTTATATGATTTAGTTGTGAATTTTGAGACAATGTGTGGCTAATCTACTTTTGTTAGGGGCGAGGTTTGAAGCCCCTAAGATATGTTTTTGACAATATTTTGATTCTAGTTTCGTGATTGCTTTGTGGTGAAATTGTTTATTTGGTTTTGGTTTACAGATAACTCTTGCATGTTTATGTTTTATGAATGCGCACATAAAATATTATGATCATGTGAGTGGGGCTAGAAATAGGTATTTTAATCTCCTAAACGGTTAATAATGCTTGTTTCAATGGTAGTAAAACCTATAGGACAATAGGTGAAACCAAATAAAAAGGATTGCATGCTAGGTAGGCGTTCCACATGTGATTAATGCTTAGAATGAATTGTTGATAGGATAGCGTTCTATACCTTGATTGTTTATTCTAAAGGCTTAGTAATGGTGCGTTCATCTTGCTTAAGTAATCTAGGGAAGTAATAAGAACTTATGCATGCGTTCATGGTTTGTTCTTGATTGAAACCTTTTTCACGACTTAGTAATTGAAACTAGGATGATAAATTTGTCTCAAGCATATTTTGGTGGTGGATTTCCGAGTTCCTAACATCTTCATCTTCATCTTTCAAAACCTTAAACTCAAATCGTTTTTCTTTACTTTGTTTTCTGTTTATTTTCGTGAAAACCCAAAAACCCCCAGTTTAGTGTGTTTCAGGATTGCAACGCCTCTGCAATCCTCCTATCTGTCTCTCCATCTTTCTCTCTTTTCATTTTGTTTTGTGACGTTTCTTTTAGAGTTAGTTTTGTTTTGTTTGTTTTATTTTGTGTGATTAATATAGTTACCCTCAATCTCTGGCATCGAACGATCCTTGCTTATCTTTTACTACTGACGACTACATCATTGCAGGGTTAAGTTGAGCGCTTGTTTTTAGCGTATCAATTTTTGGCGCCGCGTCGCCGGGGATTGAAAAATACCTATTTTTCACAATTTAATTTTTAGTTTAATTCAAGTTTCGGTTAGAAGTTGTAAATCATACTTGAATAGTTTTGGAATTCTTGTTTTTAACGTTGACTCTATCTCTACGTCCTCTAGGCGCATCTTATTACAACACGATGTCTAGGATTGGTCTGGATACGAGAAGTGTTATCAAGTGAGCTTTGTCTCCACCAAAATCGTTCCTTACCTACCTGGTCGTGTTGGAAAGGAGTTACCGAACGACGTAGAGAGAAAGTTTTTGTTAACGATTAGAATTCTATTTCTTTTCTAACTTGATTTACGAGTTCTAGTTGAAATAAAATTTGTTTTGTGTTAGTTTTTCATAATTTCGTCCCTTACATTTATTTCCCCCTTGTTTTTCGTTTTTCTTCTTAGGGTTCTAACGCCATTCTTGTTTGTTCCTCAGGCACTTCAACTCGTTTATGCATACAAGGAAAAATCCAAAAGGCGAGCTTGTTCCTTTTGATCCTGAACTTCTGAAAACAATTCGAAGCAAAAACAAGCTTAAGGAAGCAAGCTCGTCCTCACCAAAAGAAGAAGAAGAAGTGTACGACATCTCATCACTCTTTCAAGAGAAAGTTTCAACGCCAACACCTCCACCAATGGCTCTCACCATTAGGCAACTTTCAACTTCTGTGATTCCACCAGGTGGTGTCCCCACTTGTATAACCTACCCTGATGCAGTTGAAGGAGCAACAGCTGACTTTGAGTTGAAGTCTGGGCTACTTCATCGTCTTCCTACATTCCATGGACATTCTATGGAAGATCCCAATCAGCATTTAATGGAGTTTCAGTTCATTTGCACAAGCATGAAGCCACAAGGAGCTGATGAGCAAATCTTGAAGTTGAAAGCCTTCCCATTTTCGTTGGCTGACAAGGCAAAGCAATGGCTTTATGAGTTGCCAAGTGGACGCATCACATCTTGGGCAGACATGATGAAAGCATTTTTGGAAAAATATTTCCCTACATCTCGGATCATCATGCTTAGGAAGAAGATAAGTGGAATTCAACAAGGGCAAGATGAGTCCTATGCAGAGTATTATGAAAGGTTCAAGACTCTCATCACTCAATGCCCTCAACATGGCATGAAGAATGAGACCTTGCTCACTTGCTTCTATGATGGTCTCACCAACTTGGAAAGAGATATGCTCGATGCAGCTTCAGGAGGATCATTTGTTGACAAGGAACCTGCAGCTGGAATGATCTTAATTGAGAATAGGGCCCTGAATCAACAACAATATGGCGGTTCCAAGTCCACCCATACACGTGAAAAAGTTAATGAGGTAAGTACATTGGTTCAATTGGAAGATAAAATTAACAGACTTACTTCTATTGTTTCTCAGGGAATGAAGGGACAAGTTATGGTATGTGGAGTGTGCTCAATGCAAGGGCATATGTCTGATCAATGCCCTCAACTCATGGAAGGAGGAAACTTTGAAGGTGTCAACGCCCTAGGGTTTCAACAAGGGTACCAACGTCCAAGGAATGACCCATATTCTAACACCTACAACCCCGGATGGAGGGATCACCCCAATTTTCGTTGGAAGGACAATGAAAACGCCCAACCAGCTTCTCAAGCCTTCAATCAACGTCCTCCAGGCTTCTTTCCAAAGCCACAGGCTCCTCTAAACTCTAGTCCTTCGAATTCTTCATCATCTTCTAATAACTATGATGAAATTATCAAAACTTTAACTGTTTCTACTCAGACTTTGTTGCAGAACCAAAATCAAATGCAAAATCAAACCAACAATTTGATGCAAGGTCAGAATCTCATGCAAAAGAGGATGGACGCAATGGAGAAACAGCTTGGTCATGTGGTTGATTTTATGACAAAAGGCCCTGAAGGTGGTAAGCTCCCAAGTAATACTATTCCAAATCCAAAGGGAAACTTTGAATCTGCAAATGCCATCACCACCAGAAGTGGAAAGATCATCAAAGACGGCCCCAAGGTACAAAAGAACACTACCGTGCACATTGATGAAGAAGAGGAGACGCCAACTTCCAAAAGAAAGGAAAAAAATGGCACAGCCACGTCCAGGATTGAAAGTTCATTGCAATCCCCAACGAACCCAGAAACAAAAGGTAAAACGTCCAACTATTCCATTCCGGTTAATACTAATATTTTTCCTTCTTCCATGCCCTTTCCAAGCAGATTTGAAAAATCCAAGAAAGATGAAAGTGAGAAAGCTATCTTGGAAGTCTTTAAGAAAGTGCAAATAAACATCCCTCTCCTTGATGCGTTGAAGCAAGTACCAAAATATGCAAAATTTTTGAAAGAGCTTTGCACTACAAGGAGACACATTCGTGAGAAGGAAGTAGTGAAAGTTGGCGCCAATGTTTCTGCCTTGATTGATCGAAAACTTCCTCCTAAATGCAAGGATCCCGGAAGCTTCACTGTTCCATGTGTGATTGGTAACATTAGATTTGACAATGCTATGCTAGACTTAGGTGCATCCATAAATGTTATGCCATATTCAGTTTATGCATCTCTAGGCCTAGGTGAGCTTAAAAAGGATAATGTTATCATTCAATTAGCAAACAGATCTAATGCATATCCAAAAGGTCTTTGGAAGATGTTCTTGTGCAGGTGGACAAGCTGATTTTTCCCGCGGATTTTTATGTTTTGGAGATGGAAGAGTCCTCCTTGACTCCAACGCCACTTTTGTTGGGACGTCCTTTTATGAGAACCGCAAGGACTAAGATTGATGTCTACGCGGGCTCATTGACCATGGAATTTGATGGCGAAGTGATTGGTTTCAATATTTTTGAAGCCATGAGGTATCCTTTACATGAAATTAACTCTTGTTTTTCTATTGATGTTTTTGATACACTTGCGCAGGAATTCTTAAAAGCAATGAATGAGGACATGTTGGAAACCACCATTGAGCAAGGGATCGGATTTACAAGCAATGGCACCCCAATTTCTACAAAGAAGCTCAAGGAAATGTTGGATGATGACATGATCAAAACCGTAGCCTCCCTTGAGACACTACCACGTCATGAAAGGTATACTCCTCCTACGTCAATTCAGTTATCTACTAATAAACTTCTTCCTTCTGTGGTTCAGGCCCCATCACTTGAGCTTAAACCTTTACCGGATCACTTGAAGTATGTTTATTTGGGAGATAATGAAACTTTACCTGTGGTCATCTCCTCCAAACTCACGGTTACACAAGAGGAACAACTCGTGGACATTCTCAAGGCACACAAGACTGCAATTGGATGGACTCTGGCTGACATAAAAGGAATAAGCCCTACTACTTGTGTGCATCGAATCCTTCTTGAGGAAGGGTCAAAACCATCAAGGGAAGCTCAAAGACGTCTCAACCCTCCTATGATGGACGTTGTAAAGAAGGAGGTTATCAAACTCCTTGACTGTGGCGTTATCTACCCTATTTCGGACTCCAAATGGGTTTCACCAGTTCAAGTAGTTCCTAAGAAGTCCGGAATAACAGTGGTGAAGAATGAAGAGAATGAGCTTGTGCCCCAACGAACTGTCACTGGCCATAGAGTCTGCATCGATTATAGGAAGCTAAATGCCACCACAAGAAAAGATCACTTTCCTTTGCCCTTCATCGATCAAATGCTTGAGAGGTTAGCTGGTCATTCTTTTTATTGTTTTCTTGATGGTTATTCCGGTTATAATCAAATATGCATAGCTCAAGAGGATCAAGAGAAAACCACTTTCACTTGTCCTTTTGGCACCTTTGCTTACCGTCGAATGCCATTTGGACTTTGCAATGCCCCAGGTACGTTTCAAAGATGCATGCTTAGTATTTTTTCTGATTATATTGAGAAAATAATTGAAGTTTTCATGGATGATTTTAGCGTTTTTGGAGATAGCTTCGAAAATTGCTTAGGGAACCTAGAATTAATCTTGAAACGTTGCATTGAAACAAACCTTGTTCTAAATTGGGAAAAATGTCACTTCATGGTTACTCAAGGTATTGTTCTAGGGCATATTGTTTCTTCTAGGGGAATAGAAGTAGATAAAGCTAAGGTTGATCTTGTTCGCTACTTACCCTCTCCCACTTCTGTGAGAGAGGTTCGTTCTTTTCTTGGACATGCAGGATTTTACAGACGCTTTATCAAGGACTTCTCTCAAATTGCAAGGCCCCTATGTCAATTATTGCAGAAAGATGTGGCGTTTGAATGGTCTAAGGAATGCCAGGTGGCGTTTGAAAAATTGAAGGAGCTTCTGACATCTGCTCCTATCATGCTTCCTCCAGATTGGTCCTTGCCCTTTGAGCTCATGTGTGATGCTTCAGATTATGCAGTAGGCGCAGTTCTTGGTCAAAGAAAAGACAAAAAGCCATATGCCATCTACTACGCCTCTCGAACTTTGAATGATGCTCAATTGAATTATTCAACTACGGAAAAAGAATTATTAGCAGTTGTCTTTGCTCTTGAAAAATTTAGATCTTATTTACTTCAAACTAAAGTTGTTATTTATACTGATCATGCAGCTTTGAAGTATTTATTCTCTAAGAAGGAGGCAAAACCAAGGCTAATTCGATGGATTCTACTTCTCCAAGAATTTGATGTCGAAATAAAGGACAAAAAGGGAAGTGAAAACGTGGTTGCAGACCATTTGAGCCGCATAGTACATGATGAAGACGCCATTCCTATGATTGAGACATTCCCAGACGAGCAACTCTACGGACTTGAGGTAAGTGTTCCTTGGTATGCAGATATTGTGAATTATTTAGTTACAAAGAAATTGCCAAGCACTTTATCGCATGCTAGGAAAGATAAACTTAAAAGAGATGCAAATCGGTTTGTTTGGGATGAGCCCTACCTATGGAAATTTTGTGGTGATGGTTTGATAAGACGTTGTGTGCCTCAACCTGAATTTAATCATATCTTATCGTTTTGTCATACTAAAAATTGTGGTGGTCACTTTGGTTCTAAGAAAACTGCTCTTAAGGTGTTGGAATCTGGTTTTTATTGGCCTAGTTTGTTTAAAGATGCATATGCTTTTTGTTTGACTTGTGATAGATGCCAAAGAACCGGAAATTTGGGACCTAAAAATCAAATGCCTTTAACTCCTATCCTTGTTGTTGAAATTTTTGATGTGTGGGGTATAGATTTTATGGGGCCTTTTCCTTCATCTCAAGGTTTTCTTTATATATTACTTGCTGTGGATTATGTCTCGAAATGGGTGGAAGCAAAAGCCACCCGTACTAATGATTCTCGAGTTGTTGCAGATTTTATTCGGTCTAACATATTTTCTAGGTTTGGAATGCCAAGAGCACTCATAAGTGATGGAGGATCCCACTTCTGCAATAGGACCATTGAAGCTTTGCTCAAGAAGTACAATATCACCCATAAGGTCTCTACGCCTTATCATCCACAAACAAGTGGGCAAGCTGAGGTTTCAAATCGAGAAATCAAGAAAATATTGGAGAAAACTGTGAATCCCAACCGTAAGGATTGGAGCCAAAGATTGGAGGACGCACTTTGGGCATACAGAACAGCGTATAAAACGCCAATAGGGATGAGTCCCTTTAGGTTGGTATACGGAAAAGCCTGCCATTTACCTGTGGAACTTGAGCATAAAGCTTTTTGGGCCGTGAAGGAGTTCAATATGAACATTGATGAGGCCGGACTTCATAGAAAGCTACAGTTGAATGAGTTGGAAGAGATGCAGAATGATGCATATGAAAGTGCAAGGATTTACAAAGAGAAAACAAAGGCTTTTCACGATAAGATGATTCGTGGAAAAACCTTTGTTGTGGGTCAGAAAGTTCTTCTATTTCATTCTCGTCTTAAACTTTTTCCTGGTAAGCTTAAATCTCGTTGGGTTGGTCCTTTCATTGTTACTAATGTGTTTCCTCATGGTGCAATTCAGATTAAGAGTGAGAAGAGTGGGAACGAATTCAAGGTAAATGGCCACCGCTTGAAACCTTACTACGAGGCATTTGTGGAGCATAGTGTAGAGGAGGAGAACCTCCATGATACGCCACCTCCCATGGACTAAAAGAAGAACTCCGTCTGGCTGCAGGACGTTAAACCAAGCGCTTCTTGGGAGGCAACCCAAAGGATGTTTTCTTTGCTTTCTTTGTTTGCTATTTAGTTCCTTTTTATGTTTTTAGTTTGTGTGCAGGTTATAAGGTTGTAAAGTGGTGTGAGAGACGTTCCTTCTGTAAAAACAGAGTACTGACCATACAGTCAGTCTACTTTAGACGGCTGCCGTTTTTCGCTCAGATGGAACCAGAAGATGTACCATACATAAATGGAAAGATCTTTGAGTCTAGTTTCTGTGGGGTTTTACAGAACTGTATTCGGAGTTCATATGCATTCCCAGTTCCAGTTTGAATGCAGTAAGGTCAGTCCAGGAAAACAGAAAACTGTGCAGTTGTGTCACAGAAGAAGGAAAACTGGGCGTATTTCCGTGGATGAAATGAGGAGTTCTTTCCATGAACTCCAAGCTCTATCTGTGCACTACGACCAGGCCAAGAATCACTTCCATTGGACCAGGGATGCTTCCTGTATACAGGTTTGAAAGGGCAAGGTCACTCTGTCAGGTTTTCTGTTCCAATTTCTGCTTTTTCTCTAACTTTATAGGGCTATAACTTTCAAACCGCTTGGAGTTAGGAAGTGTTCCACATATGCACAGAAAGCTCACAATGTCCACTTTCACCTCCAAGTGGTATAATCGTCATCTGACGCTGAATCGAGAAGTTATGGGACCTGGAACATGGGCTGCCGACACAAACTTATGGTTTCCAACGATGCAACAAGACTTCGCATGGAGCTTACGTTAGGAAGTCAAGACCTTATGGTCTTGAGGTTGGGGTCTTTTGTTGTCATCTCCAAAGGTCGTGAGCATTGGGAGGTCTACAAGGGGGAGCTTTTCTATCAACCTTCTCACCTTTCTTCTTTTAAATTTTTTGATTTCCTCTCTTTACGCTTCTATTATGCATTGTTTGATTAAATTTGCCATACATTGAGGGCAATGTATGATTCAAGTGTGGGGGAAGGGAATTCAATTTTGAGTCTTATTAAAAAACCAAAAAAAATTGAAAATTTCAAAAATCCAAAAAAATAAATTTCGTTAGTTATTTTTCTTTCTTTTGGAGTCTTTAGTTCTTGTTTTCAATTTTTGTCTTGTTTTTCGAGTCTTAGGTTGCCTTTCAACTGTCTAGGATGAACTTAATCTCTGAAATTATGGATAAAAGAGGATCACAATATTGAGATGATGTTAAAAGAATTCTTTGGTTAATTACGATATATAGAAAGCATATGATTGTGTAGTAGATGTGGTTTTTGTTGACCTTGGTACAGAATTATGAGCATGTTGATGATGAGTTTTGATTCATAATAACTCTTGTGAGAATTTGAGCCTATTTGCGATTCTTTGTGAGTGTTTATTGAAAAATTATACTCCTATTTTCTTGGCGATGCTTAGTGATCTCATTATCTTTCTCTTTGATTGACTGCTTGCCACAGATTAAGTTTGACGGACTCTAGAGATTACTAGAACTTGCTCTTGTACTGGTCGAAACTTTTATCAATACATGTCCCTGATTCTGGAAAGGATAAAGGCACCTAGGAAATTCCACCAAAGCCAAAAATAGCCTGTGTCCATATTTGTGCCCGTCGTGGGACTCCTCTAGTTAACCCCTTTGAGCCTACATTTAAACCTTTTTCTTTCATCACCCTCAAAATCCTAACCTTTAAACCTTAGTATAGTTATATCCCTACCTTTGTTCTAAGGATTTAGTGGAGCTAATTCATGAGACAAACAAGATTTTGAAGGCACTACAAAGGAGATGATGAGAAAGAATAAGTGTGGGTGAAAGACTTGTCCATGAGAAAGAAGAGAAATATGTATGCCGAAGAAAAAGAAAAGTATGTACGGCAATGAAAAAAAAAAAAAAAGTATAAGTATTTATGGATTTTAGTCCCCCCATTATGGATAAGGAGTTTGTTTTGAAGTGAAGGCCTAAGTACGATGAATTTGGTCTTTGTCCTATTTCACAAGTGTTCAAAGGAAGGTTAGAATGAAGTAAGGATCCAACACAATGACATCCGGCCCTCAATAAAGACTCACAAGAAGTTCAACGTTGCAAGATGCCTTGGTGACTAAATGAAGACGTCTCAATGCTTCAATGAAGGCTCCACTAGGTTTTTAGAACACTTTGTGATTTTTCCTCACCCTTTCGTTTCTTTAAACCCCTAAACCTTGGCCTCATTACAACCTTGAAGTAAGACCTCTTTGATCCTTAAGATGGGCAGCCTTTGATTTGTGGAGATTGGTTACAAGAGTTGAGCATATGGTTCGGTCCGTCTGGCAAGTAGTTGGTATCCTTCATGAGATCGTAAAAGAAAAAATATCTATATAAATTTCGACATTGCCTTTTTCTTTGTTTATATATGTGAGCTTTTTGTTTGTCGAAAATATTATCATCTCTCACATATATTTGAGTGAAAAAGCTTTTAAGCATTAGCCTTGATCGGAGAGAAGAAAGAGTGGTGAATCCTGTGAGGTTTGAATCATACTTGTTGGATACATGCTAAGCTCCACCCATCACCATTGTCACGTCCGTTTCTTACATGCTTATATGTGGAATATATGTTTTAATTAACTCTCGAATTACTCATGATTGATTCTTGGTTGCGTGCTAATCTTGATGCTATGAAAGTAAGAGATTTCTGAGACAACAATGTTGAAGGCATAGTTTGTTTTGAGTGTTTTGAGTCCTTGTTTTATTTTCTTTGTTTTGATTTTGCTAAGGGACTAGCAAAAGCTAAGTGTGGGGGAATTTGATAGGAGCATAAATGCGACGAATATAGTGTGAAATCCCTTACACTTTTCTTAGTTAATTCCTTTAAAAAGTCAGTTTTAACTTTGTTTTCTTTTTAGGTAGTTCGTGGAGTGATTCAAGAGAATTAAGAGCTGAAAGGGAGCAACGAAGCCATGAAACATGAAGTACTGATGCAGAGGACCAAGTTTGATCAACCTTTTGGCCAGAAATTACTAGGGAAGTCCACGGAATTCATTGTGCAAAACAGTTGCTGCAAAGCAGAAAACTGCAGTTTCAGAATCAGCTTTCTGGGAACGGTTTTGAGGAGCAATTCGTGCACCCTTCCAGATGCACTTTTGAAGAAAGAGCCAGCGATCCTTCATTACATGATGTTATAATTCAACTACAACCAAATAACAGGTCAAAATCATCAACGAAGCAGTAGGATATCAAAGTCGATTTATGCTTCCCGATAAGGCAGAAACTGTCAGCTTTTCACGAAGCTTTTTGGGAGATCTTTTCCGGCGATTTGCTTGGAGTTTTTCCAGAAGGTTATTGATCATTCTAGATTATATGATGTCATAGAGCACGTGGGAGTCAAGAACCATCCAGAAACTTGTCAAGACGAAGTCGTTCCTTGTCCAAGAAGGAAGCTTCAGAGTCAGAAATTGAATCCTAGTCAAAACAGGACGGTTTTGCAGAATTCTTCTTTGGACGGATTTCCAGGGCATTTTTGGGAGGTTATTGCTGCTGCAAATATGAAGGAGAGTCCTAGAATGTTTCCTCAAGATTTTGGGAAGATTATTAAAGCTTGAAAATCATTTAATTATGCACCAAGTAGAGTAATCCTCAAGCAACTAGGAGAGGCTTTCAAAGCTGAATTGTACAAGGAAACTTGGCTGTGTATTCTATATATATAGAGGCTCTGAACACGTTGGGAGACACCATCCTACAGCGCCATCTTCTGCTCCCAAACCCTAGCACACAAAGTCTAAAAAAATTCCCAAGTCTTCAAGAAGGAAAACCGTGCACACCATCATCCATCTTCATCAAGCCTTGCCGTGTACCATCTTGAGGGGAGTTCTTGCGTCCAAGGCTGCTTAAAAGTGAACTCGTGGCTCTTATCTTCTGCCCTTTTACGGTTTTTGCTCTCTTGTAATTCAAACTTATATGATTTTAGTTGTGAATTTTGAGACAATGTGTGGCTAATTTACTTTTGTTAGGGGCGAGGTTTGAAGCCCCTAAGATATGTTTTTGACAATATTTTGATTCCTAGTTTCGTGATTGCTTTGTGGTGAAATTGTTTATTTGGTTTTGGTTTACAGATAACTCTTGCATGTTTATGTTTTATGAATGCGCACATAAAATATTATGATCATGTGAGTGGGGCTAGAAATAGGTATTTTAATCTCCTAAACGGTTAATAATGCTTGTTTCAATGGTAGTGAAACCTATAGGACAATAGGTGAAACCAAATAAAAAGGATTGCATGCTAGGTAGGCGTTCCACACTAGTTTTGCATACTTGTTCAATCAAACTTCCATATGTGATTAATGCTTAGAATGAATTGTTGATAGGATAGCGTTCTATACCTTGATTGTTTATTCTAAAGGCTTAGTAATGGTGCGTTCATCTTGCTTAAGTAATCTAGGGAAGTAATAAGAACTTATGCATGCGTTCATGGTTTGTTCTTGATTGAAACCTTTTTCACGACTTAGTAATTGAAACTAGGATGATAAATTTGTCTCAAGCATATTTTGGTGGTGGATTTCCGAGTTCCTAACAACTTCATCTTCATCTTTCAAAACCTTAAACACAAAATCGTTTTTCTTTACTTTGTTTTCTGTTTATTTTCGTGAAAACCCAAAAACCCCCAGTTTAGTGTGTTTCAGGATTGCAACGCCTCTGCAATCCTCCTATCTGTCTCTCCATCTTTCTCTCTTTTCATTTTGTTTTGTGACGTTTCTTTTAGAGTTTGTTTTGTTTTGTTTTGTTTTGTTTTGTTTTATTTTGTGTGATTAATATAGTTACCCTCAATCTCTGGCATCGAACGATCCTTGCTTATCTTTTACTACTGACGACTACATCATTGCAGGGTTAAGTTGAGCGCTTGTTTTTAGCGTATCAGAATGTAAAATCAGAAGACATAGTTTTTTTACAACCATTGTGTGATGTAAAGAGTGCATCAAGTGAATGACCCAATTTTTGTATTCAGACAACGTTGGATTGTCACATTATAAAACTGTTGTACAATCATTTTCATTTGCTATATTTTGTGCATATATAGCTCCATTTTACCTAATGAACATTGATCAATTGGAAAGAAAACACATTGCAAATGCTCAAATGAGTAATCAAACCCATTCCATATATCTCAAATGTTAAAAGGGAGCATTTCCCAATCATCCAAGCAACCATTAATAGAAGAAAAGTATTCAAATGCATGGCCATCTACATGGGATATCAAAAGCTGATACAACTACGTTGTTCCAAATTAAACATGCTGGAACTTGGTTTCTACAGCCTACATATTGATACAAACTCTTGTCTTCCCACTATTCCCGGAACTTAGTCTGTGCAGCCATGGTGTCAAACCTATAAAGTTGAAGCGATTCTTGGTGAGTTAAATTTTGATTTGTTTAGCCATGAAATCAAATCTAGCTCCCCACCTGTCTTTATCCAGCATCAACTACATGCACCGTCCTTTACTTGAACAACATGATCTGCAAGCCATCAATGAAAGAAAAAATGAAGATACTTGGCAAGGAAATCATACAAAATCAGCAAGGCATTTGCATAAACTGAGATTGTGAAATGATCATGATTCATGCAGTTATATATCATAAATTATAAAGGCAGATATAGCATTTAGAAACAAAACAACTCTCAAGCAAAAATCACAGCTCAATTAATTATCATCTTCTGGTGGAATCATTTTCTGGTTCCTAATTCCTAAAACCTCTACATTTTCCAGAACCAAAGAGTTCAATATTTGAAATTTCACTCAACAAGTCGGACTTATTAACGCACTGGACACACTCAAACAGGACCAAATTAATCTGATAAAAGCACTAAAGTACTAAACTCATCAAGCATTGACCATTACAAAAACTCAGGTAACTAAACCTCACATCATAAACCATGAACACAGCTAGAATCGTAAGCATGGCTATTCAACTACAAAAGCAAGAAATCAAAGTCCTGTTACATGAGAAAAGTGAAGAAGTCATGGAAGCAGCAAACCATGACTATAATCATCGTTTATCAGCTGAAAATTGAGTGTGCAAATGTTCCAAGACTCTAAATCACTACCAAGTTTCATAAACTTAGAGGGACCTAAATAGAGGATTAACCAAAGCATCACAGACCCTGTCACAGAAGGAGAACTATAGCTTAGAACAACAATAGAACAGAAAGTTACCATACCTTTTGACATAAACCATACTGTCATTCTTTTTTCTTACTCTGTTGTTTGCAAAATTGAAACTTAAAAATGTCATTTCAATGCACAAAATTGGGATAGAAAACATTGGGCTGAGTCAAATACTTAAATTTCCTATCGTGGCATTACTTCTAAGATACAGACATAGGAAGCCACTACTAACAAAGAATTGAGGCAAGATTCTCCAATCCATTTCTGTACACATTTACCAAAAACCACTCAATAAAAAATACATAAACAAAAAGCTTCCATTAACAAGTTTGAGCATTTTATGGTTCCAGATTTTGCTGATTGTTTTTCTTATTGCAAGTAATCTAATTAAGAAGACAATGATTACACAATCAAAATACTATAGAAATAAAAAGCACATAGATGAAGAAGTCATTTTTTTTTATTAAGAAATCACCTTAAAAAGCATGTATGGAGTTCCTGTTTCAATCTGGGATTTCAAAACCTCATACCAACGTTGTTGGGAAGATACAACTCTTTTGGCCTTACCCTGTGCAGCAATCAAGAATCAATATAAAGCTGTTCATAACAAAAAGATGCTGAATGTTAATATCGAGCCTGGTATTACTCACTTTCATAACGAGTGCAAAGCTGTTCGAAGCTTTCATCCTAGCAACCTCCCAGACCTGGAGACTATTAGGACAAAAGAGTGACCACTTTTCATTATTTCCAACCTTTTTCATGAATAGATTAGGCACCCAAAAAGCATAGAAAAGATTATGAGCTCTGAGCTCTTCCTACAAGATAATAAATTCCAGGTAAATAGTCTGAAGCCTAAGTTGTTCATCTTAAGAGAAAATCAGGCATTCTTTTTATTACGGCAATTCTACACCAAAAACATTATCAGTGGTGGATGTGTGCTTTCTTCGGTGGTGGCAATCAAAGCAATATAAATATGGCATGATAATTAATTGATCTTTTGAAGTGGAAGACAACAAAAGCAATGTCCAGCAATATTAATTGTTTTTGCAAGTTGGTTTTGGTGCAAAGAAATATAATGCTATGTGCCCATCTCCCAATGGAGGAGGAAGAAAAAAAAAACACAGCAGAGGAGACGACGCACGGAGCAGAAACACAGAGAAGAAGATCTGAAATAGCTTTGAATTTAAGCACACCATCAGCTTTGACAAAGTAATATTCTTTTCATGTTAAACCTAGCAAGGACAGAGAAATAGCTTCAAATTGAATTGTCATCCAATTTAAAAGTCTTTGTTTCCTTGAAACTGCTATAATTCTCTGTTTATGCAGAAACCAATTGATTTTAGAAAGCAGGAACATATTTCTTGCAAGTACTTAATAGAGTGAAAATGCATCCCCAAGTCTCCTTTGCAATGAAAAACATATAAGCAAGGCAGAGTTCTAGATTTCTAAGCAACTATGTACAAATGCTAGTAAATCAAAAGAAAAAAAAAAATAACGTGACTACCTCAAAAGAAAAAAAATATAATGCAGCCTCCCACCTTTCGCCCTTGATCACAAGCTTCTTTGCTATTCACAAGTACCTTTACTGCACATATATTTGATAAAATAAAACAAGTCAGAGCATCTCTTAAATAAAGTACCCCATTCTATCATACATTTATACCCAAGCTATACTAATTGATCATTCTCTAGCACCATTGACCTTGATTTAGAGAGTCCAGCAAAGACATTTTATATATGGTCAATACAACAAATTATGTCTATGGCCATCAGAAACCATAAGACATGCAAATAGATAAGATGAGTATAATAAGTTCCATTGAATTACATTTAGTTCCTACACATGAACATAAGTTGACCTTAAATGCAAATCTAAAGCAAATTCCTTTCTCAAACCGTAGTTATAGTAATGTATGGCGTTATTATTTCCCCTGCTGCACATAACCCCACTTGTGAAGACAAACCAAGACATCAACACGCCACCCAATTCATAAGCTTCAAATGCTTGGCAAAGCCTTCTTCTCTCCTCTAAAACAAGAGGGACATAAAACTATCAACCTCTACTTTTAGAAAAGAAAGACATTGCTAATGTAAAGCACATGAAGCATTGATTTTGATCAGTGTCTTAATTCTGGAGAAGGAAAAACGCAACCCCCAAGTCTCACTTTGGTGTGGTTAAAACAAATTGAATCATCATCGAGCAATGGGTTCCAACCAATGTTCTTAGATAAGCATAACCAGACAGAAAGCCTAGAAAATAAAATCATACTGGAATTGAAAAGTACCATGATTTAGAGCAATTAATTATACCCCCAAGTCTCCTTTCCATCTTCTCTTGCATCTTCTTATTCGTCTGAAACCCAGCAAATAAACAAGCTCAATACCCTTGAAAATCAACCGCATATCTTTAATTTAAACAAACCGAAACACATAGAGAAAGAGAAAAGGAAACTGGTACCGATTAGTGAGCAGATTCGACTAGGTGAGAGCCAACGAGGTTGCTCTTGGTGCTGTTAAGATCAAAATAGAACATATCATTTTGGGACCCCCGATGACAATGAACAAAGACAATGAATAAGAGCAATGAAATCTCAAATTTAACTCACCAATCGAAAGGAATTGAGCAACAATCCCTAAACCCGTGAAACCCCTTTCCTCCTCCTTCAACTCGAACCCAACTCAATCCCCTTTTCAGCATAATGGAAAACCCCCCAAAATCGAACCCAACGTGAAGCAAATAGCGACAGGAGCATTTCAGGACAATGGGTCGAGCAAGACCTATGCCAAATTCCATGAAACCAGCCTTCAAACCTCCAGAAATCACCAGAACCCTCATCTGCATCAAGAACCTCGTCTGCCAAAAGAACCAAAGACACAACAACTGGATAAACCAGATGAAAGAAGTCCGGAAAAACCGGATGAAGGTGAAATCGAAGAGATAGGCACCCGAAGGTACACAGAATCTTGTTGCATCACCCCGTGCGATAGTGAGAAAATCCCACTTAGAGAGTGGCTCTGAAGAACCGATGAACCAAACCAAGCAGAACAGAGGGAGATGAAAAGGAGGGAAACCATTGAATCGGGAAGTGTGAAATCGGAAACACAGAAAATGGGGCAAGATCAGAACGGAGACGAACTCCGAGCTACAAAACCACCAAAGACAACAGACATGGAGAAACCGGTTGAAAGAAAAGCAAGACTGAAAATAAAACCAACAAAAACAGAAAAGAAAGCTAGATCTAAGGCTGGTTTCATGGAATTTAGCATAGGTCATGCTCGAACCCAACGTGAAGCAAATAGCGACAGGAGCATTTTAGGATAATGGGTCGAGCATGACCTATGCCAAATTCCATGAAACCAGCCTTCAAACCTCCAGAAATCACCAGAACCCTCATCTGCATCAAGAACCTCGTCTGCCAAAAGAACCAAAGACATAACAACTGGATAAACCAGATGAAAGAAGTCCGGAAAAACCGGATGAAGGTGAAATCGAAGAGATAGGCACCCGAAGGTACACAGAATCTTGTTGCATCACCCCGTGCGATAGTGAGAAAATCCCACTTAGAGAGTGGCTCTGAAGAACCGATGAACCAAACCAAGCAGAACAGAGGGAGATGAAAAGGAGGGAAACCATTGAATCGGGAAGTGTGAAATCGGAAACACAGAAAATGGGGCAAGATCAGAACAGAGACGAACTCCGAGCTACAAAACCACCAAAGACAGCAGACATGGAGAAACCGGTTGAAAGAAAAGCAAGACTGAAAATAAAACCAACAAAAACAGAAAAGAAAGCTAGATCTAAGGCCTCCCCCCCCCCCCCCCCCCCCCCCCACTCTCAAGCCAAGGATCCTGATAAAAGATCGAGATCTGACAAGAGAGAGGAGAGGAAGAAGGAGAACTGGGCGGTGGGTTGTTTTCAGTGAGAGAAAGGTTTCCTTACAGTCTGGGAGAGTAGGTGTGCTCTCAAGTTGTCCGAGGCATTTAGCATTAACTTTGTTTTTTTTTTTTTCCCTTATTTCTCAGACAACGTATAGATACATTTACGCTGTCTGAATTGCTAATAGCTAAGAGAACAGAAGATGAAATTTTTCCGCCTGTGCAATCAAAATGTCAATTTTGGCGCTTAAGCTAGGCATTTCTCATTCACACAACATAAATAGTTCACTATATTGTAGGAACTTGCGAGCATGACAAACATTGAAGCCGAATTTGCTCATTTTGGGGGGGGGGGGGGGGGGGGGGAATGAATGCCATTTTGGAGACTTCTCCAAATTTTGCCACTCATTTGCACAACGGCACATTAAAAACCATTGTATGATGATTTGCAAGTATACTCCTACAACACAAGTAACTAAACTGTTGTACAATTTAGTGGCATCTAGGGTACAATTTGGAGCCAAATTTTAGTCCATCTAGGAGGAAAATCTGCCGCAACTTTTTTTTTTATTCACACAACAGATTATTCTTGTAACAGTTGTGCAATGACCTTCTAGATAAAAACTTCAAAATTTTAACCACCTTATACAACGTAAGTCTAGTAAACATGTTGTCTGATGCACTTTCCTTCATCACACAACACATTTTTTTTTTCGTTGTGCAAAAAGTGTTGTCTGTTTCGTTTTTTGGTGTAGTGCTTGCAAGGCTTCTCCTAGTAATAGGAGGTCTCTAGTTCGAACCCCAGCTTGTGAAAAACATCCCTTAGAGGGAGGGACCATAGCCAAGTTGCTTCCAGCCCCAGAGTTGTAGCTTACTCAACACCATTTTCTTGTACCAAAAAAAAAAAGAAAAAAAAAAAACTCCATTAGCTTCTAAATATGTTAATGCTTTTGAATTGAATTATAAATATGTTTATTACACATTCCCATGAAATAAGTTATGTTTATCATTGCCTCATGTTCTTGAATAATGATATTAGCTCTCTCCTGTTTTATTACAATTACACCTATTTGAGAAATTCTTTGATAATTGAGTTTTACCAGAGTAATATTGATCGACTTTTGCCTTGCTAATCGGCAATGATATCTTCAGGTATATGCAAGATTATCTCCCCAAGCCTGTCAGTGCTTCTACTCCTGTTGGATTGTAAACGAAAGATTATCTCAATTTGTTTTTTTACTTCCATTCGTCAGATCTTCTGCTATCTGCAATATGAAAGTGAATTTTTACAGGATTTTGTATAATATAAAATAATTATAGGGTGCGGCTATTGCAACCCTACCATTTTCTTAGTTCACCCTACAAACATTTGAATTATTGAAAGACTATATTACCCAAGTGTAAAATGACTAATAAGTACACCAATTTTCTAAAATCCAAATATATGTAAGAAAAAATAAATATATAAGTAATTAATTAGGACAAAATACTGTTTACTCCCTATATTTATAGGGAGTCGACGTTTCAGTCCCTGATCTTTCAATTTCACCTGAAAACTCCCTAAACTCTCAAATTTCACCCAATTGGTCATTGCCGTCAATGATCCGTCAAAATCTCAGTTAAATTGCTGACGTGGCATTTTTTACACGCTGAAATGTCTATTATACCCTTTTTTTTTTCTTTTATAATTTTTTTTTCCTCTCTTTTTTTTTTTTTTTTTTTTTTTTCTTTTTACCTCTTCGACTCGCTCTCTGCCCCTCTCTCTCTCTTCCCTTAACCATCGTCCATCGTCAATGACCACCCACCACCATCACAACCCTCATTCCTCTTGCATTTGAAATGTTCCACATCTTCCCATTTTCATTGATCATCTGCTGAGGTATCTGCTCTAGGAAATTAGAAAATGCAAAGGCTTCTTTCTCTGAAATTGGCCTCAAACCTCCCAAAAACCCTCTCAAGCTTAATCACCAATACCCATGAGCTGTTTGATCCCAAACTTGAAAAATGCAGAGGCTTCTTTCTCTGAAATTGGCCTTAAGCCTTCCTAAAACCCTCTCAAGCTCAACCACCACCAGAAGCTCTCCTCTTTTTCACTTTCAACCTCACAAAATCTTCACTCTCACCAAACCACCACAAACCCAAACCCAAAATCAGTTCTTTAGCTCCTTTCCCACACACCCACTTCACCATCAGCACAATCTCACTCACAAAGTTTATGGCTTTTACTCCAACCCATTACTCATAAAGCACTTTTCTTTGAATTAGCAAGAAGCTTTCGGATTGCAGGCTTGCCTTTCTCCAAACCCACTTTCCCAAACAGAAATTTCAGTTCATCCCAACCTCTAATTCTCAGAGAGTGCACGGCTCCAAGTTATCAAATCCAACCTTCTTTAACGCCACAATTTTCCCAGAAATTAAGTCTCTAGCTTTATATACATTGCTACAAGTCCCTTGCCCAATCTGAACTGAACAGAAAAAGAAAGCACAAATTTTCAGATTAAAAAAAATTGAGCTAAAAATTTGAGATCTTTGAATCGAATTTGGCAACTCCAAGCACCTTAGAAAGCTTCTCGAAAGTGTTGGCCCTCCGCGGCGTCCAACCCCAGATCGTGTCGCCGGCGACGGCCAATAGCCACGACGACCAGCCTTGCTGGTTCACCTGAAACGGCTTCTCGATTCGGACCCCGAAAACCGCGGATATGTGGGCGGATCCGAGGAGGTATTGGAAATTGTGGAGGGGTTGTGGAGGAGGTGGTGGGGCAGAAGTGCCGGCGAGAGGAATGAGGGTTGTGATGGTGGTGGTGGTGGGTGGTCATTGACAATGGATGAGGGAAGAGAGAGAGAGAGAGGGGGGGGGGGGGGGGGGGGGGCAGAGAACGAGTCGAAGAGGTAAAAAGAAAAAACAAAAAAAAAAAAAAAAAGAGGAAAAAATAAATATAAAAGAAAAAAAAAAGTGAGAGTAAAATAGACATTTCAGCGTGTAAAAAATGCCACGTCAGCAATTTAACTGAGATTTTGACGGATCATTGACGGCAAGGACCAATTGGGTGAAATTTGAGAGTTTAGGGAGTTTTCAGGTGAAATTGAAAGGTCAGGGACTGAAACGTCGGCTCCCTATAAATATAGGGAGTAAACAATATTTTGTCCAATTAATTAAATACAAAGACCACTTAATTTCTCATTGGATAACATTAATCTTTATTTTCTCAACCCAAATTTGAATTTATTACTATTTTTTTGTCTTTTTGTTGCTTCCTCATCGTTTATTCGTTATTTAATTTACAAAACCATTACCTTTAACTTCATCAAAATCTTTGCAATATTCTTTGTGAACATTGAAAGTAAAAATTTAAAACACGAAGAAAAAAAAAAATCAATTTCTTCTTCATTGATCATAGTTGTAAATTTACTAAATCTTTTTACATAGATTGAAATAGAGAACATTGAAATTCTTGATAAAAAAAAAACACTAAAATTGAAAGAAAAATAAAAAAAATGGGAGTAAATCAGATTATGATTTTATCAGGAAACTTTAATAAATTTTAATTTTTTATGAGTATAAATTAAATGAGAGATTTTCATTAAAAATATTTATTTTCTAATAGGATATCTCATATAAGGATATTCTTGGAAAGAAAAATGAGTTAAACAAGTAAATTTAATAATTGAAATTAAAATGTAGGGTGTAATGAGCAAGTAGGGTGAACAAATGAATTAGTAAGGTGGCAATAGCCGCACCCTAATTATATTAGATCAAACGAAAATTAAT
Organism: Rosa lucieae; assembly: GCA_024704745.1. Classification (NCBI taxonomy): domain Eukaryota; kingdom Viridiplantae; phylum Streptophyta; class Magnoliopsida; order Rosales; family Rosaceae; genus Rosa; species Rosa lucieae. Next base: position 20,578,607 of record CM045495.1, on the reverse strand, counting down.
GGCACACTATGCATTACGCACATGTGGAAATGTTATGCGCATGCAAAAGGGCTAGTAAAAATATAAATCGAAGCTTTTTGAAATTGTGCGTATCTATGTGTGGGAAAAGCATATAAAAATTCAGTTCTCCACGATATATGGACTAGTGCAGCGAATGTTCAGATGTTCAAATTCCATCTTATTTTCAGTACCACACTACCACACTCGTTACAATTGAATTGAGCAGAGTCGAGATATTTGGAGGGCATATAATACACCTAAGCTCTCTCCCTATTACTGTTTCTACCTTTTCTGTTGAAATGGTCAAACACTGTTTATCGACGCGGGAATAGATCTCCTTTGTGACTTGATATATACAGAGATCCCAAACTCGCACAAGAAAGCTGCGCTTGCTTAAACCTTGGTATCCAATCCAAGCAACTTTCAGCAGCCCATATTTTGACCACGATGGCCTGCCATTGCTGTCACTGAGATTCGGTCTACGAGCAAGAAACATGAAAACTGGGCATTACCTAGTCCTACTTATTATTTTGTCAACCGTTTGTACCAAAGTACAACGTTTTCCAACTAATCCATTATGCCCTTTTGAATGAACTAAGAAATTTACCAACATCGATCTAAACCCAAGAAAGCTATACATGCATATGGCAGCTTATATGAATATAATATAGCAGTAATAGCACCCAATTTGATTTCGAATAATTAATTTGGATTGTTTAGAAGGTCAAACCAGCACTAGCTGGCTCTTAATGGATTTGGTAATTTGGTCAGGAGTTGCAAGAACGTGCCGAGATTTAAATATAAATATTACCAACTAATTAACAAGAAAAGCCAGGCCTGGAAGGAGATTGAGATGCATGAATGAGATTGCGCGCTGTAATTCAAGTCTTCCTATGGATAATTCATTAAGATATCCATGAACATAAACTTGGTCAACGTATACATTTTCAGTCAAAGGCATTTTGAGTAACATAAATTAATCGTGCTCATTCCCTTTCTTGCTTACGAAGTATTAGTTTGTTTTACCAGTTAGTATCACATGATATTGATATGTAACCGCGTACGTACATATGCTCGATGTTTACCAACTTCTTCCGGAACATGACACTATCGGATTGATATGGGATGGCATAGTGTTTACTACCATCCTCTCACATTGCAGAGAAAATAAAATAGGACGATAATATCGGTTGTGACAATTCTTAGGTTCATCCTTTGGGTGAATGATCATATTCACCCTCTCTTGCGATTAAGGCATAATAATTTTATAATTTTCTAATCCGACAATTCATGTTGTATAACGTAATACAAATATTAACTCTGTAAAAAATCAATCAAATTGAAAATCTTTTAGTTATTCATTTCTATAAAATACATGGACGGTTCATCATAATAGTAGTAAGTGTTGTTAGAACCATCCATTTGTTTGATTCAATTATATAATTAAATGATTTTTGATTCGATTGATTTTTTTAGAGAGATAATCTTTAAAGGCTTATTTATGATATGAAACGTTGGATTATAAATTTATTAAGTAAAAATAAGTTAATCAACAATGGAAGTCAATATGTTCACCCTAGAGTGAACCCTAAGAATTATCAAGTAAAATAACCCAACTCTAGAATCATCGCTCACCCCCCTAATGTATTCATTCCAAGAAAACATCCCATATAATCCACACCAGCAAGCTAGCAGATAAGATAAAAGCGTACGGGCGTCGAGTATCTTAAACCAATAAGCTATTCGTTCTTGACCAATAAGCTATTCGTTCCGGAGCAAAGTTCAAACCAGTCGCTGTCATCAAATATTAAACACGCTCTTCCATTCCAATACGCATCGTTTCCCAATTGCGTAGCAACTTCATATATAGCACCTTTCCTCGGATTCAAACAGTATATATATATATGTAAGTTGTTAACAATATTGCAAACACATTCCTTTCTTCACTTCGATCATTACCCCTCCAATTGACATGAGCAACAATAGCTGGTCTTTACTCAGCCGCCTAAGGAGGGCTGTGAAGAAGGTAAGCTTCCTTCTAAATCTCAACATGAACCGCTGGCGAATCTCTTCCATGCTCAGCCGTTCTTCTTCCACTGTGCACCGCATAAGGAGCTTCAACGACCGGCCAGCTGGACTGACCGCAGCGTGTGACTCCAATGAGACCGCAGGCTCGCAGGAGGATTTCGGATCTTCTAGGGGATCACCTCATCTACAGAGGACCATAAGCTACCCGTCGGATCAAGATGATATCGATCAGAGAGCAGAGATGTTCATAGCTAATTTCCGGCGCCAACTTCAGATTGAAAGACAGGTCTCTTTGGAGCTGAGATACTGCAGAGGAAATAGTTTTGAAATGGCATCTCCTTGATGATCACCTTTTTTTTGCTTCGGTGATGATGGAGGTCGACTGTGATTTTTTTTTTTCAAGAGGAGCAATATTGAAGAAATCTTCATAGTTGCGGATTTGGAGCCTAATTTGAGATGGTTCTACTTCATTTTTTTCATTCTTATTTTCTTTGTTTCTATTTTTTGTGGCTTTATTTGATTGCCATGGAGGTACAGTATATAGAATAAGTACTCTCTACACATTCTTTTGTATTGTTTTGTAAATTTATGGCTTTTATATTGCACATTGTATACACTGGAGACTGTAGTGCTTTGAAAAAAAAAAAATTCAAGCCATTTGGCTCTTTTGAGAAGAGCTTGGGATCGATATATTGCTTTGTAAATGTATGTTTATGCCTGTTGCTGATTTTCTAATCATAAATTTGCCATTGTTCACTACTACAAAAAGTTAATCACACAACATCAATCAGATAACGGAACAGAAATTGACTGTTGTGTGTTTGAGTGATCTCTATTATACAACGGAATTAGTGATGTTCTGTTGTGTGAATGTTAGCGAAGTGATAATTTTTTTCTCATAACTACATTGCACAACACAATTAAGCATTGTCCGTTGTCTGAGTCTTAAAAAATTTAGAGCAGATTTTCCTCCACTCTGAAATATTAATTGCCTCTCGAAATATTGAAATTTGGGTTACCAGGTACAACGGTATAACTATTTCTGTTGTATGATTGAAAACTGGGCACCAAAATTTTGAGGAAGCTCGCTTGAATGTCTTCTACCAAGTACTCCTAGTGCAAGCTGCATAAATTATACAACAGATTTAAGCAATTCTGTTGTCTGAACTAGGAATATAGGGGGCAAGATTTTGAACCAAAATGCAATAGGCGGCATGTTTCCCTCTATATTTTTGGATATTGTTAATGTGTAACACACTCTTACAACGGTGTGTTACGTTTCTGTTGTGGGATCAACTTAACAACTTCTTGTTATTGTGTCCCCAAAGTCCCAGACCTAGCCATATCTGTCAAAAAGAGAAGGAAAAAAAAACTCTCGATCCTCTGCTCACTCTCTTCTCTTTCTCTCTCTCTCACTTTCTCTCTCGTGAAACCTCCCTCAGCCTTCTCTCTATTGTCATTTCCCCAAGATCCCCAGTTTCCAATTCCACACTTTTCAACTCCAACCTCTCCTCGTCGCAGACCCTGACTCGAGACCCTCTAAATCCCTAAATCATCCATCTTCACGGGGAGCCAACTACGATGGCCTCGATTCTCAAGCCGTCCAAGGGGGTGAGATTCTTAATCCCTACACCCTAAATCCAAGTCTGTAACATCGAGAAGCCCCTCTTCTTTTATGTCAATCTCACCAACTCGATCTCTCTCTCTCTCTCTGCTAGTCTGAGTATCACAAATTGGTATCCGAAATGGAGGAGAAAATGGAGGAAACCAAAATATGTATGGATCTTCATCTGAATTTTGATCGGAAATTCAGAATCAGTGGAGAAGATGATACGAGCGGTGATGGTGATGAAATACTCAGGGCAAGCCTCGCCTTGCCAAGTTTTAAGAATTTCAGGTCTTTTTTTTTTTTTTTTTTTTAAAGATTTTTCGGTAGAAAAATTGGTTGATATTTCCAGTTTTTGAGGTCAGCCTGTGGAGAAGTAACAGGAGCTAATACGCAGGGGAGGTTCTTTCACTCTCTGCTGGAACCTATGATGTGAAACCTAAGACTGGAGGTCCATTCGGAACCATGAAGCAGTCAGCTGAGCTTGCTCACGGTGCTAACAATGGTCTTGATATTGCTGTCAGGCTCTTGGAGCCAATCAAGGAGCAGTTCCCTATTCTCTCTTACGCTGACTTCTACCAGGTAAAATAGATTAACAATTTTATGAATTTGTCTATTTATGGTTTCATTTACGGGTTAAAATTTCGGCTTTCAATTGTTATTATTATTATTTTTTTAATTTGGGTTTTTTTTTTGGAAATAGTTGGCTGGAGTTGTTGCTGTCGATGTCACTGGTGGACCTAATGTTCCATTCCATCCAGGAAGAGAGGTCAGTTAGCTTTGATTGTCTTTTATATAGATGTATGTATCAATCTTGTAGCTTTGATTGGTGTTTATGGAGTTTGGCTGAGCTCTTGGTGAATGTGTTGGTGTGTTGTCTTGATTAGGCCGTATTTCAATTGTTTACATGTATGTTGATTGAGGTTTGATATTTGTTAGTGTGTTATGGTTATTGTAATTTCTTGCTCTTACTGCATTCAGAGTTGGCATTTAGGAAATTGAATAAAGGCCTTAGGTATGATCTTAATTTAAGGCCAATGCATTTGCACAATCCTGGATCGTGCATGTTCTAGTGTTTGAGATTAAGAGTTCTTTCTTTCTTGTCCTTTGTTTCTTTCACTCAACCTATATAGATTGTTCTATAGCAGTAGACAAAACAAAACAATGCTTGATTATTTGCCCAAGTCATCATCTTTTCTGGAGTACATACAGTTCAGTTTTTTCATTAGTTATTTTAAATACACTTGGTGTGCATACTATTAAACAAAACAAAACAAGGCTTCATTATTTGCTAAAGTCTTGCATCTTTTCTGGAGTACATACTGTTCAGTTTTTCCATTGGTAATGCTAAGCTATACATTATGTACATATTGTTCAGTTTTATTTTTGTTGCTGCAGTTTTGAGCAGTAGAGCTGAGAAGTCCAACAATTTTTTGGATGCGGAGTTTATTTTTGGTATGTTATTTTAACTAATTTTTTCCCTTAATTTCTTCCATTTGTTATGTTTCTGTGTGAATGGGTTTCTTTATGGTGCAGGATACTCAGCTTGTGTACAAGTATTTAAGGTAAGGTATTAGTGTATACACAAGGATAAGCGGCATGGTTAAAGAATTGGATTGGTGGGTTCTGCTAGGCCTCATTGATCAGTGGGCTGGTGTTAAGGTAAGGTATGCCGTGACTGATTTTTGTGATCGTTACTTATTGAACGTCTTTGTATGCCGATGATTTTATTTTATGTCGAAGAGTATTGCAGTGATCTAATGATTTTAGATGCCAATGATTAGTGAAAGAAGAAAGTTGTCCTCTGAATTATATTAGTGGTGGCTCATTTCTAAGTGGTTACTGAATATAAAGTGAGAAATTTACCCATTTACAATTATTTCTAAGTGGTTACTGAATATCAACAATGGGCACATAGCTAACTCTCACTCTCCCATCTCTCTGTGGTGTTACTTTGCAGTGTTAACTTGTTCTTGTCAGACAAGTTCAGATTTTGGGTTTCTCTTTTTTGGTCAACTCTTACTATCATATTCTTCTTCTAAAACATGGATAGCCATCTAACCTATATCTAGCTCTTTGCTATTGTTTGAATTGAGTTTGATTTTGATTTTGATGGCAACCTAGCAAGTAGGGATTGTAACTTTTAACTGTCTCTTTTAACTGTTTCCTTTACCAGTACTTGACTATGTAATTAAGATTTGTACTTTGATATGTTATGGATATGCCTATTGAAAATTTGAAATGTGGCAAAACTTTTCATTTGCTTGTTAGTTTTTATCTTCCTTCTCAGTTGTTTGTTTGATAATTTCTCATTTTAAAAATAGAAGGAATTAAAGGAAAAGGAATTAGAAGTTTCTTAGATAAATGAAATCATTGAAATGTATTTATTATTGATATACACGCACACAAGTCTCCATGTGTGTGCATGGTCATATGTCTCCATCTGTGTGCATGGTATGCTCAATTCATTTAGCATGATCCTTGTTCATGGCATTGTGGAATTTGAGTGCATAGTTAAACATATAACACAATTAATAATGTTTTCTAGTTTCTAATTCTTATTTTCATTATATATATCTATATAATTTATATCATCCTCAATGATCTGCATAGTATGCTTAATCTTAAACAAGTAGGGCGATTGTGCCTGATATCTCATTGGATAGTTGAATTGATTATCATAATCCATGTCATTTTTCCTTTCAAATAGTAGGCATTATCTTTACTAGTTTTGTTTGTCTTAAATTATGATCTGTGTGCCAGTTGATGTGATTTGTTACACATAATTTCCTTTCAAATAGCAGGCTTGCAAGACTTGAATTGCTGAAAGAGTAACTGCACTGGAAGAAATGCTTCTGGAATCTGTAGAGGTAATAATTTGCCTATGCCAGATCATGCATGCAGTTGCTCATTGAAGAGGGGTTTTTAATGACTTGTAAATGGTTTGTTTTCTTTTATTATGTCTTACTGATGCCTTCAATTTGAATATTTTGAATTAGTAACTAAGTTATTAACATTGGCAGCTGAGTCTGCATATAAACATAATTAGAGTTTGGTATATGTAATTTCTGGCAGAATATGCTTATTACACACCTCTTAGCACACTACTTGTCGTTTCCCATGTGAATTTTAGTTGTGGTAAAGTTGAAGTTTGTTTACATGATTAAGAACGTGTATAAATGTCTTCGACTCACATTATCATGTAACTAAGGCTATTATGTTTTCTGTGTTGTAGGAAACACCTGCTATAGTCAAGTCCTACTATTACAATAGAATAATTAGATGCCCTGGTGTTGAAGGAGGTAAACTCCTCCAGCTGCATCTTTTTCTTCCCTGCTGAAGTTACAACATTCTGCATTTGCAGCTAACTATAATTTTTGGATATATGTCTGCTGAGGATGAGCACGATGCTATGTGGTTTTGGCTGGACAAAGGCAAGTCACATGAATTCGCTATCTATGTTATCGTTTGAGTATCTCTTTTCTTTTTTACTTTATATTATGGGGGTTAGTTATTGCTGGCAATGCTTTTATCATAATGCTCTCTATGTGGGTGTGTTTGTGCTTAGGTACTTCTCATATTGGTTTCATAGTTTTAACAGTGCGTAAGGGGTTCTGTTGTTCTCGTGGACAGTGATGGTGCAGCTGCATTAGTGCTAGCGAGTGGGAAGAAGACACTTGAATGCAATAGTGCCAGCATGTGTATGTTTTTGGAACAATGATATTGTATCAGCTTTTGCTATCTTTCATTGTAATTAGCTAGGATGCAGCAGCCATCAAGCTAGCTAGACTGCCTTCTTTTTTGGTTTTATGGTATGGATGGATACATGAATGTTACCTCTTTTCATACATTAGATGGTTGAATTAGAATATTTCAATGCCTAAATCTTATATTGTGCATTATTTTTGTGCAAATATTTCAGGTAAAGAACCAAAAATAATCAAATAACAATCAATTATATTACGTTATATGAATACGCATATATCGTTTATCACACAACAAATCAATTTTAATCACACAACGGTACTTATAAAATTTTGTCGTCTCATTACTACTCACACAACAGAACAAATAGATATCAGTTGTCTAATGTTAAATCACACAACGGTCCCTATAAAATTTTGTTGTCTCATTAGTACTCACACAACAGTTCCCATATTTTTCTGTTGTATGATAAGTTAACCAACAACAGTATGGTATTACTTCTGTTGTCTGAGTGTCATTTTTCTGTTGTGTGAAAAGTTAACCAACAACGGTCCCTACTTACGTCTGTTGTCTGATCACCATCGAAACAACAATTGAATGCGCCGCATCCAAAATCTGGCATTGGCATGCGCAGAATTGGTGCAACGGTTTTAACTTATGCGTTGTGTCTATCGTATACACACAACGGTGAAACACCGTTGTTGGAGTGTGCTCATCACACAACACCGAGATAGACGACAGACATGGTTCATATCACACAACAGATTTCCACCGTTGTGTGATGCATTTTTTGTAGTAGTGGTTATTAAGATTTTGGTAGCTAAAACCTTTTGGATGATCGGTTTACCTCTTAGCAATATTCTTGTATATATACTTGCTTTGCTTTTTATTTTTTCGAACATTTCTTGTATGTTTGCTTATTGAAAGGGATCTTGGATCAGCTCTCAACATTTTTGTCCTTTTTTCCCTTTAAATAAGATTTCTATACAATAGAAAAAAAATATTACAAAACCCATATTACAAAATCCGCCCTCCCATTGAAAAAAATATCTATTTCTATTCGGCCCACTTAAGGATAAAGCAAGACTAGAGTGGAGGATTCAAATTATAAACCCAACCTAAAATCCGGCCCGATTAATGCCTAATAATATCCAGCCGGCCCGACTCGAGCCCATTAAATTTGGGCAAGGCATGGTTTGGCTGCCCTGGCCCATTGATGATCCCTATTATCTTTTAAGTACAATTGATCACAAGGGTTGTTGCATGTGACCCTTTGGATTGGGGGTTGACACCCAAAGTTTGAGGGTCTTTGTCTATGACCCTCTTCCTATAAATACCAGCATTCATCAGGGGGGAGCCTTTCTAATGAGGACCACTATAATGAGGACTAGTTGAAGACTTTATTGTTAGACCTATTTTACATTTTCGCAAATTCACCGTTACATGTTTAGATGTTTAGATATTTATATATAAAATAATTTATGCAATTTTTCAACCAAATCGGAAATCACTAAAGGATTCATAATCGTGATTTATTAGTTATGACCAGGAATGGTTTATGTTTGACAGATTTAGTTCGTCCACTGATTTGATCTAGTTCGATACCTTAACAATTAGCAATTTAGAAGAAAATTTTCAAAAGTGATCTATTCATGCATATATAAATATCTAACGGTTGATTTTCCGTAACATAATCGAAAAACGGGTCTCTCAAACCATTGATTATAAAATTCTTAACTAGTCCTTATTATAGTGGTCCTCATTAGAAGGGCTCTCAGCAATTACTTCTTCTTCAAATGCTTACTAAAGCAAAATACCATCACACCAATTTCATCATTGGAACTCAATAGTTTGACACCACACTGATTCTATTTTTGCTAACAATTTTCTTTTGCATATATAGCATGTAATGGTAGTTGTAAAGATTATGGAGGTAAATTGAAATTAGACTTGTAATATTAAATATCAATAATATTATATTTTAATAGAAACATAAGTACTTTATTGAAGAATAATATAATAATAATTACACGTAATGGCCTACCCCTCAAGGACGCGATAGAAGAAATCATTATATAACCCCACTTATCCTACTATTATAATAAAGAAAAAACAATAGGTTTAGAACAAAACTTAAAAGGTTAAGAAACCCTGTATAATGACATCAAAGGTCTAGTGCTTGCTTTGGGGGAGGCTACGGTCTGCTTTGCTCCTCGACAGGCAAATATGGTGGCTCATCGTCCAGCTAGTCATAGTTTTGATTTCAATGTTAATCTTGAATAGTTTACTAATGCTCCAAATCTTATACTGGATGCCCTCATATACGATTGTAATCGTATCTAATTAATAAAGTTTGTTTCTTCTTCAAAAAAAAATAGTATACTTTTCAAAAAAAAAAAAAATAGTATAGATATTCATTCCAAGAAAAACTATGGGCCAGCAAGGTAGCAGATAAAATAAAAGTGTGCGGGCATCAAGTATCTTATAACAATAAGCTATTCGATCTTGACCAGTTCTCAGACAAAGTTCAAACCAGATGCTGTCATCAAATATCAAACACGTTCCTCCATTCCCATACGCAGCGTTTCCCAATAATTGCCTAGCAACTTCATATATAGCACCTTTCCTGGGATTCAAAAAGTATATATATATATATATATATATATAAAAGTTGTTAACAATATTGCAAACACATTCCTTTCTTCACCTCGATCATTACCACTCCAATTGACATGAGCAACATTACCTGGTCTTTACTCAGCCGCCTAAGGAGGGCTGTGAAGAAGGTAAGCTTCCTTCTAAATCTCAACATGAACCGCTGGCGAATCGCTTCCATGCTCAGCCGTTCTTTTTCCACTGTGCACTGCATAAGGAGCTTCAACGACTGGCCAGCTGGACTGACCGCAGCGTGTGACTCCGATGAGACCGCAGCCTCGGAGGAGGATTCCGGGTCTTCTAGGGGATCACGTCATCTACAGAGGACCATAAGCTTCCCGTCGGATCAAGATGATATCGATCAGAGAGCAGAGATGTTCATAGCTAATTTCCGGCGCCAACTTCAGATTGAAAGACAGGTCTCTTTGGAGCTGAGATACTGCAGAGGAAATAGTTTTGAAATGGCATCTCCTCGATGATCACCTTTTTTTTGCTTCGGTGATGATGGAGGTCGACTGTGATTTTTTTTCAAGAGGAGCAATATTGAAGAAATCTTCATAGTTGCGGATTTGGAGCCTAATTTGAGATGGTTCTACTTCATTTTTTCATTCTTATTTTCTTAGTTTCTATTTTTTGTGGCTTTATTTGATTGCCCATATGGAGATACAGTATATAGAATAAGTACTCTCCACACCTTCTTTTGTATTGTTTTGTAAACTTAAGGTTTTTATATTGCACATTGTACACTGGAGACTGGAGTGCTTTGGAAAAAAAAAATTCAAGCCATTGGCGCTTTTGATGGAGAAGAGCTTGGGATCGATATATTGCTTTGTAAATGTAGGTTTATGCCTGTTGCTGATTTTCTAATCATAGATTTGCCATTGTTATTAAGATTTTGGTAGCTAAAACCTTTTAGATGATCGGTTTACCTCTTAGCAATATTCTTGTATATATATTTGCTTTTGCTTTTGCTTTTTATTTTTTCGAACATTTCTTGTATGTTTGCTTATTGTAAGGGATCTTGGATCAGCTCTCAACATTTTTGTCCTTCTTTTCCCTTTAAATAAGATTTCTACACAATAGAAAATAAAAGATTACAAAACCCATTTTACAAAATCTGCCCACCCATTGAAGAAAAGTTTGTTTCTATTCTGCATAAAGAAAGACTAGAGTGGATGTGGGAGAGGTCAATTTTTGCTGGGTCCGCAATTAAGGCAATTAACTCTGTAGTTAATATAGCGTTAAATTCAGTCATGAATGTGGTGATTATTACGGTAATAAACATGCAATGATTACAATTATAAGTGCGCAATAAATGACAGTCATAAATGCACAATGAATGACTGTCGTAAGTACGCAATGATTGACCGTTATTAGTGCAGCACTAATTATCATCAAAAGTGCATAAATAAATGCAGCCATAAAAGCGGAAATAATGGCGGATTGTCCTTCAAATAAGTCATTGCCTATATAAAGGCGGCTTGACGTCAAAGTAAATTATCTCATTTCGACTCTTTCTACTCCACTCGACTAAGAAGCGTACTGACTTCGGCATCGGAGAGTTTTCTGCAGGTATTTCCCCCTCCTCCTCAAGCCAACGGTCAAACATTAATTCAACGCCCCAAGAAAGCTTCTCGATTGTTCCTGGTCAGCTCCCGCTTCAGTCCGCATTCATTGGTGAGTCAAAATCCTCTACGGAATTTTTCATCACCAACAAATGGCGTCGTCTGTGGGAACCACTTTTCTCTAAAAAGTGATGGCGGGAGTTGCACCTTAGGAAATATCATTTCTGTCACTAAGGACTGGGAGTGATGGAATCCAAGCCCCAAAGAGACAAAAGTTCGGGTAACGTAGACTATCGTTCATTCCTTTAGTAACCATATTTCTGATTTTTGCTTCCTTTTATATTCAAAATATATTTGTGGTCGGTGTTATCGAAATGTATGTGTAAGGCTGGTGGCCAAAGTAAATAACCAAAGCCGATGGCCAAAAAGAATAAAACGTTGTTTATCAGATTCAAAGGGAAATGAGGGCAATTCCATGTCTCACGCTTAAAATGAATCTTCACCTCGAGGAAAGAATCGAGGCGGCCAGGGCCTGAGGAAAGATTTAGGGCGGCCAGGGCTCGAGGAAACAATCTGGGCGGCTAGGGCTCGAGGAAAGAATAGGGATGGCCAAGGTTCAAGGCAAGATTCGAAACAGCCAGAGAATGGAAATTTTCTCTTAGGACGAGTATCCAAAGAGAAAATTTAGGGGCATTGTGGGAGTGGTCAACTTTTACTAGGTCCACAATTAAGGCGATTAACTCTGTAGTTAATATGGCGTTAAATTTCAGTCATGAATGCGGCGATTATTACGGTAATAAACATGCAATGATTACGATTATGAGTGCGCAATGAATGACAGTTGTAAATGCACAATGAATGACCGTCGTATGTACGCAATGATTAACTGTTATTAGTGCAACACTAATTGCCATCAAAAGTGCATAAATAAATGCAGCCATAAAAGCGAAAATAATGGCGACTTGTCCTCCAAGTAAGTCATCGCCTATATAAAGGCAGCCCGATGTCAAGGTAAACCATCTTATTCCGACTCTTTCTACTCCACTCGACTAAGAAACGTACTGACTTAGGTAACAGAGAGTTTTCTGTAGGTATTCCTCTCCTCCTTGAGCTGATGGTCAAACATTAAGTCAACTCCCCAAGAAAGCTTCTCAATTGTTCCTGGTCAACTCTCGTTCCAGTCCGCATTCATTGGTAAGTAAAAATCCTCCACGGAATTTTTCGTCAGCAACAGTGGAGGATTCAAATTCTAAACCCAACCTGAAATTAGTCCCGTTTAATGCCTAATAATGTCTAGTAGGCCCAACTCGAGCCCATTAAATATGGGCAGGGCATGGCTGGGTTGCCCTAGCCCATTGATGATCCCTATTGTCTTTTAAGTACACTTGATCACAAGGGTTGTTGCATGTGACCCTTTGGATTGGGGGTTGACGCCCAAAGTTTGAGGGTCTTTGTCTATGACCTATCTCGTCCTATAAATACTAGCATTCACCAGGGGTGAGCGTTTCTAATGTGGACAACTATAATGAGGATTAGTTGAGGACTTTATTGTTAGACCTATTTTTCGATCACATTTCCGCAAATTGATCGTTAAATGTTTAGATATTTATATGTAGATCATTTATGCAATTTTTCAACCAAATTAAAAATCATTAAAGGATTCATAATTGTGATTTATTAGTTATGACCATGAACGGTTCATGTTTGACAGATTTGATTTGTCCACTGATTTGATCTAGTTCGATACCATAACAATTAGCAATTTAGAAGAAAATTTTCAATAGTGATCTATTCGTGCATATATAAATATCTAACAGTTGATGTTCCGTAATGTAATCGAAAAATGGGTCTTCCAAATTAACCATTGATTAGAAAGTCCTTAACAAGTCCTCATTATAGTGGTCCTCATTAGAAGGGCTCCCAGCAATTACTTCTTCTTCAAATGCTTACTGACTTGAATCATAAACTCTCGCAAGCGTACGAATTGTGTCAAGATAGGGAAGTATTAAGCCCAAAATTATCGTACCACGTGGCTAACCCACAATCCTTAGGTAGTCGGAACTAAAGTCATTTAGCATGCAAAAGAAGAACAAAATAAACAAAAATTCTACTCTAAGGCACGAAGCCTTAGTAATGCTTGGCTTTGATTTTCACCAAACCCTAATCAAAACTAAGAGCCTGGTGGTGGATATGCACAAATGAGTGGAAGAGTTTAATGTTTGGGGGTTGATTCTAACTTAACATATAGTAATGAAATGTAATCAATAAAAAATAAAAATGAAATGAAAACATAAAGTCACTAAGCAAATAAAGGAAAGTAAAACAAATAAAAATGTTAATCTAAGGCACCAAACCTTAGCAATGCTCGGCTTTGATTTTCACCAAAGCCTAATCAAAACTAAGAGCCTAATGATGATTATTTACAATGAGTTGGAGTTCAATATTTTGAGAGTTGATTTTAGATTAACAAAAAAAGTAATAAAATATAAAGCAACTAATAAAAATGCAAAGAAATTAATAAAAGCGTAAACAATATAAATGGGAATGTCTGGTGCTAGAGAGGATCTTTCACCCAAATCTCATGTGTCGGAAGCTAATATAATGTAGATACGAATTTCCTACTTTGGCGGTAGTCGTATCCAAGGTGATTCAAGGCTCAAGGACCAAAATTCCCGTTCATGGTATTCCTACTCCGGTTCAAGGGTCGTAGGAACTCACTTGGCATGAATTAGAACCGGTTCAAGGGTCTCTAATTCACATCAAGAGGCCTAGAGATCAAGGAATAAGACTACTAAGCGACCCACCCGCACAATCATGCAATGGGTGTAAATCACCATGCTTATAACCCCTCGAATACGGAATTGAAGGTTTCTAGTTTAGGAATTAGAGGGGGTCAAGTCTCTAACTCCGTCCTAGACATACTCAAAATACACACCCTAAAGTTGACTAGGCTCCTAAATATGCATTTTAACCCAACAAAAATAGATATAAGTATCCATCATAGGAAAATTGCATCGTTACAATAAATTAAACATCTTTTACACAAAATTTGGGCTAGGGAACACAATCTTAACCCCCAACAAGAAAATTACTCACTACCCATAATTATGAACATCAAAGATACATAATTCAAAGAGAAAAGAGTATAAAAGCGTAGGAGAAAACAAGAATAGTCACAAATAGCTAAAAAGCTAGCATGACTAGTCTTAATTTACAACTCCCACAATTACCCAAATCTTGAATCTTATAGAGGTAGAAACCTTTGATGAATCCTTGAAGATTTGGGTGAGTAATCCTTCAGATTCTCTAAAATAAAACTAACAAAAATCTAACAAAAATATGGAAAAGGGAGGAGGAGGAGAGGAATGAGAAAGAGAGCAGCCCAAAGGTTTGGGGGTGTCATCATTTCACCCCCTCTACTTTCGATTTTGAATTTTTACTCCCTAAACTTTCTAATTTCAATCAGCCGTGTCCAATTTCTACTATTCCGTCCAAATTGGACGTTAAGTTTGATTTTTGAGGGCTAAAATGGTCATTTCAATATAAAAAAATTTCAAAAAATTTTAAAAAAAAAATTCTGTTTTTTTAGTTTTTTTTTCCTCGTTTTTTAATTTTATTTTTTAATTTGTTTTCAATCTATACACCACAAATTATAATAGGTTTATAAAAACAAAAAAAATACTCTAGGTAGTTGAAAGCCGCTCGCTGGTCTACGATATTTGTGACATATCTCTGATAAAGTGAAGAATTTAGGATATATCCCCAATAAAGTGATGAAATATCTGTAAAAAATAATTTTACACTTTATCTGTAAATAAATATCTGTAAAAATAATTTTACACAGATATTTCTTCACTTTATTGGGGATATATCATAAAATTCTTCAATTTATTGGAGATATATCACAAATATCGTAGACCAAAAATGATTTTACACAGATATTTCTTCACTTTATTGGGGATATACAGATATTTATTTACAGATAAAGTGTAAAATTATTTTTTACAAATATTTCTTCACTTTATTGGGGATATATCCTAAAATTCTTCACTTTATCGGAGATATATCACAAATATAGTAGACCAGTGAGCGGCTTTCAACCACTTAGAGTACTTTTTTGTTTTTATAAACCTATTATAACTTGTGGTGTATATGTTGAAGAAAAAAAAATTATATAAAACAAAGTGAAAAAAACAGGAAAAAAAAAAGTGAAAAAACATTATTTTTTTATGATGAAATGACCATTTTAGCCCTCAAAAGTCAAACTTAACGTCCAATTTGGACCGAATAGTAGAAATTGGACACAGCTGATTGAAATTGGAAAGTTTAGGGGGTAAAAATTCAAAATTGAAAGTAGAGGGGGTGAAATGATGACACCCCCAAACTTCAGGGGGGTAAACTGAAATTAATCCTTTCGAATATCAGTTTTTATGATGATATACGAGTATGAAGGATTTAGCAAATATTTGAGCATGATTGAATTATCGAGATTTATTGAGCATTGAGCTCCGCACTTATCAGCCTTGAAGTTAGATTGAGATTTCTTTCCGAAAGCATTTATTGATTTACAGAGTATTTGATTGATGCTTTCGAGGATTTATTGAGATATTGAGGTTTGAGTTAGCGAGATAATCCTGAGTTATGATTTCGGTGAATTGTTAATTATTTATTGAAGTAATATCGAGTTTCTTTCCGAAAGCAAGTAATTGAAAGAGATTATTTCTAGTTTATTGAGGAGGCTATCAGTCAGCGCATGCATGCATTACCTAGTTGGAAGTCTCTTCTAGGTAATATCCCGGTTGGCAGTCCCTTCCAGACTATATCCCGGTTGGTAGTCCCTTCCGATGCTTCACCTGGTTGGCAGTCCCTTCCAGATGACATAAGGTAGTTAGTTGGCAGTCCCTTCTAACTACCTGTGGTTAGTTGGCAGTCCCTTCTATCCACCGCTTCTTGTTCCGGTTGGCACTCCCTTCTGATGTGTCATCTGGGTGGCAGTCCCTCCCAGATGGCATGAGATGACGAGACAGCAGTCCTTTCTAGTCATCAAACGAACCTCTTGAAAATGATGTTTTAAAAAGGATTGAGGATGAGATTTTAACAGATTGCAGTAAAGATGATGATTAAAAGTATTTCCAAGATTGTTACTGCATGCGAGGTTTTAAAGAATAACTTGGGAAAGCATTAAGTTTTACTTATTCATTCGAAATTACTTATTTTTCGTCCACTCACTCTAACGATTTTTAAATGTTTTCCCCTGGGCCCTTCTGTCTTAAATGCCCAGTTTGCAGGCTAGTTTAGCTTGAGGTCGAGCGTACTTGGGGTTGAGGCATAGCTGTCATAGCTTCCGCATTATAAAAGTATCGGTCCTTTATCTTATATTCTATTGTCTTGTACGCCTGTACATTAGATTGCTCTGATAACCCATGATATTAATATTCTTAAGTTCAGAATTATTTGTGAAATGGGAGATGTTGTGATATAGGGAGCAGGGTGGCTCCAGAAGAATAATGGTGGATTATTTTAGAAGTGTAAGTATCTTTCTACAGGTTTTGGGTAGTCCACTTTTAGAAGAAGTTCCGCCAATTTTTTTGGTAGAATTTCTTCTAAGGTGGGCCCCGCAGGGCCACTTTGGATTTCAATGTGAAATTCGTGGCGGGTCCTGTCATCAAAACATTACCGAACTCGACTACTAATTCAACACAATAAGTAACAGTTCAAAACGATATTATGAATAAATCACAATTCACTTATATCACGATGTCACACAATCAACATATATATTTCACGTAAATACACACACACACACACACGTAGTCATCCACACAGGAATGTCATTAATATCAACTACAGTTCACAACCACAAAAACATCGAGAAATTCATTTTTATACTTAAAAATCCATTTTCTTACTTGTGAACTGACTTGATACCAATTTACCCAAGCGCACGTATCGTTGTCAAGATATGGAAATATTATGTCTAAAGTTATCGTACCACGGGGATTAGTGGTTAACCCACAATCCTTGGATAATCGGAAATAAAGTCACTTAGCAAACAAAGAAAGAAAAAGAAAACAAATAAAAATACTACTCTAAGGCACCAAGTCTTAGCAATACTCGGGTTTGATTTTCACCAAAACCTAATCAAAACTAAGAGTCTAGTGGTGGTTATTTACAATGAGTCGAAATTTTCACTGATAATTGCAATTTAAATTTCTAATAACTAAAGTGCAAGAATTTAAATGAAAATTTTAACTAACAACTAAATTAAATTTAAATGAAAATTTTAACTAACAATTAAATTAAATAAAGGAAAAAAAGTAAGAAATGAATATAAATAGGGGATTGGTAGTTAGGGATGAATCATTACCTTAATTCAATGCTCTCGATGCTAATTTGATTTACGTGCAATTTATTAAAGATGGTAGAAGCCGTATCCAAGGCTTTTCAAGGCTCAAGGGCCGAAATTCTCTTTCATGGTATTCCTACTCCAGTTCAAGGGCCGTAGGAACTCACTTGACATGAATTAGAGCCGGTTCAAGAGTTACTAATTCACATCAAGAGACCTAAAGTTCGAGGAATTAGGCAACCAAGCTCACCATAATTGCTATCAAGCTAATCATGTAGTAAACCATGCTTGTACTCCCCACGAATATTAAATCGGGGTTCCAACTCTAAAATCTAATGATGTCATCCCCTAAATTTTAATCTAGACTTATTAAAACACATGCCCAAGAGTTGATGATTCCTAAGCATGCAGTCTAATCAATTATCACAAAACACAAGCATCAAATAATTAATAAATTCCATATATAAATTAAATTAAGCATCCATTACATCAAATTTGGATTAGGGCACACAACCCTAACCCCTAATAAAGTCTACTCACAACCCATAATCGTAGACATCAAAATTACAAAATTCAAATAGAAAAGAGTAGAGAAGTGTAGGAGAAAACAAGAATAGTTACAAATAGCTAAAAAGCTAGTATGATTAATCTTGATTTATAACTCCCACTATTACCCAAGTCTTGAATCTTGTAAAAATTGAAGTCCTTGAAGAATCCTTGAAGGTTTGGGTGAGATCTCCTTGAAATCCCAATATAAAATTAAGGCAAAGATGAAAATAAGAAAAAGAGATGGAGGAGTGAGAAGAGAGAGAGCAGCAGCCCTCCTCCCAAGGCTGCGGCACTGTAGGTCTCCTCTCTAATTGATAGGGTTGGCTGCTATATATATGTGGAGTGACAGTGATGTGTGAGAATAATAATTGGGTTGGTGGGCTGGGTCGATAGGAAGAGTATAGGTCTGAGAATTCGGTGGGCTGTAAGGACTAGATGGGTTTGGTTAGTCAATGGCTTGCTGCATGTGTTTCCAAGAGAGAGTTCAAAGAAAGAAAAAGTGAATAAGGCACGTGGTGGTGGTGATAAGAGGAGAAGAAATGTGGTCTGGGCTTGTTAACGTGCAGCACTCACCATTTTCATTCATTTCTTTACTCTTTTGTTTTTTTTGGGTGTTGACTGTAGTTGACCGCATTGATAATTTCGGCATTTTGCTGAAAGTCTCATTTGTTTTACTTTCGCATCATTTTATTTCGTTTCCGTAATTCTGCTTATTTTCTACAAAATAAATAAAAATGAATTAATTACATATTTATTAATTGACTTGAGATTGGCTTATTTCTAATTTTTTAGATATAATTACACGCATATAAATGCGTATAATCATAAACCGCAGTGAGCGTGGCTGCTAGAGGACTCACCAGCTCAGACATCCTCTGCGGAATCACTCCTTAACACACACGTCTTCCTATGGTGCCATCAACACCTATTGGTTTGGAGGAGGTAAGGATTTGCCATTTTCAAGCTCATCTGAGATTCTCTTGAACTTTGAGAATGTATCTGATCGTTTTGTTATAATTCCAATGCTAATGAAGCAAACATGGACATGAAGCAATATCCAACTAATCGCTCACAGAAGAAAGATCAGTAATGCTACCTCATGATAATGTGGGGTGACAACATACATTTGTTAATTGTTATAATTCCTTGCTATTTGTGATTTTTCTTTTTCTTGCAATATTATTATTATTATTATTATTATTTAAGAAGAAAAAACAAATTAACGTTTCGTATGAGAACAACAAAATGGAAAATATATATATATATATATATATATCTTATTAAAAAAAAGGTGGAAAAAATAAAAATAAAAAGCTTTTCCTCTTTTCATCTAGATTTAAAAATTAAGATGATGATGATGCTCCAGTACTCGGCAGCACTACGATGCTCTCTTCCTCCCGACCATTCAACAGTGCGTTCAGTTCTTCCCAACATCACCTCTGCAACTTCATCGTCATCCAATCTAACAAGAAGGGAAGTTTTATCCACTGCTTTAATCTCCACCACATTGGGCTTTACCGTGACGACTCCTTCAAAGTCCGCCGCAGCTGAGTTCTTGGAACTACCCAACTCCGGTGGCGTCAAGGCTTTGGACCTTCGTATTGGTACTGGTGAAGTACCCTCCAATGGCGACCAGGTTATCTTTCTCTCTCCTTTACATAACATGAAGCGGTATGCATTTGGTGAAGATTGAGATAGGGGGTTGATGGGTACGTCTCACTTTTTAACCAAATGATAGTAACAGATTACTACTGCTTGCTTGTGTTAAAGTACTGAACACAACACAAAAGTTGGGTGTGCTGTTCTGTTTTCTTTGTAAAACCCTGTAGTTTTATGTTTTGTTGCAATTGAGAAAGTGAAACAGTTAATTAGTTAAAATAAAACTGCAGATTGTTGCTTGGAATGTGACTTATTCAGGATAGACAATTACATTTGTAGGAAAATTTAACACATAGCTATCCGGAAAGCTCTTGCAGTGTCTGCAGTACACTTTCATCCGGCTTACGCTGTAATTTGGTTGTTTAGGTCTCTGTTCATTACTATGGAAGGTTGGCAGCAAAACAAGGATGGCGCTTTGACTCAACATATGATCACAAAGATGAAAATGGTGAACCAACTCCTTTTATATTCGTAGTTGGGACTGGGAAAGTAAGTTCTCATGTCAATAACCCAGTATTATGATATGCTAGTCTTTACCATTGAATCATTAATCTTGTCAAGTTCTTGTTTAATACCACAATATTCACTTTCACTACTAGTACTACCTTTCACAATATTGTGCTGTATACAAGATACTACAAAAGAAAATTAATGGTGTTGTTATTGTTTGCATTCTGTTCATCATCCATTTTTGTCTGAACAGTATATGTTTACATAGAGCTACAGGACATTCATTCTTGGGCCTTGATGATATGCAGCATTAGTTAGCATGTCTTGAATTTTCTGGTATTCTTTTCTGGTTCTTATTATTGGGTAGCATGGCTGGTTATCAATCAGGCATCAGTCATTATGACATGTATATTGTAGGCCAATTCTAATTTATGCTCATCTTTCTTACTTTATAAGTTCAAATATAAATATGTAATTCCTCAAATAAAGAGGTACTTATGCAAGGTATGCATTGATGTGAAACAACAACAGTGGAAAAAGACCTTACTCCCAACCAGTAATAAAAACTAACAGCTTACCTTTTGGCATGGGTGTCAAAGTACGTTTGGGAATAACAACTTCTTCATATACAGCTCAAGCTAACCAACTCAACATCGAATACGAGAGTCCCCTGAAACTTCTTTAATTTAAAATTTTCTACTAATTGTTGTAATATTCTTGGCTTGAGTTATTGTGAGCTGGGAGGAAATAGAATTTAACAAAATGACAAGTTCTGTGTGGTTATTAGTTCTTCAGGTCTCCATCTATTAAAAACTGTTTTGTGGTTCAAATTTCTACTAAAGACTTGTGTTCTATACTTCCATGATCCATCTGTGATCAAATTGGAAGTATATTGATTTGGTATCATATCTTTGATTAATTTGGAAAAAAAAATTTGGTGCCATATTGTAGTATCCTTGGCATTGTTCAATAAGTCAGGAAGGAAGTTCTGATCTTTGGCCTAAAATTTGTATGAATGTGATAGGTGTTCAATTCATCAGTAGGATTTTTTGTGGAGAGTGACTGAAAGGAACTGATTATGAATTATGACATGATTTTTTAGTATAACTTTTCCAAAATCTTCTGTTCATATGAGGATCTATTTTCCAAACACGTATGTAAATTGATAATATATGATTCTATGTAGCCAGTTGGCCACATCCCTCTTCTACCTTTAGATATGTTTTTAAACTTCACTTTGAATTCTCAAATAATGTGATAATCTATTGATATTGATGGTGTGAATGTATATGTAGGTCATTTCAGGGATTGAAACAGCTGTAAAATCTATGAAAGTGGGTGGTCTTCGTAGGATCGTTATACCACCATCGCAAGGATATCAGAGCACGTCACAAGAACCCATACCGCCTAATGTACTTACTCTGTTTCTTCCAGATTCTTTAAGTCTGCTATCTGTTGTAAGTTTACTCTTGAAAAGGTGTGCCCAATCCTGTGTCTGATCGCTGGCCACTAGCGTCAGAATACGTTTTTCTTGGTGCTTTCTATAATGTGTTTTAAAGGGGAATTTAAAAAGTAATTCACTTGCATGAAGGTTAGACAGGAGGTTTAGAGAACAATGGAACATTGCAAGGGGGTAGTGTCTCGAATAGTGTAATATATGGTACATGACTTTCCATGGTTGAGTGTGTGAGAGTGAGGGAGCTGTATGTCTCTGCCTCGAGCAAACTTTACACCTTTATCAGTAGTGTCATCAATTATGCATGGAGTATTTAACAGTGTGGTTGTTTGGAAGTTACTAATGATGAAATATAACTAGCTTAATTTGACATCATGAGCTAGCGAGTACATATTACAACAACATACATGCTATATATGCATCTTTGTATGCATATAGACAGAAAGATAAACAAAGCCTTGCATCAACATGTTTTATTTTGCCATTAATGTATTTTCTCCCTCATGTTTCTGCCCTTGGTACTCAAATCTCAGGGTTTCTTTTTTTCTTCTCCCTAGTTTTTTGACAGGCAGAGACTGTTTACAACCATCTTCAATCCAACTCGTCTTGCTAATGGAGAAGGTTCAACTTTGGGGACGCTTGTATTCGATATCGAGCTGGTCAGCCTGAGGCATAAATAAAGTCTTTCTTACTTCCGAGCAGTAATATGTCTCTGGTGGCAAAAGGTACGGTGGAAACTGATGTTGTCATTTGTAGTCAAACAAGATCCATTCCACTGTTTATGTGTCAAAGGCACACCCCAGCAGTAATGTCAAAACTGTTTAAGATTTTCAGATAAGAGATGGATTGTTGTAGAATTACAGCTCCACTGTCAAGATAATGTGTTATTAATGATGTTTTTACAAGATGGAACAATTATTGTAGGGTTTGAATGCTAACCCTATTCTAGCATACAGTTGAAATAACACAAACACAAAAATTTGCTAACGCAGTGTAAACCTCTCCACTGAGGAAACTTTACTGTGTGGCTTTTTACGTAGCCAACACGAAGAATCAATCCAATATGAAATAATCAAGTTTACAGTATACAAGTAATGTTTGTTCACAACAAACACTTTCACTTAGCAACAGATGCTAACTTGTTTTACTACTGTTCTAACTTCTAATTTATTGAACATCAGCTACTCGCCAATCTATATTCAATCATCCTCGTACTTAATCTTCTCACTGATCTTGAGAATGAATTATGCAAGTGATTGATTAAGCAATGGAATACATGAAACAAGTAGAGAGTTTTCTGAAACGATTTGAACAACAAAACTAGAGGTTCAAGCAAAAACCAATTTTATGCAAAACAAAACTCTACATCATAAATCAGTTTGAAAACCCTTTTATAGGAGCAGGACTCCCCCTCAAACAGATCGTATCTTAATCACAGAATAAGATAAACATGGAAGGGTTTTAAAACTGTTTTTAACATGTAATCGGATATGCATATATAAAGAGATTTTGAGATCAATTAAAATTAATGCATATCAATTTAAAATCATGTAAATATGATATGTATTAAAGAGACCTTTATCTCAAGATCAGTGAGATAGCTTCCTTGAAATTCTCTTCATGCGATCTTCCTTTATTTCTGCGAGCAATTAGGAGAGATACGCTCCTAATTCTTTGCATGTCTGTTGTCCTTGAGCTTTTGGGAAAGTCATGTGTTGAAGGGAGTAGTCCAAGTACTTACAAATGAAAGTGAAAATGTGATATTAGCATAAGCATATTGATTTGAGCAAATCTAAACACTGTATGTAACATTAATTCCAGAGCCGTGCTTCCCCGCTTGCCCACCCACCCTGTTTTCTCATGTTGTAGGAGAAGCTCAGTATAGGTTATTGGCATCTTATCAATTGGTGAAGCAAAAGCTATGGACTAAACTTCACTGTTGATATTGTATCCTGATAGTTTATGAATGTTTGGGAATTCATTCTTGAGTCCCCGGTTCTAAGTCAAATGCTATTTTTCCTTCTCTACACTTGAATTAATGCATATATTTTCTTTCTTTGCCCTTTTCTCTTCAACTCTCTAGTTATAGTTTGGGTTCGCCAAATCTGCAATTTTGCAATTACTAATCCCAGATCCTCTGCGCAATCCCACGTTTTTGGTTACAATCATAATATTATAACATTACAATATGGTATTTGTATAGTTAAAAGTACCAAAACTCTAAATTGATTGAATGATTTGTGGCTTTCTTTAATGCTTTGACACTCGTTTCTCTTCAAATCTAGTACCACATAAAATACACCATCGCGTTCTTGGATCACTACATCTCTCTTTCTGGTGTCTGATTTTAAAGCATCTATTTGGAAGGCTCGACGGTGTAGCTTCAAATTCAAGTATGGTGAGCTCTACGTTTAGCTCAAGGTCCTTTGAAGCCGACCATTACCGTGTACATGCAAAAATACCTACTTACGAAAAGTTGACCAAATCACTTTGGTCATGTGCAAGCAATATTCATATAAAGTGACTCGAGCTAATTTTAGGCTCAACTCCACCATTCCCCTCAGTGCCTCCCAACCTTCTTTACTATATTTCCCGGATACCAGCCCTGTATTGGGGAAATCCAAGGTGGTCGAAAGACCGAAAACTCCGATAAACTCCTTCAGTACCAAAATGAAGCACATCATGTTCCTTGGATAGAGAGGTAAAATCACTGACTTTAGCCTTTTCCAACTCCACGTTCTTTAATCCTTGTAGCAAGAAAAGTCGCAGTATTAGTCTCAATTGCACGAAAATGACAACTGATGCTTTCCCTCTAAGAAAGCTTGTAATTTATTGGTATCACTCTTGCCTTGGAAAACTTCATACATTACAATCCTCAACTTTAATAACACCTCTCTTCCAGGCTCCAAGAACCAAATCACAATGAAGACTTCAAGGCCAGACCGGCGACGGTTCATCATTTCTTCTTTCTTCTTCATTTGTTTCCTCTGTGCCTTGGCTTCTATAAACGAAGTACGATTCGGTAGTCTTCTGAACTTTGGTCGCTGTGCTCTTACAAAAACCAACTCTCCTTCTCAGATATATAATTCCTCAAGCACCTTGATCGAAACCCAGAAGACTTCATCTGAGGATGAAATTCGTGTACTTTTTGGCATTCTAACCCTTCCAGACCAATACCAACGACGACACTTCCTGCGTTTAATCTATGGCACTCAGAATCCCGTGGGGGCAAAAGTGGACGTGAAGTTTGTGTTCTGCAACCTCACAAAGGAAGACCAGAAGGTACTCGTTGCACTAGAAATAATGCGCTATGATGACATTATCATTCTCGATTGCAAGGAGAATATGAACAAGGGTAAGACTTACACCTACTTTTCAAGCCTGCCGGAGATTTTCAACGATACAGATGGGGTGTATCCACCTTATCATTATGTAATGAAAGCCGATGATGATGCTTACTTTCGGCTTCAAAGCTTGGTCGACTCTTTGAAGCCTTTGCCTAGAGAAGACTTGTACTATGGTTATGTGATTCCATGCCCAAGCATGGACCCTTTTGTGCATTACATGTCTGGAATGGGGTATTTGATTTCTTGGGATATAGTTGAGTGGATCAGAGACTCAGATATCCCCAAGAACCAATTAGAAGGCCCCGAGGACAAAATTTTTGGTGAGTGGATTAGAAATGGGCATCGAGCTAAGAATAGGTTCAACGCTAAGTGGAGTATGTACAATTTTCCAGAGCCACCTACAAGATGTACTCATGAGCTTTGGCCAGATACGATTGCAGTTCATTTGTTGAAGACTCAGGAAAAGTGGATTCGGACATTGAAATACTTCAATGTCACTGATAATCTCAAGCCATCCAAATTGTATCATATACCTTAGATAATACACGTACTGACCATTTTTTCCCCAATTCTTTTAGTATTGCTGAATTTAGATAGTACAATCTCATTTTGATGATTCATTCTTGCTCTTCCTATATACAATGTAATTTTCTTTCTTTTCTTATGTGCTCTATAATTTGTATTCTTTCTTTTCTGTTAAATCTTTCTTCGTTCATATGTTCACAAATATTAAAGCAAAGTTTTTGAAATGAAACTTTTTCATTACTCCTGATTCTCCATGCTCTATACTCACTCAAAAGTGCAGAGATAATTTAGAATCACACAAACGTATTTCAATCGTACGATAAACTGATGTTTATGACGTAACTATTTTCTTATAAACAAACATATATGACATCCTATAAAGTTGATAATTTTCTCCAATATCTTAATAAAAGTTAAAATTTGGAAATATAAAATTGCATATTTAGGTAGTATGTCTATCTATAATTTCTTTGTGGGTCGTGAAATCCACACTTTCCATTTTACAATCCACACTCTTTATTTCATTTTTTAATTGAAATTCTTATAAAAAAAACAAAACTAAGTTACTAAAAGTTAAAGTACGTTCTTTTGTTTGTTTCCATGGAAACCAGCTACACTATCTAAACCCATCTAATTTGTATTACCAGCCATCCAAATACGCATAAAAGCCATGTTTTTCACAAAGTTTTTTAACGAAATATGTTGAGGTCCTGTGTGGGTTGATACAAAGCAAGAATGTCGAAAACGACAAAGTTGCACACGGATATTCTCTATCCTTCCTATGTAATATCTCCTCGTTGAACAATGAACATTTCTTAGCAAAAACATTGAAATAACGGAAATGAACATATAATTCTAATGTACGGAGCGAGACTGTATTTATTTACTTGATATACACGTGAAAGGTACTTAAAGGGCTGTAGAATTACTTGTTCTTTGTTTTATAACAGAATCACCAATCAATTTGAACAATTATTCTTTGATACCGACACTTTGCCGAGCCACATATGAAATTTTTGTACAGCTATTTTTAAAGATTAATGCACTAAATCCTATTCTAAGAACCCCCAATTAACAAAACCTATTAGGTAGTTAGGCTTGAGCCATGAGTGGTTGACCCAAATTCCAATTCACTGACGCTTAAGGACACCAAGTGACGGTGCAACACAGCTTTTTGTTTCGAGCTAGCGAAGCGGAGAAGTGTACAATGCAAGAGTTGAAATGCGAAATGCTAACGTACTTTGAGCTGATAAAAAATAATAATAATAATAATAATAAATTGCTATTATTGAGCATCCAAGCATCAATAACCATATATAGGGAACTGGGAAACAATTGCTAAAGAAAAAGTATGTTTTTCTCAATGAATCACCTGGGGCGCCATCACCATGATGGACGCTATCCATGGTGTCATAGATAAGGACTGTGCCAGCCCCAGGCTGGTGGTGGACGGAGGTGGTGCCCTAGGCAGCAGCGTCGGTCACACTTAGTCCAGAAATCAACTTTTGATTCATGCTTCGTTTCGCTCGAAAGAAAAGATGTCCATGTGAAGTATTTAGTAAACGGATCATCATATCATGACCAGGATGACCTATCCTGTCGTGACAAAGCCAATATGTGTCTAAATCCAAGAGATCTTCTCTCGTAACTTTATTGGATTTAATAGCTCGAATAGTGACATAAAGTCCACTAGAGAGACATATAAACTTCTCTAAGATGCCCATTTTTTCGCAATCATTAGGGGTATTGCAAAGGAACTCATTTCCGTTCTCTACATGCGTTTTCGTATGGAATCCGTTGGCTATTTATAGGTGTGATTCGCCCTAGGAGCGTAGAGAGTTTCTGTGACAGTAATTAAGGTGTCATTTGGCAAGTGGAATTTGGGCTATTCCATGTCCTTGAATTAATACTGATGGCCCAGCCATCGTTGTCACAAAAGTCATATGCTCAGAATCAAAATGGAGTCATAATGAAAAGAACTCGAAATTTTATTCATAAGCCAACGGAGTCACATTATTGTCTCTTTGACCAAAGAAAATCTAATCCAAAGTGCTAGCTAATGCAAAACAATGGTAGTCATCTAACATCTTTCGGTAATTCCAAAATAAATGTGACCAGGTGAGTAGAGAGATGTCGGTGGATCAAGGCTCGCTTAAGTACCACTAATCTCATAACCTTCCTAGACATCACACTTACTTTGGGTGAGCCTACTTTGAAGAAATACTAAACCATTGGCATCTACTACAAAAATATATGGCAATTGCCTATTACATCTCTTGAAAAATAAAAAGACTTAAAACAGAATTGGCTATCTATTGATCCCAGCCAGATTTGTAGTCTTCAAACCCTTAACTCTAGATCATCTTCTTGATCTTCTTGTTCCACATAGTGAGCTTCTCTTGCTTCACAATATGCTTTGTAGGCGGCGACAAGTTCTTCACGAGCTCTACAAATGTGTGCCCAATGATCAGACACTCCACATCGAGAACATACATCTCTTTGCTCAAACTCCATTGATTGAGGCGCTTTGAAAGTGTCATTTAGATGGCTCTTAGTGTTGGTGGCGCCACCAACATGGCCAGAGGCGTTGCCTCCCTCTCTCTTTCCACGTTGACCTCTTCGGTTCCGTGTTCGCCTATTTTGGCGGTTACCTTCCCAAGTAGAGCGATTATATGGACCAGAACATCCAAATGTATCCCTAAGATTAGGGTTTCGCTCTTGGCCCCCTCTCTTTGGGGCGCGACTATAATTGGATTCCGGAATATGCTTTGTTCCCACGGTTCTCGAATTATAGTTCTTCAGAAGGATGTTGTCATGCTTTTCAGCGACATTCATAGCTCCAATGAGCTCATGAAACCTTGTGATTCCTCTTGCAGTAACATCGATTCGATAGTTCTTAGAAACCATCAATGCAGACACGGGGAAAGTAGAGAGAGTCTTCTCAATCAACATCGAATTTGTGATCTCTTGACTACAGAATTCCATTAAGGATTTAATGCGAAGTGATTCTGAGTTGTAGTCGAGAACTGATTTGAAATAGTAGAAGCGGAGGCTATGCCATCTCACTTCTAGGTCAGGAAGCAGGGAGTCACGGACGTTGCCAAATCTATCTTCAAGTGAGACCCACAGCCTTCTGGGGTCTTCTTCATTCATACACTCGTACTGGAGCGTATCATCCATATGACAAGTCATTAGGATGATGGCTTTTGCCTTATTTGCCTCTAAGGCTGCTCTATTTTCTTCCAAAGCTTGAGCTTGCTCAACAGTTAGCACGTCCTGGCTAGGCTCGAGACTCGTATCCAAGATTCCATCGGCCTTGAGATGCTGGCGGATATCACAAACCCACCTATGATATTCAGAGCCAGTTGTTCCCAATGGAGCAAAGTCCAATTTGTTCAGGTTACTCATCCTGAAAGAGAACAAGAAAAAGGGTTAGTTTCGGAGCCAAAAAGGCTACCACGAAAACAAATAAAATTTTTGACCATAGTCGCTTCTAAGAAATTAGGAATTTCCGAGCATAGTCGCTTCCAAGAAATTCGATTCCAAGAGGGGTTGGATTAGATCAAAACAATGATGTTTGCGGTCGATCGTTTTATCTCAACAAACTCTAAGTTTGGAGGACTCTACAATCTCCAAGCTTGGAATGAGCACGAACCCCCACAGTTCGGCTTAATTTGGTCTCCTCTATGAAGAAGAAAGGGGGGTAGAAGACGGGAGATTGCAAGTCCCCGAGAAAAACAAGAGGAAAGTAATAAAAACTTCAAAAAAACGGTAATTTTTAGAAAAGTTTACCTTGAAAAATTGCCAGAAATCTTGACTGGAAAAGTTGGCAGGAAAAATGTAGCCGGAATAGTGGCAGGAAAAAGGTTGACCGTCGTTGACCGAAGGTGCTGACGTGGCAGGTGATTAGACTCTGATTGGGCTGAGGGGTTGGGCTTCTTGACTTGGGCCGAGATCAGCTGAGCTTCTGGGCCTAGGGTTATTTTCCTTTTGGGCTGAAGCTTTGGGCTGCTGGGCTAGGTTAACTGAGGTAGGCAGCGGTTCGGCGGTGCAGTCTCTTCAGGCGGCCGGTTCGGCAGTTTCCAGGCCGGTTTCGGTGAAGGTTTTTTCGGTTCCCGGAATATGGGGACGAGGTGCAGCTACTGACAAAAGATGGCGGTGGGAGGTGGACTGGAAGATGGAAAACAGGGCAGGAGATCTCAGATTCTTCTTGGGAGACCGGTTTGGTCTCTTTCGGTGGCCGGTTCAGGTCGATTCCGGCTGGTTTTGGGGACAGCGCCGCCGGTTCTGGGCTTCTGAAGGTGAAAACTTCAAGGTGGGCGGCGGTGGTTCCTAGGATTTGAAGGCTACAAATATATGGTTTCGGGGTTAGGGCTTCGTGCTGATAACGTGTTGTAGAGAAACTGAAATTGAGAGGAAATCGCTGTATATTCTCATTGATAATAGGGGTCTTTTTATATAGAGGATTACAATGCATAAAATCTCAATCATACAAGGAAAGTAATCGTACATTGAATATGAAGCTAGATCCTTCTAATTTAACCCTATTACCACTAGAGCACGTAACCTAGAGTTTGGGCCAAACACAAATTAGGCTTTACTTGAACACATTCCTCTTTTTCTATATTTTTTTTCTTTTGCATTTTTATTGAAAAAAAGATTGTTATCAAGCTTGTAGCTAGGATTACAAATGTTGTCTATCAAAATAAGCTTCTCACACATAATTATATTTATATGTGCTTAGTCGTCCAATTATATTAAGATTATAAGGTCAACTCAGCTCAAGAAATTACAAAATCCTAACTCCGTCCTTGGATAGAAAGAAGAACCATATAGTGAAATTATAAGACAATTTCTGTTAGGGTGAGGCTATACACAATATTTTTGTTGTAGAATACCTACTTTACCCATGAGGTAAATTAAAACACTAAATATTAGACAAATACTCCAACCAATAGAAGAAAAAGAAAAAAGATCGAGAAAATGTTCTTCGTTTTCCTTTCTTCTCTTCTTTCTTCTCTATCCATCTTTCTACCTTCTGGGAGGAACCTTTTTTTAATATGAGTCATCACTATAAAATCTTTCAAAAGCATGATAAAAGAATCAATATCGTTATTATATAATCTATCAAATTTGACCAATCCCAATATCAAGATGAACAAAAATATGATAAAAAACATCCAATTGATTTTGATTCAAGCTTAACAATTCTAAAAACATATTTTTCTTCAAATCAGTTTCTATTTAACTAGTAAATTTATCATTGTGATAGACATATCTCAAAAGAAATAAGGTAAAAGAGAAAAAGAAAGAGAAATGAGCCGGTAAAGTTGTCGGCAGTTGATGGCTTGGCTTTAATAGTAACAGAGCTTCGACAATGTTTCTTATATTTGTGGTCGAATTACAGGGCAAGACTGGTGTATGATTTGTTTTTCTTTTCAGTTTTTTTTTTATATTTTATTTTTTTATGTTAATTGAACTGCAAAATGGAATATTTTGGAAAAAAAAAAATTCTTATAAAATAAAATAAATAGATGATAGGGTAGCAATTGCCACACCCTTTGTATTATTTATGTTTATTAAAGAGCTCATATGAGATATAAGGATAGCAAGCAGTTCCAACAGCCAATTGATCACTAACATTACAATACATAGAGTGCTCTATGTATAATTATTATTCAATATCAACCATGCACTACGCAATTGTAAGTGTACTAACAAGTACGGTAAGGACCATCACCCTCACATGTTCCATGACCATCAAGTCCAGGGTATTTTGCTTGATAGTTTGAATTACAACAATTGACGTCACAAGATTCGCTGCATGGACCGTCACCCCCGGTGCATATGTTCTCTTTTGATCCAAACCTTGGTTCACCTAAAACAACCGAAACTGATCTATCTCCCTTCACCATCTCGAATCCTGTAACTAATATTCAACATTGAATTTAGATCCTAATCTTCCTCTTCTCTTACAAATTGTTATGATCTAAATACCTCTTTTTTAGCTTTTAATAGTGATGCTCAAGATGTGTAGAGTTAGATTAGAGAGAAATTAAGGATTACGGACATAAAATAAGAGACAACAAAATTAGATGATGGAATAGAAGTGCAATATATACCTAACATGAATGCGATCAGGACAACAAAAAATGCTGCTGGAGAATCTTTTTTTTTTTTTTTTTTGACTAAGGAGAAATGCATTAAAAACCAATCAACTTACAAAGCAAACTGGAAACTAAATACAAAGAGCAGACACTCTGCTCAAACAAACAAAGCTGTAAACAAACTAAGTAGGAGCATGAACTGCGTCAAAAAGGAGGATATGAGACAAAGATGAAGGAGGCTGAAACAACCAATCAGCCGAGCACTTCTTCTTACGAGCCAACCAGGCAACATGGTCTGTAGCCTGATTTGCCAATCTGCGCGCTGGACCAAGTCCAACTGTAGGAACGAATAGCAACTGTCAAATCTCTTATATGATCAATCAGGGGCATAACAACCCAATCTGAAGATGGAGAAGAATGTTGAAGGAGATTGACAAGTTGAAGTGAATCTGATTCGAAGAGGAATTTATCTGCTTGAAGCTTTTGAGCAAGATGAACACTCAAGCAGAGGGCCAATGCTTCTGCATACAAAGGCGATTGAGCTAAAGTAGAAAGATGACTTCCACCAACCACAATTCCATCACAGTTTCGAGCAATAGCCGCCAAACCAACCTCAGTAGAAGACCAGGATGCATCAGAATTTATCTTAATATAGTTTGGAGGCGGTGGTAACCATTTTGGCTTTGGTGGAGGCCTAGAGGGCAAACTAGAAGCTTGGGGGCACTTAGTCTTTATCACAACTCGAAGAAACTCCAAAGAAGCTTCATAAGCCGAATTAGCCACTAACTATGATTCTGCGGCCACTTAAAACTATCTTCTCCAAACTCTCTCTAGGGTGAGACCTGCTTGCTCTTTTTCGAGCTTCTACACTAGCTAGTGCTTGCTACAAGAACACTCTGTTCTTGTTTTCTTTTCCTTTCCTTCTTAATCTGCACTATTTTTAGTGCTTCAATTTCTGTTTTCTTCTTCCACTTTACCTTTCTTTTTTTTCCGATCCACTTTTCCTTTACTTTTTCTTGATCTAGATTGCTCCTTCCTCTTCATCGTATTTCCCCTTTCTTCACTATAATCAGTACTTATATTACTTGGCTTCACCCTATTAATCCCCAGGTACACTTGTTCTTCATACTCACCTATTCTTCATGCAAAAACACTCACCTATTCTTCCTGCAAAAACACTCCAATATTTAACACCTGTTCAGTTCTTCTATCTTCACCGTAATCCCTTCATAATTACTTCACCGTTTGTTGGTACGCGTGTCTTCTTATGTCGGCCTGCATGAATATAAACCCCCCTGCCCATGCAATGCAATCCTCCATCTAGAACTACAAACACTACCCATCTCCTATGGAGAACTCACCACCAAAGTCCCCTATTTCTACCTTATCTCTGCCCCCATCACCCAAAAAGACCCCTACTTCTACCTTCTTTCCGCCACCATCTCCCAACCAGATAATCCTACGATTCATACCTCAGATGCATTTCCTGAGGGTGAACTCTTTATCCCGCTACCTCCACCTACTCAACCTACTCAAAGCAGTGATACTAAGCTTGTTGGTGCGATCATAGTTGATCGTACCCTCCATGCCCCTTCAGTCATTCAGATTCTTACTACTGCTTGATCTGAGATTGGGCGTTTTCTAGTGGACTTGTTGGGAGGTACATCTATCTTTTCTTTCACAGCTCCCTCTTAGGCGGCAGCTGATCAGGTGCTTGAGCATGGTCCGTGGTCAGTTACTGGTAGCAGCATGGCTATTCAGCCTTAGCTTTTGACCAGCAGATTGGAGGATATCCCTCTCCACCTCATTACTTTTTGGATTCAGATTCATGGGCTATAGAGGGGTCACATGACTGAAGAAATTGCAAAAATGATCTACCCTCAAGTGGGGCCTGTTCTCTCTGTTGATGATCCTAACTCCCCGTCTAGAAATCCTGGCAATCTCCATGTTACGGTTCAGGTAGACTCTCGGGCCCCTCTTTCTCCTGGTTTAGCAACAGTGACACAGAAGCAACTTAGGCAGAAATTTGGTACGAGAGATTGTCCGATTTCTGTTATCGCTGTGGTCGTTTGGGCCATAACATCAGTACTTGTGCTTTCAGGAGACATGCATCAGCTGATCACCTGGGCCCTTAGATGGCAGTTCCTACTCCTCGCCGTCTTCCTCCTGACAATCAACAAAACTGGGATCGCTTCCCTCATCAGGATTTTGAGCACAGACAAAATAGGTACGTTGAACGCAGGTATCAGCAGAATGGCACTTATGTTTCTCATTCGAGGAACACTATTCCGGTTACTACAGCTAGGTACGGTTCCTTCTCCGGCAACCCTATACCTCATACGGGTGCCCTGATTCTTGCCCATCCATAGCAAGGCAGGTGGCAGCCAGCTGTCCCTTCCAGATATGCTACATCTTCAGAAGCTGGTCCTTCTGGAACGAATACCCTCAACAAAGGTAAAGCCAAATTTGATGACTGGGTAGTTCCATCTCCTACTATGTCGCCACCTCATCCAATTTCTCCTAACGTGGAGGACATGCAACTGGCAGTTTCCCTTTCCTTAGCTGAGCTGGTGGACACACCCACAACACATCATCGTTTCACTCCACCGCCATTAGACCTATATCTTCATATGGGCTTTCAGTCTGACCCATAAGTCTTGCAAGCTATGTTAGCTCATCAGGAAGTACTATTGGATCCTACTTTACTTAGGCCTACTCCAATGGACCCACCACCAGATTTACCTATATTTTCACTTCCTCCTTTTTTAGACCCATATACCCGACACTTCTATTCTCTTAACCCCTATCCTCTCCATATCCCTTCTCTCCAACCGTCACCTCCAACAATCCCACCAGTCCCAGTCTCAACAAATATCCACCCTGAAGCTTTTGCTGCAATTCCACCAACAATCCCTCCGTTTGGGTCTCTTGCTATACTTGCTCAGCAATTCCAGTTCCTCAAATTACGTAAAAGGTTGCAAGATGTTTTGGCTGAGGATTTTCGTCAAACCAAGCACCACCGCACTATGGATTTTGATGATAGTACTCGGGTGGATCAGGCTATTCCCTCTCGAGTCCCTACTAAACCACGTCGTGGGCATCTTCCGTCTGCTACTGCCTCTGGTAAGGCCAAGGGGTCGGCTCGACGTGGTCGTCCAAAGAAGATTCAAACTTCTAATGTCCCTACTGCTCCGGCTACTGTTGAACAGGTTAGTGAGGTTCAGATTGCTTCATCAGTCTTATCTTATGCAACACCTTATCTTCCTGTGATGCAAGACCCAAGTTTGAATGTTGTGGTTCAACCTTCATCTGAGGTGGGTATGTCTACTATGTTTCCTGAAGATGTTGCAAATGGCATAGGTAGCTGGCCAAATGCAGCTAGGGACAAAAATGAGGCTCATCTCTTGGAACTGTCATGGATTAGGGTCTTCCTTGACAGCGAAATCTCTTCGCAGACTATGGCGAAGGTATGACCCTGAGGTTATCCTTCTTATGGAGACTCATCAAAAGGAACATGTAATCTCTTCTTGGCAACAACAGTTAAAGTTTGATCACTACTATGTAGTTAATCCTGTAAATAATAGTACTGGAGGTTTGGCTAATTTGTGGATGTCTTCTGTTCAAGTGTCAGTTGTAGAATATAACCTTAATGTCATTGACACTTTGGTGTATTTTACTAATGAAGATTTCCTTTGTAAGATATCATGGGTGTATGGCCAACCTGTTAAAAATAAAAAGAAATCTTTTTGGTGTTATATGAATCATTATTTCACTACTTAGTCTATTCCATTGGCTTTGTATTGGTGATTTTAATGATGTTTTATACACTAATGAGAAATGGGGTGGCTGTCCTTCTCTGTTATGGCGGATGAATTTGTTTCTAACTTTTCTACACCATAAAGCTCTGAGAGATCTTCATTCTCAGGGACCTTTTCACACTTGGTATAGATTTCGGAACAACACAATTAATATGAAGGAAAGGTTAGATCGTTGCTTGGCTAACTCAGATTGGTGCTCTGCTCTTCCTCATACTCAGGTCTTTAATTTACCTATTATCGGATCAGATCACCGACCTCTTCTTGTTGATTCCTATCCAACAGAGGTTCGTTCTCCTAAACCTTTCCGCTTTGAGCATATTTGGACTACGGCAAATTCGTGCGAGCAGATTGTTTCTAAGACCTGGATAAATGCTTCACGCTCTATTGCTATGCCTACCTGGATTGCCAATTTGAAGTCTTGTAGAAAATCCTTATTGCTCTGGAGTAGGGAGGCTTTTCCAAATTCTCATAAACAGATTGAAGACCTACTTACTCAACTTAATCATGTTCATAATAGTATGGCTTTGGATTATGCTTTCCAAATCTTGGCCATCTTCGAATGATATTGTTATCGTTTTGCTTTACTAAAGTACAAGAATTGATACTCAAGTGCAAACTTAAATCACTAACATGTACGTGTTTATGAAGAACAAAGGGTTGTTGAAAATGCATGAATAGTGAAACATTGTGCCTACAATAGGACATTTATTAAAGAAAATCGGGGAGGATCTCTACGTACAATTAGTAACAATATCTATAATTCGCCTGTGCTAATCCAATATATATATATATATATATATATTTAAATATCAATACATGCCTTATGTTGTTGCTGGCTAGATTTGGACTTCAAGATTTAACTAAAAAATAATGAGTCTTTGAGATTTGCTACTAAGGTCAACTCCAGCCCATCTGCCAAATGTAGGTGAAGAAAAATTTGGCACGTAATGAACCAAAATCTGTTGTTCTTTAATTTGATTAAACTAATGTTAGGACCCACTCTAATTCAACAAAATTTATAAATTTATAATTTTTTGAGTCCAATCCTTTAAATAAAATACTATATGAGGAAAATATGTATATAACAAATCGGCTGGAGCCAACAGACTGTTCAGAAGCCATAGCCGATATTGCAAATCCGAAATCTGAGCTGTTGGATGTTGCTGGTATTGTAGCTGACATCCATGATGATGGAAACTATACCAGGAGTAAAGATTTGTTTTGCTCCTAGAAATTGTAATAGAGTAGCGCATAGGCAAGCTAACATAGCTTTC
Source organism: Rosa lucieae (assembly GCA_024704745.1). Lineage (NCBI taxonomy): Eukaryota > Viridiplantae > Streptophyta > Magnoliopsida > Rosales > Rosaceae > Rosa > Rosa lucieae. Next base: position 20,541,517 of record CM045495.1, on the reverse strand, counting down.
AAAGATGGTCAGAACTTGTATTGGTTTCAGAATGCTCCCGACTGCATTCTAGATGCCCTCCAATTTGATTGTAGTCAGCCTTGAGTTGTTCTATCAAATCAGATAGGTCTTGAGTAAAAAAAAAAAAAAAATCACTTGGAGCAAACTTCCATTAAATGTTGAAAGCCACATCAACCCTCAAATTTATAGAGTTTATTTGGCATCTCCAATGGTTATGCTCTAACAAAAATTCAATGTGGTAGTCAAGAGTTGGACTATTATTTGAGGAAGCCAAAATGTAATTGATTACTAAAACGATGATTCTAAACTCCACAGTAATCAACATGTCTTACACACTAAAACCTTTAAAACCAATATAAAAATCGACCAAACATTGAGCACTAAACTCTTATATCTAGGCTCCTATATATATATATATAAATAGGAAGCATGTCAAATCTTTATTGAAATAGGGGAAGCTACAAGGTTCTCGATCAATTCAGTTGCAATAGCAGCTAATAAAAAGGATGGAGCAGAAAAAAGCATAAATTCCTTACTAGCCTTGAGGCATAAGTTTACATTAAATGTGCAGCATTGTTATCGCTGCATTGAACATAGTAATCTTCACAACCTGACGTGTAGTTAAGAACTCCACCAAGTCATCATAAATTCTGCCAAAAGCAGAACAATTTGGTTCAGCAGGAGTAAGTAATTAAGGTTGTAACACAAAGGCATCCGTTTCCACAATCACAGAGTAGCAAGAGCTATCTTCAATATGGTCAAAGACCATCTTAGGCCATCTCCAACCCAAAGGGCTAAAAATAGCTATGGGGCTAAATTTTAGCCATAAATTATGTACTATTCATTTATCTGACATCAACCGTCTCGAACCCGTCAAGGCTAAATTATAGCCCTAAAATATATTTTAACATTTTGGATATGTTATGTGTGTGTGTGTGTGTGTGCTTATTTTTTAAAGTTAATTGACTTATAGTAATTGAAATAATTTTTATGATAAAAAATATTTTTTTTGGTTGTATTTTTTTTTATTTAAAGATAATTTTGTTGGACTTGGACCCAAAGACCATCTTCTGATTGACTTGTACCATTGATGGAATTTTGAGATACTTTCATGAAAGCAACGATGAGTGTTTCATCTTCCAACGGTGACCAATTCACACTTCTTTTCGACGAACTAGCCATTTTCGATAAAAGTAAAATAAATGAGAGATTAAGAATAGAGAGAAAATGAAAGATTTAGAATAGAGAGATATATATGAGGAAGTAGAAGGAAGATGTGAAAAAGAATGTTGAAGTCATATGTATTTATAGTGTAAAAGTTTTTTTTTTTTTAAATACAAACCAACGGCTATAAAAAAAATAAAAAAATAAAACCCAACGGCTAGCTGACGTCAGCAACTAGCTATTGCTGATGTCATGCTGTTGTCATCCTCCACTACCCGCATGGGCCAGCAAGCTTCTGATCCAGTTTTTCTCAAGGGCCCAAGGGCTCCTCTTAGGGCTAAAAATAGCCCTTTAGCCTCACATTTGCCCCCAAAATTTGGTCTTTTGCCCCTTAACATCATGGGTTGGAAAACACATTTTAGCCCTTTAGCACTTTGAACACTTGGGTTGGAGAAGGCCTTACATGCCAGTACTTTAGCATGTTCAGGTGAAAGCAAATTATTAATAGGTCTTCCACCTCCTACCAACATCTTGCCTTCAAAATCACAAAACACAGATCCAATGCCACCCTTCCTAGAGATCGGATTGAAAGAGCCATCAAATTAAGTTGATTTTAAGAAAACCAATAGGAAGACAGTTCCACTTCTGAACTCTTGCATTTCAATCACTGCCAGCCTTGGTATTGTGAAACCAAAAGTCAGCCAGTCGTGATATAGACCTGATGATCACGTCACTTGCCAGACCTCGCTTATTCTCCCAAACTCAATTATTTCTCTCTTTCTACACAACCCAAAATAAGTAGAGTAGTTCTCCAAAACTTTGAGAAGACAAGTTCTTCATACAATAATCTAACCAACTAACCACATCAAGGGATACAATTGCATGTGAGTAGCATACCTAGTTAAAAGAAGCATTAAGCTGCAGCTTTGTGAAAAAACAGTCTCTTCACAGATGCACCATAGTCTCCACCACATTTTTACAAAGAACACACACCATAAAATCCAGTTCAACCCTTTTAGAAGCTAATGTCCAATGATGGTAATATATTGTGACAAATTTTCCAAATGTGTACTTTAGTAGAATTCGAAACTAGAGTTTTCCAAGCTTCTTCCAAAAGTCTGAACTAATGGGAAGAAGAATTGGAACACTTGAGAGAGTGTGACTATAGGCAAAACGGTATGCAGTCTTAACCGAAAACTTACCATTCTATTCTAGTTTCCAGGCCAATCTATCATCTAATGCACGCACACTTAATGGTATGGCCAAAATTGCCTCAGCTTCTCCATTGATAAAAGTGTTATGTACCTCATTTTCATTCCAAACACTAGGAGACAATATAAATTGATTAACTTTCAAATTGCATCCGCCACCAAAGTACATAAAGTAGGTTTAAAAGAAGTTAACCGCTGTATCCAAGGGTCACTCCACACAGAGACATTATTTTCATCTCCAATTTACCAATATGAACCTTGACTGATTAAACCTTGCCATGAAAAAGAGGGTGAACTATGTGGCATAGCTAACAAAAAAGAATGCTCTACAAAATATCTAGGCTTATAAATCCGAGCAATTAGGGAATCTAAATTATTCACCACCCTCCAAGCTTGCTTTGCAAGCATAGCACTATTAAATTTTGATAAACTCTGAAACACTAATAAGCCACCATCTTCTTTAGAGTTGCAAAGAAAATCCCAAGACTTCCAATGGATTTTACGTTTGTCCAACGTACTACCTCACCAAAATCTAGCACAATATCTGCTCCAAATCTTCACAAAAATTCTTTGCAAGTTGGAACACACTTATGGCATATGTGGGGAGAGCTTAAGCTACTTCCCTGATTAAAATGTCTTTGCTAGTACCACTTAACAATTTGCCCTGCCAGTTCTTCAATTTTTTTGCCAAATTGTCCTTAATATATTGAAAGGTGGCTTCTTTTTACAGCCAACATAGGTAGGAAGTCCCAAGTATTTTTTATGAGAAGCAACAATCTCCACGCCCAAATAACTCGAAATTTCCTCCTACATGTAAGCCAGCTAACACATTCTTGTTGAACACAACTAAACTTTTATCAAAGTTCACCAATTGTCCCGAAGCTCTACCATATGTTTCAATCACTTCCTGAATCTGATAACACTCTTCTAAGAAGCTTGAGCATAGAGCATACTATTATCAGCAAACAATAAATTATTTACAGAAGGAGCTTCTTGACATACCTCAATACCAGAGAGTAAATGTGCTTTCTGTTTCTGTTGTAGCAAGGCAGAAAATCCTTCCACACCTAAGAAAAAACAGATAAGGTGATAGGGGATCACCTTGTCTCAACCCCGACCCTTACTTGGAATCACAAAACCCCGAGGCTTAACTCTAACTAGAAAAGAATATCTCACTGTTGTAATGCATTGTATCACCATCTCACACCACACTTGTGCAAATCCGAATCTGTCCAAAACTTTACCTATCTTAAGCTTTGCTTCGATCAAGCTTCAAAGCCATGAATCCCTCATTACCATCTTGTTTGTTATGAACAAAATGTGCAACTTCATTTGCCACTAGAATATTATATGTTATCAATCTCCCTAGAACAAAGGCGCTTTGAAAAAGAGAGATAATTGAAGGCAAAATTACCTTCAACCTATTAGCGATAACTTTCGAGCAGATTTTATAAATCACGATGCAAAGAGCAATCGGCCTCAAGTCTGACATATATTTAGGATTAGGCACTTTAGATATCAAACAGATATGGGTAAAATTGATCTGCTTAAGTATTAGCATAACTTTCGAGCAAATTTTATAAATCACGTTGATGAATAGACACTTTAGGTATCAAACAGATATGGGTAAAATTGATATGCTTAAGTAATTGTCTAGAATGAAGGAAGCATTGTATTGCTTCCGTAATATCTCCACCAATGGTTTCCTAATAGTGCTGAAAATAAATAAGGGTAGCATTTCGTCAGGTCTTGTGGACTTGGTTGGTTACATCTGGAATAAAGCACATCTAACCTCCTCAGATAAATATTGTGCACAAAGATGCTCATTCATCTCCCTAGTAACACATGGCCTAATGGCTTGTAATGTTGTCTCCATTGCTTCCATATCAAGGTCAGAAGCAGTGAACATCAGTTGGAAGTACGACGCAACAATGTTTTCCATTTCCATATCATCATCATGCCAATTACCCTCAGCATCACACAAACTCTGAATAGCATTTTTTCTCTTTCTATTTGAAGCTTTTATGGTTTATTCCCCTTGTTCCCAGCCCTCTTCTTCAACCATGTTATTTTTTATCTTTGGTTCCAAAAAGTTTCCTATTGAAATAGAAGAGAATGCAACCTGTCCATTAGACTTTTCTTCTCTTCCTGAATCACTTCAACATTAGCCATCTCCATTAATTCTTCTAATCTTGAACGTATGCCTAGCATTTGCTGCTGACGAACCTTAAAGGTGCGTTTCTGCCATTTATCTAAGGCAACTCTCGTCAGAGAGATTTTCCCAACATCCTTATACATAGGGATCCTCACAATATCAGTCTGCCACACATCCTGAACAAGGGGATCACACTCACTATGCTGCAACCAAAAAGCTTTAAATTCAAATATGTGATGACTGGGCCGCTTAGCAATAGGAATGGTACTAGCTTGTAGCAAAATCAGCATATGATCTTAGTCACTCGGAGAAAGATGAGTGACCTTTGCATAACCAAAAATATCACATCACGCCAGCGTGCATACTGCTCTGTCTAAACGTAGTTGTGTGTCGAAGTTCCACTAGGTAGATTTTGCACCTCGAAACCCTAGGTCCAGAAAATCACCGTACCCTAACGCTTCATGAAAACCCCTAATCTGACTCTCTAATCGAACTGGTCCATTAATCTTCTCCCCATTGTTGAGTATCTCATTAAAGTCACCTATAATAATCAATGGCAGCGAGTCAAGATCACTCAGATCCCTCAGAAGTTGCCATGAACGATCTCGTTCATTAGTTCTTGCATAACCATAAAATCATGTTAGCTGCCAACGCAGTTCTCCCGGATTGCCCCTAATCTCAGCTTCGATATGCTGGCTCAACGACCTACGAACATGAAGATCAACTTCGTCCATCCAAAATAATCCGAGTCTCCCAGCTTGTCCCTCACTTAAAAACTCTTTCAAATGGAGAAACCCTAGGGCACGATGCAGATCTTGAAAGTCTTGGAGTTGACTTATCTTTGTCGCACAAAGAAAGATGATTTGTGGACGATTCTGAGCGATAAGATCCTTCAGAACTCCTGTCGTCATATCATTGCAGATTCCTCTACAGTTCCTGCTAAGGATATCCAAATCCATGGCAGATTAGTACTTGCTCTCCAGAAAAACCTAGAGAGTACCCTAGCATGACTAGGTCAAAATTGTTTGGTAGTCTACAATCCTTATATCTAGGCTCTAAAATGATGTAATCCCATTATTAATCCACCCCATTTTCTAACACTACAAAAATAATACTAAAATTCAACTTTTCAAACCATCAAGGTCATTACGTGACAATTATTAGTGTAACTTGGTTACAATAACACTTAATTTTTTAAAGTGTTTAAATTCTCTTAGGGTTAAGTTACTTATTTATATTTGCGCATGTTTGAGTTTAGCCATATTAATTCTTATCTCAATCTATCACAAAAGTCGAACACCTATTGAGGCTCAGTTTGACCCCGAGGTGCTTATGAACTTGTGGCTTATCAAATAAAAGGCATGCTCACCTAAGGGACAGTTTTTAAGGGACTGGGAGGGACAAGTGAATCTGACTGCTGAAAATAAATGCACAGTTTTAAGTTGTTATAATTTCTGCTTTCATATTTAATACATGTGGTTGAGATGCATTTGTCCCTCACAGTCCCTTAAAACTGTCCCTTAGGTGAGCAAATCTGTATCAAATAATTTAAGTTGCAAGCTCTGTTTGGTGAAATAAAAACTAGCAACTTATAAAACAAGTTCTCACTTCCCCATACAGATTGTAGAAGCTGCAAATTAGGTGCTTCTATAAACAGCTGCTTTTAAAAGCCATCCAACTTTTGTCTTATATACCCATGTTGCAACTTTGTCTTCACAGCACTTCCAAAAGCAAAAGTTATCAAACACTTGGCTACTTAATTTCACATCTAATTATTCTCACAGCACAGCTAAAGATGTTTTTTTTTAAATTAAGCCAAACTGAGCTCGAGATTGACATTATTTATCAAACCTAGACATCACGGGCTAGAAATTCAATGCCATCATGGGGGATCTAGTTCACCTTCAGTGGGCACCTATTTTCTATACCCACAAGCACTTAGGACAAATCGGCTTAGGCGACGGTTTTGGGCCTTGAAACAATCTTCTATAAGGGTCAGGGGATGCCATAGCTATAAGGTTACTACAATTGTGGCGACGTGAGTCTACATTTGGTAGGCAACTGGGCGTATACATGTAAAGTGTTACGATCCCTGGGATCGAAGCCATGAAACAACATCGCAAAGGAAATGAATTAAAGTAAAGCTAAAGAAAATAAGACGATAAAAGATGATTTTTCATTGATAGCCGTTACATCGGAGATAGATTGCCTTGTATAATTCTCTCTACAACCAACCCTAGATACCTACTTACAACATGACCCGGCCCGAGTCCAGTAGGCAGCCATTTAGGAAAATCAACACATTAGCCCAAAGTAACAGATAATTGTAGCTCAATAGTCCTACATTCCTCCCCCCTTGAATAAAGGCATGTCCTCAAGCCTTAAACATGTAAGACAAGGGAAATGAGCCCATAATTCTTCAGCTGAAACCATTCCACTCTCTTTCACTGCTTTAATCATCACGTCTGCAACTTCTTCTCCATAGCCTTCATAGCTTTCACAACTAGGACCAATGCACTTCCTATTGCAGACATAGAGTGCTCGTGCTTCTGGGATTTCAAGCTGAGAATTATCACCATGTGATTGAAGCAAGTTAGATGTACTGACCTGTAAGATACCAGAGTATGGGATGGCATCAATGTAAGAACCTATCACAACGGCCGAACGCTCTGGATTAGAGCCTTCCCATAGACCAAATACGTTACCGACAGCATCCTCTTCAACAGACAAACTAGAAAGTCCCACCAAGTTTTTGATGAGCCTATGTGCCAACACATTTTTCTCAGTATACAAAACCCTAGTCATTGACTGGGCAGGTGCATCAGAAAAACTCGAAGGTTCATCAATCTGTTTCTTCAAACTTTGAGCGTCAACGGATAGTGATGAAAGCTGAGAGTGTGACTTGTGAATTGGGCAGCTTGAGAAGTCCTCCATTGTTTTGATTGTTGGGTCTTCATTATTATGAGCTAAGATTTTAGTGAAGGACCAGAGGAAGAAGAAGAGCAAGATTAGTGCTGAGAGAGAGAGAATCTGAGAAGCATTACTTGCTGAGAATCTACCTCTTTGCTGTAACCTTGAAAATCATGGGAAAAACAGATTGTATGATCTCTTTGTCCATAATCATAAGATCCCATGCTAAAATACAATTCAGTCGCCAATATCTTGACCAAACTACAATATAAGGAATATCACGACTGAACAGCGGAAAGCACCATAATGTAGAGTAGATCATGTTAAAATCTTCATTAACATTTCTCAAGACAAACATGAGATCACAGTAAGAAGCAACCAGACAGTATGTCCATGGATGAGTGGTGTGAGATTGTAGCAATATCACCTTTGTGTGTTGTGAACACATGTTATAGTGAGCCATCTGTGAATCTGGGTTGGTAACGTGCAAGTCTTCACCAAAATAAAAAAACAAGTCTAGTAGCAATTGCTCCAGTGGAAGTGATATGAGAGTCAATATCAGACATGAGCTCTCTTATCAAGAATATGTCACCAGTTACCAATACAACATTGATTACAATCACACCATGCAAGTTAAGTACCCAAATTTGTAAACTTAACAGTGTTGTAGGAACCCAAAACCCAAAGGTGACCAACTCTCTCTTTGTCATGAAATGTTGAGGAAACTCCACTATTGGAGATGGCATACATTTCTCCATAAGTTGTATATGCGAAAACAATACATAAGCAATGAAGAAGATGGACGCAGGGCAAATAACAACAAGTGGTTCATTCTTGTGAGTCGGCTGATTGACAAGGATAACCCTAAAAAATTCAAAAACATGTGAGATATGTCCAGATAGCACCGTTGGCCATAAATCCAAGATATGCTTCGAAAGAAACCATAGCCCCACCAGAGCAAAAAATGGTAAATTAAGAAGTGAACTGCTCTTGCTAATACCACTCTTATGTTCAGTAATCAACAAGAACCAAGCATGGAAAATTAGGTGCACACCAGATTGAATAGCAATAGTAGTCATTAAAACAACTGGATGGCCAGAAGAGTACCTCAAAGATGAGAACTCTGAAGTGATTTGGAGAAAAGCAATAATTTCATCAACAAAAAACTTTGGGTGGCAGATAGGACGAGTTTCACTCTCATCCAAAGAAGACTGCACCCAGTAGTGCAGGATTGAAGACGTGGTTTCAATTGGCCTGTCCTGCATATGAACAAATAGATCTTGGCATCTCTGCTAGTGCTCTCATAAGTGATTTTGAAAATGTCTTTCTGACCCTCCATTTTGGTAACATAGTCCTTCAAGCTTGTAAGTTCCTCACTGGTCTTTGTGGAATGGTAGCAAAGGTCAGCCAATTTAGCTCTATTCTGACCGTTGTGGATATCCAAATTCAAGTTTTTGAAGGATAATTCATAAAACTTGGTGTAATCTTCTTTCTTGTTATCAATCTCATTGAACATCTCAATGTCCTATTTCACAATGTTCTTCCTGATCACCTTGAAAATCGTGTTTTGTGGAAGCATCTCACAAGAGATGTTGAGCGGCAAGTCATCAGAGTCCACAACACCCTTTACGAATCCAAGGTACTCTAGAGTGAGCTCCTCATAGTTGTCCATGATAAACACCCTCCTGACATAATTGATATTATTCATCCTCTTCTTATTGTCAAAGAGGTTCAGTGGATACATGCCAATAGGCTGGTGTGGTGACATTGCCGAAGCTGGTGGTCCAGGAGACATAACAGACTGTGGAGGCTTGTCAGCAACTCCGACATCAATGGTTCGACCTTTGAGGGAGAAACCAATCATGCCTGCAATAGCACTATTACCCATTTGAACAGTAGCATACTTCACAAATCCATAACCTTTACTCAATCCAGTAGCTCGGTCCTTCATAACTTTGCACTCACAATATTGCCTAAACATGAAAACAACCCAATCAAACCAACATCATCAAGAGTGGGTGGCAAGTACTCTATGTACAAATTTAGGTCATCATATTCCTTGGGAGGCTTCAATCCAGTTGAGCCCAATCCTGGATTTGTTGTACTGATAGCATTCCCAACATTGTCAACGCAAGGAGGATTGCTTACTGAATTGCCTGTGCCAAGAGCCCAAGTAGCAGTCTGCTTGGTTGTTGATTCAGTCATTTCATCAAACACCTTCTGGGCATACTCGAAATACCAATTACATGCCAGAGCATCAACGACAGTGCAAGAGTTATCACACGTGGTAGTCTCATATTTCCAGAGAGCAATGTCAATGATAATACTCCTTTTACGCTCAGCCTGGAGATAGTGAAGCACCCAAGCGTACTTGAACGCACGCTTGTTTATCTCATCATGACTTTGAGACTCCACTGGTTGGGCTACTGATTCTAGATTTTGAGACTCCAACTCTTCTTCATCTGAATCTGTCACCATCTGCCCATTCTGAAAGTCGTCACTATAACTTTCACCATCACCATAATTCTTTGCACTGTCATTTTCCCCTTCATCCTCATTATCATCTTCACCATCTTTATCTTCAAGTTCTTTTTCCTTTCTCTCCTGGAAATCAACTCTTATACTTCCAACTAAATTATGATTATGTAAATTGTGGGATCCTAGTTCTCCATACGTCCCGGCTATAGCCGTAGCTGAGGACAATGTCTTCCCCGACGCCGTAAGAGACGCAATAACCATAGTAGCCGGTAGTGACCCAAACTTCAATGGCCTTGAGGCTGGCTCAGTAATCCGAGTTTTTTGACCGACAATTAGTTGATGAAGCTCCTCCATAATCGCAACTGCCGCCTTGACGTTGTGGTGTGGGAATCCATCGCCGTTTCTGGCCTTGATGACCCAGAGACCGCACCTATGGTACCTCTTGGACCTCGAGTACTTACCCATATCACGGAGTAGATCTAGGTTTCGGGTCTTTTTGGCAACTCTTGCTTTTGCACCCATGACGACTCTACATCTAAAACCCCGAAACAGCTTGCTATGGAGAAGAAGAGGTTTTGGATCAGGAAATTGGAGTTGGGGCACAAAAGTTGAGACTGAGGGTGACTGAAAGGTTGGGATTGAAGGAGCAGAATGCTAAACAAGTGGGGTACGCATGGTTTTGGTGGAGATGAAGTGTGAATTAACACTGCTAACTGATGGTTCATAGGAAATCGATGGATAGATCCAGGAATTTGGGTTAGAATCAGGTGAAATTGATGAGGGAAAACATACCCATTAATGATTGTTTGGCGTGATGATGGTGGTGGTGGTGGTGGTGGTGAGTAACTCGTTGGAATGGAAATGAAGGAGGAGGTGGGTAGCTTGGTTGCAATGGAAATTGGGTAGAGTCACGGGTAGAGCTATCGTAAGAATGATAGAAGAGCTGTAATACCCGCCGGAAATCCCACCTCCGTAAGCTGCCGGACTCGCCGGGAAAGGCCCCAAGTGCGGGCTTTGATACCAATTGTTACGATCCCCGGGATCGAAGCCATGGAACGACATCTCAAAGGAAATGAATTAAAGGAAAGCTAAAGAAAATAAGACAATAAAAGATGATTTTTCATTGATAGCCCTTACATCGGAGATAGATTGCCTTGTATAATTCTCTCTACAACCAACCCTAGATAACCATTTACAACATGACCCGGCCCGAGTCCAGTAGGCAGCCCATTTTAGGAAAATCAACACATTAGCCCAAAGTAACATATAATTTTAGCACAATAGTCCTAACATAAAGCGTCGATGTTTGGACATGACTTAAAATACGCTAGGAAGCTGGCCTTTTTGTCGTCGCGCAAAGGTTGGACATGGACATATCTTGTGTTGACAACCATGGTTGCTAGCAACGTGATTGCCCCAGTAGCGTTTTGGATCCGCCACAATGGTAACATTTTAGTAACGAACTAGTGAGGTTCAGTAACCAACACTCTGGACTACAGTGATCATCACTAAGGACAGTCATAGGTCCCTATATAATCGATCCTATTGATCGGCTTGCCATGTTTAATTGTTTATACATGACTGTATAATGTTCATCATCCATACTTCCAATCTGCTCATCAACTTTTGGCGCTGAATTTATTCACTTATGATGTTGCTATCAAGGGTATCATTGTGGAATTTCTAAACTCATCACGTGACCTACAGTTGCTATATGGAGGCAAATTATACATATACTAAAGCCCCTAGAGCGGAACTGTTCCTAGCACCTATACATTTGAAAGTACTTTTTTACCCTTTTTTTTTTTTGTGATTAACGGCCTGCCACTGTGATTCTGGATTAGAAGGTTATAGATTTTTAGCGTCTTCGGGAAGCCTCTATCGAATTCATCAGACTCTCAGATAGAATTTTAGCCTCTTCGGGAATCCTCGATCGACATCCATCTTCACTATTTTGCAGCCATCAAACTCTCAGATACAAAGGTTGGGCTGAAAACAAATAGGAGAGGTTTGGTTTTCAAGTCTCATCTCCCAGATTTGATATAAAATTTGGGTTTTTGATTCTTTGATTTGATGTAAGAATTTTTTATATGAATGTTTCATTATTGAGTTGGTTACTTGCAAATTGCACCTATTTGGTATAGGTTGCAGTATCCTTTTTTTCTAGCATTAAAATGATAGAACTTTTTTTCCCGGGACTTCACTTTAAATTTTGAAACAGAATCTGTGATGATGTTTATTGTTTATAACACATAAGTCAGTAGCCAAAAGGAGCATTGGCTTTGAGGTATTGAATATAATTTCATTCATAGTTGAAGGGTTTTGGGTTGAATAGAATTTCATTCATGCCCGAAGGGACGTTCTGTTACAGTGAATCTCTGATATAGTTGAATTTGCAGAAATTGCGGGATGCTTACAGAGGTTAAAAAGCTCAGAGAAGCAGGTTGGGAACATTTATTTAATTTGAAAAGTATACAATGTTTGGGGACAAAGTCAATTGTTGTGGTATTTCAATAAACTACAGAATATTTGCAGGCATTTCAACTCTGACCATCCCTGTGCAGTTCCAAGCAAACAAATGGACTCAATTTGGATAAATACTGACAAACCAAGGGACATTGTTTAACGTTTATGAGCCAAAGAAGAACGATCTAAACTTTGCACTCTAAGGTCAGCCTCTTATACTTGATACAATTCTGCTTATTTATTATTCATATCATTACTCCACCATAGAACACAAACCACTAGATGTAATGTGAAAGCATAGAATACTTTTTGAGATTTTTCATTTCATCAGCTTTATGCCAATTTACTATCGCCTCAAACATTTTCATGTGTTCAATGATAAATTTTGAATTCAAATTAAATTTTCATTTCAACCAGGTGTGTGATTTTTCTATCCTTTTGTACACTGTTCTTCCATTTTACTAAACAGCCACAATCTGAATTGAACATGATTGAATCTGTCTGTGCTCTTTGTCTTAATGGACTGGCTAAATTGATTAATAAATCATTAAGTTGGCCAACCTTCATTCTAAATACCTACAAATCAGAATGTTGTTCTTCTCTACAACCGAATCAAACTAAACTAAGTAATTGTCAGTGTTTCCTTTCAACTGATTTGTTTTAGGATATTTAACCCTGAGTATAAATAATGACCTTATTCTCATGAAACATACTACTGTCTTTTTAGCTTTTTATTAGCTGCTAAATTTACAAGACCTTTCTCTTTGTTTCTAGCATCAACTGATGATCAAAGCAATGTTCATTTTTGTTTTGTTGTCTAGAAGAAGTGTAAAAGCCAAGATTGGGAAGCTACTGTTCACTGTTGTCAGCAAGCTCTTATTGTTTGCACTTTGAGTTTTGACACCTCCACATTTGGTAAGAACTTCCTCTTTCTTTTCAGGTTGGGTTTATGTCACGTTTCTTTCTAACATTGGCAAGTTTTTATGCCCACAATGTCATTTGAAGAACTATGTATTGCTGGAGCTATCATTGTCAAGTTTCCTGTTTTGGTATGTAATGCCAATTTACTATCCTTTTATATAATTAACTATTAATTTCAGCCACATGTATCATTTTTCTATCAGAATATCCTTATATTGTTTAGACTGACTGTATTGCGCAGAATATCGCTTTGCCTCCATTTCCTGCAATTCATATTACCACCCTTTTTCTTCTTTACTTCTACCGTGCCTTCTTGCTGTATTGACTAATTTGGTTGCCCATGCCCTTTTGTCTTATTAATTCTTATGGCTTTGATGAACTTGCAAATTTGCAAGATTTTTTTTTATGGCTTGCAAATTTGCAAGATAAATATGCACAGAAGTATACATTCAAAAGCACACATGATATTTAGACAAAGATATAGTATATATTAGATTCTGACCATGCAACTCCTTTATTTTTTCCTCCTCCAGGGGAGCTCATCTCCGGGACCTTCCAATACCAAAGTTTTTGGCCATTTTGTCAGCATGGGATTTTCCAATAATGGGGGTAAACTACTTTGAAGCTACTGTCAAATGGTTGCCAAAGCTATTCAGGAACATGGTAAGGGCATTATGCCATATCATTCTGTGTGGTTTATACTCTGATTCTCGGAATGCTTCAGTTTTACCATATTTATCACACTATGATAAAATATCCAGGCGAGGAAAGCGCCGATTCAATCCGTTACATCATTGTTTTCAGCAATAGTACTATCTTCAACTGTCGAGATCTCAGCCTCATTCTGTTTTACATGCTTTGACAGTACCCTTTGAGATCAGATAGACAAGTTTCTTAGCTCCATGATGAAAACATGTTACACGAATTTCGCTACCAGAATCAATAGGTTAAAATCAAACCAAATATGTAAATTGTAGCAACTGGTTAACATAAACATACTATGTAATATTAAAAGATCAGTTGTATTACAACTTTTAACTATTATATAACTATAATTCCCGCAGCAAAGCGCGGGCTCACTTTCTAGTATGATACTAGTAGCGTTTAGTGCTCTAGCTCCCCATGAGTATCAAGCTTAAATTGCACTAGGCACTTCGGTAAACTGCTTCAGTGCAGTTGGTCTGTCTAGTTATACATGCGGGATACAAGCAATTTATAGCCACAAGGGTGGAATCATTTCCAATCAGACCAAACCAAGGCATTCAGTTTTCACCAAGCTCAAACGATCTCAACAAGACTACTCCGACATCAGTCAGTGTAGTTCATGAGCAGTCCAAAATCCTGATACAGACTCAACATTTGAATGAAACACAGGCACATCCTTAACATGATAGTAACAAGCAAAACCTTTCCAAAAGCATACAAGACCACGTCCTTGATATCAAAATTTTAAAATTGTCTTCGACTAAATCCAGTTTTCAGAGAATAAAAACAAAAAATGGAAAGGTTTCTTAAAAGGTGCCATATTACAAAATACTTCTAGGCCTCAGTAATAGGATACTCAAACACAACATCTTTGCCCGACAGCTTCCGATAAACTGCAGAGAAGCTCTCCAGCTTGTATTCTGTGTTGTTTCGCTCCTTGGGGTCCAAAAACACCTGCCCAACAATACCATAAAACATAAATTAACATGGTAGAAAACATACAAGTCCAACATATTAAGAACGATTAAACATACAGTATTTAACTCAACATACTACATTCTCAATTCCTGTATCCAAGTGTCTGTCTTTTACCATTTTTGTAATGAAACCATCTATTAGATAAAAATACTTCTCCATTCATGCCTTAAAACATTATAACCTAATTTTCTCCTTTCCTAGTGTTGATAAGTGAATGTCACTCTATATAGATGAGAGAAAAAAGTTATATTTTTCCCTTCAGTGAGTCATGAAGGCTACCTTCATTATCTTTGACCCATCAAGACGATATCTGGTGCGCTTTCCGACAATCTCAGCAGGAGAGACAACATCCTCCAACATAGCCTCGTGGACAGCAGTTAGTGTGCGAGTGCGGGGCCGTTGAACAGCAGAACCTTTCTTTGGAGGCCTCACTATCCTACGTGTAGCAATCAGGATAACATCCTACCAGATAACAAACAAAAAAGGCACTATAAACATTACAACACACAATCATAAGCAGATAAATATAAAAGTATGAATGAAAAGTGAATCTCTTCAATCACAGGTAGATAAACAAATAAGAGAAGAAAACCCTACAATTAAACAACAGCCAACAAATGTAGATCAAAACTAGCAACTGGAGAAGAAAATTAAAATGGTCACAGTCTTAAGGCGCAAACTTTAATACCTAGACAAAGGTACACTAATATCAGATGAAAGACCTAGTCTCAGTTTGCTCTATGAAGGACAGAACCAATAAACAAAAATCAGTAATCACCTTTCCGCTGAACTTCTTCTCAAGCTCCCTCACAAGACGAACATGGATCTTGCGGTAAGCCTTCCTCAGTCTATAGGGTACATGGACAACAACAGCCTTCCTGTTTCCAGCAACATCAACCTGACTGCACGAGAAAAGCAAGATTACTACTACATAATTATGCCACGTTTTATAGTACAGATAAACACGGTAAAACCATTCTTACACTGCTGAATTTATATATAGATCCTTCAGCTCACTTTTCAGCTCCTGGTTAGTGTTCTCCAAATCGAAAAGTGCCTGCGCAGAGATCAACTCGTGAGAAAAACAAAAACATTACAACTACAACATGACCGAGAAGCACAACAGAGAGCAATATAGCTTACTTGCGCAACCGACTCTTCAAACTCGGTCGGCTCGGCATCCTTATCCTTGTGAATCTTCTTCCTTGAAGTAAACATCTTACACAAAGCTGACTACAGAAAACAAAGAAAACATAGTTAACGTTTCTTTTCGAAATGCAGTGCTATGCTCATGAAGGAGAATCAAAAAACAAAAAAAAAAATAGCTTTAAGAATCGAATCGAATCGTTGCGGTTCTTTCAAAAACAAAAAAGCAGAGATTGAAAGTCTGAATCACAAACAGCAAATAAAATCTAAGATGCAAATATGAAATGAAAGTAACTTTATCACAAATCTAAAGCTTCTTCCAAGACGAATCTAACAAGTAATCAAGCCAGCACATGCTACGACCATGGATTTTGAAGCGAAGGTTATGATTTTTGTAGGTTGAGAAAACAAAATTGAGATGCATTTCGATACGCCTAGGGAAATAGAGAGTGATGTGAAGTGAATCGAATGTGTTGAAGTGGAAATACCAGGAGAGGAATCGAGAGCTGGAGAGAGAGAGAGAGGTGTGCTTCGAGTCTCAAAACCCTGTAACTCTTTGTTCGGCGGATGAGAGAAACCCTAGCGAGTCTTTGGAATAAAAATGGTATGGACAGGGCGACTGGGCCTCCAAGTGAAACGGCTAACGGACTTGGGCCTTGTTAGGGTCAACTGAAGTTGAGTTGACTTGGCCTTCATGCTTTTTTTTTTTTTTTTTTTTTTTCCTCTTACCGAACGAGAAAGTTATTATGAGGCTCCTAGCTAGGACTTGACAAAAGCTCAAATCTTTTCTCCTCTAGCTAGCCCCAAAAGTCCCATCCTTCCAAGAAATGGCCAATCAAATATAGGCCATAGGAGAGAAATCAAATGCTTATTTTTTTGCAAGAGAGCCATAAAAATTTCGAAAACAATATATGTGAATATTGTTGAATTCACAATAGAGTATTTTGGGTGGGAGAGGAAGCGAGCTTTGCCATCAAAGTGATAAGAATGAATGATATGCTGTTTATTTTTATATTTTAGTTGATTTTATTTCCATAGTCTAGTTGAATATTTATTTTGTTAACAACTTTATTAGTATTTTTTTTTTTTGAGAAGAAACGACAATTTTATTGAAGCGAAGAGATTAAGTACATTCTCTAGAAATAATTCCCTCTATAAAGGGAGGTGTAGAAGTAAAAACAACATTGCAAGGCCTATTACATGACGCCCAACGAGCAAGAGAATGAGCAGCAGTATTCCCTTCTCGATACAAGTGTGAGAAAATACTTCCAGGCAGCTGAGAAAAGAGAGCCAAAACATCCTCATAAACAACCCGCAGCTGAATAGAAGAATCTTGGATAGAATGCATAGCTTGTACTAACAATAAGGAGTCTGACTCTAGACGAACTGGACCCAAACCCTGGTCAAGAACCAGCCTACAAGCTACTCGACCAGCGAGCGCCTCCACTTGAGCAGGAGAAAAAACCTGATCAAAACTAATGGCCATCCCACAAATAAAAGAACCATTTGAAACACGTACCACAATTCCTGCACCACCAGAATGAGAGTGCACATCAAAAGCTCCATCCATGCAAACACTAAACCAACCAACAGGAGGCTTCGTCCAGGCATGTTGATTGCGTGGGACCTTGGGGGGTGAAATATTTGCTTGAAGATAATTGGCATGCCAAACTTGAGCACTAAGGAGGAGAGATCGAGGCTCACAATTTCTATTCTCCCACACTTTATCATTCCTTGCTTTCCACAAAAACCACAGTTTCACCAAAAGACGGCAAAACGATGATTGAGGTAATTTCTCCATACAATAATTCAACCATTCCTTAAGAGAAACTGAGGGAGAGAAACCCAACATACCAGACAAGTGATGAGTCATCTGCTTTGCAATAGGACAATAACGAAAAATATGAAGAGGGGTTTCTTCCATGTTTTCACATAAAGGGCAAAAAAGCTCTACTTCCATTTTCTTCTTAACCAGGTTAGATCTAGTAGGGAGAAAATCTTGACAAGCTTTCCATAAACAAAGTTTCACTTTACCCGGCACCTTGCACTTCCAAAAGGTATCAATAAGCGGATGATGAGAGGAGCTAGAAGTAGCCATGACTGGGAGGATCAAACTGTCTCTAGCCACAACATAAGCACTACTCACTGAAAAAACTCCCTTACTATCATAATGCCAAATCAGTTTGTCCTCAGGACATCTAGAACTCAAAGGAATTGAGCTAATAACCTCCACATCCTCACTAGGGAATAAACTCTCCAATAAAGGGACATCCCAACTGACAGGACCCGCCCCGAATTCCACCCTGGAATCCGAAGAGGCCCTGCGGGACCCACCTTTAAAGGAGATTTACCAAAATTTTCGGCATAACCTCCCTCAAAAATGGATAACCCATAATCCTGCGGAAAGCCAATAATTCACTTCTAATAACCCAACCATAACTCCTGGAGCCACTCTGCTCCCAAATTCATCCAAACCCATCTCAAAGTTAAAAACATTAAACATAATCTCCGAAAGGTACAAGTTACTACAATCACCCAAGTTAGGTCATAGACCTCAAATATAATACATATAAGTTGGGTCACATATCCCTTAGTAATCAGAGCATTCTAGGAATATAAATAGACAAGGAATACAGTAGGTTAACCAGGTAACCTACAGAATGTGATGGCGGAAGCAGGTGCGGTAACTATGGCTCACTCTCCTACACCGAGCAACAGTACTGCAATCTGGGCATTTGAAACCGAAGGGCCCAGGGAAAAGTATATAAAAACATTAGCGTGAGTGGACAAAAATAAATAATTGAAAGAAAAAGGGTTTTATACTTTTCCACATTTATTTCCATAAAACTCCCGATGCATGCAATAATTAAGAAAAGACCGACTAGCCCCGCTAGTCAAGAACAACAACAAAAGAACATGGGGAAAATGGGTTCACCATACGGGAATGGAGCCCCTCAGGCTCTACCTACCCTCGACTGCCACCCACACATAGATTGTGTGAGGAGGAGAACTAATAACCTCAACTACCATTCGCACATAGATTGTGCGAGGAGGAGAATATCACCTCGACTACCACCCACGTGAGGAGGAGAAAACTACCTCACTGCCACCCACAAACACAAAGTAAGTGAGGAGGAGACCTAAGCACCGGACCCGCGTATGGTGAAAAAGAAGATAGTAGAAAGCCAAGAAAACTGTATAATTTCCCCACGTATTTCACAAAATAAGAATCCACATGTATAAAGACGTGACCCCGCACGCCAAGCTCATCTCAGGTTCAAATATAATTAGGGTAAAAAAAATAAGTATAAAGTTATACTTCCTCGAAAACTCATTAATAATCTCAAATCGTTGAATATAAATAATTATAAATAAAACTAAATAGTATAAATTGGTCCGCATAAATCAGAATCCTCAAATCGAGCATAACGAAATTTAATTCAAATGTTCAGACCAAAATCAAATGCTCGATAATTAAGTTGATAATTCAATATCTTAGAACTTGCGGAATTTAATTTGCATGCATCAATTAAAATCAAAGGTCCACTCACAATATGCGGTCAATCCTGACGTCGCTCGTGATTCTCCTCGTATGGAGACTCCTCTCGTCCTGTACGAATAACAATCATAAATATATATAATTCACAGGACGGAACTTTAACTTTACGATACTTATAATTGGAAATTCAAAACATCCCCCCTTCCTAAAATCCAACTCCTCAACTCTCCACAACATCCATCCTTAATACTCCAACATTAATCTTTCATCGATGCAATATCTAGAGTGAATTCGAAAGGAATTCGGCGATCGAATTCACGAAAATCAATAATTAATCAATTAAACTCAATTCGTAATTCCTCCGATTTCCACCAAACTTCATGCATTACATTCTACAATCATTATAGGGTATATGGGATTAAAACTACAATTAATACGCAGCTCTACGCGCCACCACGCGCTACCTACAGTAGCGACGCGTGGGGACCACGCGCCGGCGGCCACTTCCTCCGATGACCACCAAACTCCGGCACTAGCATCTACACAACAAGCCCAACCAACTTCCCAACTACAACATCATCCAATTTTACCTCGAAGTGGTCGAACCAAGCCCGTGAAGGAAAGCCCCGAAGCTTCAAGAACCCTAGAAATGAAAAATCATCAATTCAACCTCTACAATGCAAATTGGAACGAACTACCTTAGGGGAAATGATCACCATCAAAAACCGAACCTTCGATGCTAACCTGGTGGCCGGAGGTGGCCGGAATGGCCGGAAATCGGCGAAACCCCAAAACTGCAACCGGAGCAAACCTTGCTTCGATCCGGACTTTCACAGCCAAAACTCCACAATCCTAGGTCACTGGTGTCCAGAGCGGGTTGAGGCGCCCCTGTGGTGACCGGTTGCACGCCGGATGGTGGCCGGAAAGTGGGGAATCGGAGGGAGGAAGAAAAACCCGAAGGAGAAAGGGGGAGAGTCGGGGGAGAGGAGAGAGACAGAGGGGTGGGTTTCCGGTTTTGGAAACCTACCCGGGTAACTTTCCCTATATATCAAAAATTTACCATGAACAGTAATTTTTGTAATTCACTCATAACTTTTGCATACGAACTCCGATTTTTACGTACCACGTATGCACGCGCTCGGTTTAACGTCCTCTACAACTTTCATGAAGGAAATTTTCTCAAATTTTGACCCGAACAAAAAGTCAACTTTTAGGGCCACTAAACGTACTGAAACGATAGTAAAAGTGAAAATAAAGGTCGTCTACCGTCCAAATGACTAGTAAACAGGTAATTGAGATACGGGACGTCACAATCTCCCCTCCTTATAAAAATTTCGTCCTCGAAATTCACACGAACAACTGCACTTAACTAGACTAACTCTGTTGATTACGTGTCCCCTAGTGAAACAATATAAGAAAAATAACACAAGGGAAAGAATTTCATACCATCGGTAGTATCTGGAGGAACGTGATCTTCCTGCTGAAACATGGCATGAAGTCTCGTCCGAGTTGCTGGACGTCCACGGCGGCCACTACCTCGTTGCGTACCGCCCTTAACAGAACTAGTGGGAGTGCCGCCCCTAACAGAACTAGTATGAGTGCCGCTAGATGAACCTCCTGATGCATAAGTAGAACCCTGACCGACGTCTAGAGTAACATCCTGAGTCAAAGTAGGGCAATCCCTCCTATAATGACCCTGCTGTCCACACTGATAGCACGTCACATCCCTTGTCCAACGCTGGGGACGATCCCTCCAAGTATGGAATCCCTCTGAGGTACCACCATACTGACTAGTGCCGTCACTGAACTGCCACTCAGACTGTCCACCCCCCATATAAAGTCCTCCAAAATCCGATAAGGTGGTCGAGTCTGAACTGACAAGTCTACTACCTCCAGAAGATCCTGAACCAGAAGTGGAAGCAGCCCTCTTAGATGGACCCTGGCTAGGGCCACCAGGATCCCTAGGGTGAAATCCAGCAGGTGAGTCTGACTCAATGTCCATGGCATAAGATACTGCCTCAGCAAAGCTCCGGTACGGTGTGCCTAACATCTTATCCTTAAACTTTCCTCCAAGTCCCAAGACAAATCTACGAATCTTACTTTGCTCAGTACGAACCAAATCCGGCACATGATGGGCCAAGGAGAGAAACTCCTGCTCAAACTCCAACACTGACTGCTCATCTCTCTTCACCAAGCTCAAGAACTGGTCTTGCATCCGATTAAGGTGGGCATCACTAAAATATCGTCCATAGAAATGAGTCTTGAACATATCCCATGTCATGGGGCCAACATTTGCAGGGTCATTAGTAACATCAATCCACCAATGCCAGGCGGTATCCTCCAGAAACTGTACTGCCAAATTCACTTTCCTATCCTCTGGAAGGTCCATCTGGGAGAAAACTCTCTCCATCCTGTCAATCCACCGCTGAGCCTCTACAGGTGAGGCAGCAGAAGTAAAAGTCTGAGCCCCATGCCTCCTAGCACGCTCTACAGTATAGTCAGTACGTGACCCGGGGAGCGCTGCGGCAATCTGCCGAAAGAACGGTCCAAAAGTATCCGCAAACCCCCTAGGTATCGGCTCATCTTCCTCAACCGGAGTTCTCTCACGTGTTCGGCGATTACGAGCCATAGTACCTGAAGAAAGAGTATTTAGGAAGTTCAAGGATCAGTACAACAAGGTATCTACTTTACATGCATAATAACACACTAGTACCGAAGAGCACACGATGGGGATCCGCCGCGGTCGGGCCATCACTCGGGAGGTACCAGGCGTCATTAGGCATATAAAGTAGCAAGGAAGTAAGGAAGTCTACAGAATCTAGAAACCTAGTGCTCTGATACCAACTGACAGGACCCGCCCCGAATTCCACCCTGGAATCCGAAGAGGCCCTGCGGGACCCACCTTTAAAGGAGATTTACCAAAATTTTCGGCATAACCTCCCTCAAAAATGGATAACCCATAATCCTGCGGAAAGCCAATAATTCACTTCTAATAACCCAACCATAACTCCTGGAGCCACTCTGCTCCCAAATTCATCCAAACCCATCTCAAAGTTAAAAACATTAAACATAATCTCCGAAAGGTACAAGTTACTACAATCACCCAAGTTAGGTCATAGACCTCAAATATAATACATATAAGTTGGGTCACATATCCCTTAGTAATCAGAGCATTCTAGGAATATAAATAGACAAGGAATACAGTAGGTTAACCAGGTAACCTACAGAATGTGATGGCGGAAGCAGGTGCGGTAACTATGGCTCACTCTCCTACACCGAGCAACAGTACTGCAATCTGGGCATTTGAAACCGAAGGGCCCAGGGAAAAGTATATAAAAACATTAGCGTGAGTGGACAAAAATAAATAATTGAAAGAAAAAGGGTTTTATACTTTTCCACATTTATTTCCATAAAACTCCCGATGCATGCAATAATTAAGAAAAGACCGACTAGCCCCGCTAGTCAAGAACAACAACAAAAGAACATGGGGAAAATGGGTTCACCATACGGGAATGGAGCCCCTCAGGCTCTACCTACCCTCGACTGCCACCCACACATAGATTGTGTGAGGAGGAGAACTAATAACCTCAACTACCATTCGCACATAGATTGTGCGAGGAGGAGAATATCACCTCGACTACCACCCACGTGAGGAGGAGAAAACTACCTCACTGCCACCCACAAACACAAAGTAAGTGAGGAGGAGACCTAAGCACCGGACCCGCGTATGGTGAAAAAGAAGATAGTAGAAAGCCAAGAAAACTGTATAATTTCCCCACGTATTTCACAAAATAAGAATCCACATGTATAAAGACGTGACCCCGCACGCCAAGCTCATCTCAGGTTCAAATATAATTAGGGTAAAAAAAATAAGTATAAAGTTATACTTCCTCGAAAACTCATTAATAATCTCAAATCGTTGAATATAAATAATTATAAATAAAACTAAATAGTATAAATTGGTCCGCATAAATCAGAATCCTCAAATCGAGCATAACGAAATTTAATTCAAATGTTCAGACCAAAATCAAATGCTCGATAATTAAGTTGATAATTCAATATCTTAGAACTTGCGGAATTTAATTTGCATGCATCAATTAAAATCAAAGGTCCACTCACAATATGCGGTCAATCCTGACGTCGCTCGTGATTCTCCTCGTATGGAGACTCCTCTCGTCCTGTACGAATAACAATCATAAATATATATAATTCACAGGACGGAACTTTAACTTTACGATACTTATAATTGGAAATTCAAAACATCCCCCCTTCCTAAAATCCAACTCCTCAACTCTCCACAACATCCATCCTTAATACTCCAACATTAATCTTTCATCGATGCAATATCTAGAGTGAATTCGAAAGGAATTCGGCGATCGAATTCACGAAAATCAATAATTAATCAATTAAACTCAATTCGTAATTCCTCCGATTTCCACCAAACTTCATGCATTACATTCTACAATCATTATAGGGTATATGGGATTAAAACTACAATTAATACGCAGCTCTACGCGCCACCACGCGCTACCTACAGTAGCGACGCGTGGGGACCACGCGCCGGCGGCCACTTCCTCCGATGACCACCAAACTCCGGCACTAGCATCTACACAACAAGCCCAACCAACTTCCCAACTACAACATCATCCAATTTTACCTCGAAGTGGTCGAACCAAGCCCGTGAAGGAAAGCCCCGAAGCTTCAAGAACCCTAGAAATGAAAAATCATCAATTCAACCTCTACAATGCAAATTGGAACGAACTACCTTAGGGGAAATGATCACCATCAAAAACCGAACCTTCGATGCTAACCTGGTGGCCGGAGGTGGCCGGAATGGCCGGAAATCGGCGAAACCCCAAAACTGCAACCGGAGCAAACCTTGCTTCGATCCGGACTTTCACAGCCAAAACTCCACAATCCTAGGTCACTGGTGTCCAGAGCGGGTTGAGGCGCCCCTGTGGTGACCGGTTGCACGCCGGATGGTGGCCGGAAAGTGGGGAATCGGAGGGAGGAAGAAAAACCCGAAGGAGAAAGGGGGAGAGTCGGGGGAGAGGAGAGAGACAGAGGGGTGGGTTTCCGGTTTTGGAAACCTACCCGGGTAACTTTCCCTATATATCAAAAATTTACCATGAACAGTAATTTTTGTAATTCACTCATAACTTTTGCATACGAACTCCGATTTTTACGTACCACGTATGCACGCGCTCGGTTTAACGTCCTCTACAACTTTCATGAAGGAAATTTTCTCAAATTTTGACCCGAACAAAAAGTCAACTTTTAGGGCCACTAAACGTACTGAAACGATAGTAAAAGTGAAAATAAAGGTCGTCTACCGTCCAAATGACTAGTAAACAGGTAATTGAGATACGGGACGTCACACCAACAACCATTAGCCACATCAATGAGCTGGTGAACATACCTCAAAGTAGTAGGGCTCCTAAGTGGTAGCAAGGGCCGAAAACCATGAGGCCTAGGCAGCCACCTGTCCTCCCAAATAGCAATTGTAGCACCATTTCCAACTTGCCATCTTGAGCCTAGTTCAACCACTTGCCTTGCAGCTAAAATGCTTCTCCAAGAATAAGAAGGAGCTCCCCCCAAAGAAGCCTCCCAATAAGTTTTGGAATGAAAATACCGTGCCTTGTAGAGCCTTCCCATAAGTGAGTTCGGATTTTTTATAATTCTCCAAGCTTGTTTGGCCAACATGGCTAGATTAAAAGCATATAGATTACGAAAACCCAACCCTCCTCGGTCCTTTGGGGCACACATATTATTCCAAGAGCTCCAATGAATTTTTCTCCCATTCGCTGAGTCACCCCACCAATAATTGGCACACATTTGCTGCAGCTCATTACAGAAAGTTTGAGGTAATAAAAAGCAACTCATAGCATAGTTTGGAAGAGATTGAGCCACCACTTTCAGCAATAACTCCTTACCTGCACCACTTAAAAATCTTCCTTTCCACCCCGCTAGCCTCTTCCTCAATCTATCCTTCAAATATGAGAATGTATCCTTCTTAGAGCGCCCCACAAGAGTAGGCAACCCAAGATATTTTTCATGGTACGGCACCAAATCAACACCCAATAACGCCGCTAAATCCTGCTGCCCTGCTAGTGATAAATTACGACTAAAACAAACACTACTCTTCCCAAAATTAATCAACTGACCTGAAGCAGTAGCATACATTTCAAGAACTTCCTTGATCTGAATACAACTGGCAGGAGTAGCCTCTGCAAAGAGAAAACTATCATCTGCAAACAAGAGATGATGAAGAACCGGGGCCCTTCTACATATCTTAATCCCCACTAGAGAACCATTATTGTGCATCCTTTGGATGAGGGAGGAAAACCCTTCAGTACATAAGAGGAACAAATAGGGAGAAAGAGGGTCTCCTTGCCTGAGACCTCTGGTTGGAGTTATGTAGCCTCTCGGATTACCATTGATAAGAAAAGAATACCGAACAGAAGTCACACACTCCATCACAACCTGAACCCACTGACATGGAAAGCCCAACCGTAATAACATAGCTCTCAAGTAAGGCCATTCCATCCTGTCATAGGCCTTACTTATGTCAAGCTTTAGAGCAAAATGACCTCCACCTCCATCTCTCTTATTCCATAGGTAGTGAGCCACTTCATTAGCAACCAGAGTGTTATCTGTTACCAACCGACCGGGAACAAAAGCACTCTGATATGGGGAAATTATGTGATCAAGAATAGGCTTCAAACGATTTGCAAGCACCTTTGCACAAATCTTGTAAACCACATTGCAAAGGGCGATTAGACGAAGATGGGACATTTCAGTAGGATTTTTCACTTTTGGAATCAAACAAATATGAGTGAAATTAACCTCTTTCAACAAATTACCAGTAGATAAAAATTCACGCACAGCAGTCACAAGATCATCACCTACAATATGCCAATATTTTTGATAAAACAGAGGAGGCATACCATCTGGACCTGGAGACTTTGTAGGATACATCTGAAGCAATGCTTGTTTAATCTCATCCGCAGAGTATTCAAGTAATAAGGTGGCACCCAAGTCTGGCGTTATTACCGGTACCACAGAAGAAAGAACCGGCTCCATTTGCACATCAGAAACATTTGTAGATCGAAACAGTGAATTATAATAATCCAAAACAATTGTTTCGATACCTCCAGGAGTATCTTGCCAAACTCCAGTTGAATCAAATAAGCCCTTTAAGTAATTTCGCTGCTTTCTGTTAGATGCTTTTTGATGAAAGAAACGCGTGTTCCTATCACCATCCTTCAACCAAGTAGTTTTCGACCTTTGCTTCCAAAAAGTGTCCTCCAGCTCCAGCAAAGTATCCAATCTCTCTTGTAGCAATCGTCTTTCGGGAAGGTCAGACACTGCAAAGGGAACGGACAAAAATTGTTCCAGCTGCTTACCAATATAGGCCATCTCCTCGTGCCGGGCACCAAAAACCTGCCTCTTCCAATTGAGTAAACCCAACCTCGTGCTATAAAGTTTTCCCTGCAACCGAAACTGCTCGAAACCCTCCCTATCCGTCTGCCACTTCTCCCGGATCACTTCTTCACAAGAATCATCCTTCGTCCACATCTCTTCAAACCGAAATCTGGTTCTGCGTGATGGAAACTGAATTGGAGCCTGAATATGTGCTTCAACAAGAATCAGGACATGATCAGAACAAGAGGGCGGAAGGTGGAGCACCCTATTCAGTCCATACACTTGACACCAACCCTGCGTGGCAACTGCACGGTCTAATCTACATTGAGTCTCTGAATTATGCCATGTGAATAGACTGCCCTCAAAACCTAAATCTGTAAGAGTACAGTCATCCAATACTGTTTGGAACGCATCCATTTGCCTTGAGGGACGAAGACCTCCTCCTGATTTCTCCCTCGAGCTGATGATTTCATTTAGATCACCAACCACCAACCAGTTAGGAGAACCTGGCATGAAGGCAAGCAGACGCAACAAATCCCAGGACGCAGAGCGGAGATGAGCTTCTGGATGCCCATAAAAACCTGTGAGTCGCCATCTCCCTCCTTCAGATTCCGGCAGCACAACATCTACATCAATGTGATGCGGTGAGTGCGACCGGAGATGAAGATCAATTTCATCCACCCACAATAACATCAAACCTCCTCCACCCGTATCAGAACACTCTTGCATTATGCCATGACGGAAACCCAAATCGTTGCGGAACCGTTCGAATGCTTGCTTGTCTCTACACTTTGTCTCGATCAAGAACACAATACTAGGACGTCTCTGCTGAATAATCGACGCCAAAGCCCTGAATTTCTTAGGGTCTTTGGTACCCCTGATATTCCATGATAGAATCTCCATTCCCAAACCAGTAAACTGAGCAAGGAAAACACTGATCGAACTCCTCTAACCCCCTCTAGATACAAGCGCGCCGTACAATAGCGGCCAAGAGAAAACCTCACTAGGAGGATTGGGTGCTCGGAGAGCTTGCGCCGCCGAGTTAGAACAGCGACCGCCGGAGACCCGGTGCCGCACAGTGTAACGGGCGGATGCCCGATAGAGGTTTTCTGGGAAGACCCAGACTAGGGTTTCTGGGAAGACCCAGACTAGGGTTTTCTCGTTATTAGTATATAATGTAATTGAACATAATATTATTACAGAAGGCTAAATCATTAAAAAGAAAAAACTAAATTATTGAAATGCGATACTTTCGTTAAATATCTTTTGAATAGGTTGTGTTCCATGTACATGTCAATTGTGGGTGGAAAACTTAACAGAAGTTGGAGATTTGTACCAATCAAGACAAGATTGAAGGAGTTTATGTACTAATTGCAATTAAAGTGAAATGCAAGTGCCATCAAGAAGATCAAGAATAAATTCATGTATTATTTATGATAATAACGCTTTATTTTCTTGCAATTGAGTTGAGTTGGTAATAATAATCAGTTTTGATAATCAATTTTGAATTGGAGAAAGAACAAAAAAATCTCATCTAAAATTGAAAAGTACACAAAATCCAATTTGGGTAGTGGGGAACCAAGGAAAAATGGCAGCTAGTAGCCACCAATTTGCAATGGGGGCATAAACGTCATTTCAGCGTTTACTCCTGTCTTTCCGGTAAATCAAAGCGTGTCTCCTTCAGTCAAAACCCCTCCTTTCACAGCCAAGGTCACCACTCAGCATCCGCCACGCAATCCCATTCTCCAATCAAATCTCGAGCTCGACCCGCTTAGACTGCTTTCGACTGCAGATAATTACCTCCCGATTTCGTACTTTCTGGCCTCACTCCCTCTTTTCTTTCGCACCACACTCTTTTATATTCGGCCTGAAGCTTTGCTTCCAGGGTTTTGTCGCCGATCCTCTGTTTCTCTGTAAGGCTTCTCTCTCTCTCTCTCTCTCTAGCTCAGCTTCCTCTCTATGGATTCATTTCACACTCCAATAATCGAATCTACAATCTTTATCTGTTTGTCTTCGATTTGCGGGAGAAAACCAATGTCTGTATTTTTTTTGGTTAATTTCTGATTACGTTTATTTTAAGGCTCTGTTGTATGACTTTAATATGCTATGAGGCCTTTATTTCAATGGCCCCAAATTCCTTTTCCCAATTCGAAGCCGAGACGTTGGTTTAGTGAGGTAGTAGTATAGGCGAGATTTGGATTTGAGTTTTGGGTAGCTGGATTTGAAGTGATCAAAGTACTATTGTGTTTTTGTGTTGAGATCTCAAATTGGGGTTCAACTTATGTGTACTGAAGACTGTGTGATAGTCGTTGTATTGATTTTTTCTTTCGCCTCAAAAACAATTTACGTTTGTGTTTGCGTGTTAGTGTGATATTAATCTCTACTTGTTTGCTCTGAAAGAGTTCATCGACTAGGGAGTGTTTGAGGCATAAGAGTCTTTACTATTATCACTGTTTGGATAAAACTACCTTATGACTTATATTTCCAATAGAATATCTGTTAAAGTACAACGTCCAACTTTTTTCTCTATGATGATGACGACCTATATACCCCGCTTTGAGTTTACTTTTTGTTAGATGACTTTTACTTTAGAATCTTATGCGTTTTCATGTTGAAATATGAATTTTATGTATTCATAATTTCATGTATGTAGTTTTCTGGTGTTGTGTATTTCTATGTTTATATTTTTTTTATTCCGGGAGGACAATGCACTGCATTAACTGCTTGCGTCTTTGTTGTAATTTTGGTTTTTCCCATTAGCAGGATATTCCGCATAATATCTATGATTTGTTTGTATAATCAACTCATGTTTTGTTGCAGGATCTTCTAAATAGCTATGGGAAGCAGTCCGGCGCCATTTTCAGATATCGGCAAGAAAGCAAAAGGTATCATGCGTCAGAATTGCTGCTTAGTGGTTTAAATTCTTGAACCATAATTTGTATGAGAGAGCTTTCTATATAATGTTGTCATCACGAAAAGTGGAAGCCACATAATGGATGTGTCTTGCTGGTCTATTTCCTTTCTTGTGGTTCTCATACAATTTATTTATTTATTTTCTTGCTGCATGCTTGTAATTAAATGCTCCGTTTTCTTACAAAATTACTTTTCTTTGAAGTTGTAAGTTAAATTGCTTACAAGTTTCTTGCTATCTGCAGACCTTCTGACCAAGGATTACAACTTTGACCAAAAGTTTACCCTGTCGGTGGTGGGCTCTACCGGACTGGTATTATATAGCCCCACTCTTTAAGTTTTAGGTTCTTTTCCCAGTTTTCATTTTAGCTGGTTGGTTTGTTTGGCAGGAGAGCTAAACATCTATGCTTTAATGATTAACTATGGTGGAGTTCTGTAGTTGATAATTAACTATGGTAGAGTTCTGTAGTTGATATTCTTACAACTAGATCTGTACAGATAATTGTTACTAGAGCCTCAGCAAAGGGAGAAGTCAGTAAAACTATAGAGCATCATCTAAAAAGTTAATCAAGTCTCTCTTTAACAAACTCCCAAAGATTCTACCATTCAACAGTCTACTTTTGATGATCTATGTGTGGCACTGTCAAAGTGGCTATATACAGAAAAATAAATTTTATGTTAAGACAAAGCTTCAGTACATGTCAACAGAATTCTGATTATGCGGTTTCTGTCAATTTTTAGTTGCGGTTTACCAGTATATGTTTGCAAAAGTTTCTTTTTGGTATCTTGTGCTCATTGACAAAAAAAGCTTGGATATGAACATTGTGCTCATTTTATTTTCCACCCAATTAAACTAATAAACACTAATTAAAATTTTTGTAACTAATTTTAGTTTGCAGGAGCTTCATTCTTCACTTTGCTTCCTAAAACTTGGATATATGTATTTCACAGCATTAATCTCTTGTAGAAAGGACTCCTGTTCATACAACTTTTGAATGCCTTATAATTTTTATGAAAGTTTATTTTAATTGTATCTAATGCATGTGTCCTTCCATATTTATCTCATCATTGTCTCAGCTCAAGCTGTGTATGTTGACAGAAGTGTGCTGCTGTTTTTTCACACCCTTTAACTAACAATATATTGTAACTTGAATGGGTATATCTCTGTTGTCAATGGCTTCAGTTGACACAAGAATAGAACTAGTTACCTTTCAGGGTTTACGTGCCTGTGCTTCTTTGCTGTGACATAACATATTAACTGTTGTTTTCTTTTTGTCTCCCACTTTTGATAATTTTTTTCATCAAAACTTATCTAAAGAAATAGTGCATTCCGTCATTGAAGTGTCAAAAAATTATTGGAGGCCGAGACTCGTATATATTCTGCCGTATGCTTTGTTTGCTTATAGAAAACAGTGGTTTTTTTTCCTTTCTTTCTCCCCCACTTTGTTCTGATGACTAATCATTCTTGTAACCGTTAATATGGCAGGGACTTACAGCTAATGGTTTGAAGAAGGACCAGATTTTTGTTGGTGATATAAATACCCTGTACAAGAGCGGAAACATCACTGTGGATGTTAAAGTTGATACCTATTCAAATGTAATGATTTTGTTTAAGTGATTAAGTTTTCCATGTATCTTTTTTGAGCATATTGTAGCTAGTTATTGTTCTTGTTTGTCCCAGTTCTTTATTTCTTCCACATAATCTCAAGTGTGTCTGTTTTTAAAAATTTCTTTGCAGGTGTCTACAAAAGTGACTAAGACTGATATCTTGCCAAATACCAAGATAGCATGTAGCTTCAAAATTCCAGATCACAAATCTGGCAAGGTCAGTAAAATGCAGCTTAGAATGCCGTTAAAAAGAAAGAATTATGGCCTTCCAATATAAAGTAGTTTAAAGATGGTTTCCTCTGTGCATCTTTTTTATTTGGTCTGCAGGGATATGATGACTATGTTTCCTACAATATAGAGTTGTTTGATATGTGGTTTCCTCTGCACATGTTTTTAACATGGTCTGCAGTGATATTGTTACTATGTTCCAGTTTTATTTATTTATTTGGATTTTTGTACGTTTTTTTTACAGTTGTTAGTCTTATGGCTCTGTAGAAGATTATACTGATCCGCGCTTTTATTAATCTTTTCAATTCATAGAACAGTCTTTTGACATTTGGTTGGAAGATATCAATCCCACTTGTGGGATAAGAAAGCCAAAAGAAAGTAGAAATGTGAACATACTGATTTTTCTAATAGGAAATATGTTTTAACTATGTCTGTACAGTTTACAGACGCTTCACAGATATTCCCTTAAATTTCAAACTTCAAGAAGTGGATTTGATTGTTAAAAGCAAGCTTCAGCACATGGGTTTTGGTCCAGAATTATAATGTCAAGGTTTTCAACTTGATAGACGATTTCAGATTGCAACTGAAAAAACGGCAGCTCCCTTAGCTGTCTGGAAAAGGCAAATGTCACCATGTATCACGCAATTCTTAATTGTATTGTGGTGAAACGAATAGGGACTGGAGTAAATTAGAATTTTATTCAGTTTTTATTTTTATGCTTGCAATAATGAAATAATTTCTCCCTTAGAACTTACATTTTTCCTATAAAACTTAGCTTTAGCAGACGTGTTTCTGATAGTGGAATGTGTGTGTTTACGTCTTATTGATTCTTTCTGGTAAAAGTCTTGAATCTGTTTCTTTATGTGATTGCAGCTGGATGTGCAGTACCTTCATCCTCATGCAGCTATTGATTCCAGCATAGGCCTTAACCCAGCCCCTCTTTTAGAGTTGTCAGCAACAATTGGAAGTAAGGATCTTAGTTTGGGTGGTGAAATTGGATTTGACACAGCATCTTCTTTGTTGACCAAATACAATGCTGGGATCAGCTTCAACAAGCCAGATTTCTCTGCTGCCCTTCTGCTGTAAGTACTGATGAAACCTCATGTTTCTTGCTTGGAAAAGTAATCATGCGTGTTGCCCTTTGCTTTTTTATGCTACAATAATTGACGTTTCTGTGATGCATGACATAAAGAATTCAACCTCGGTAATTTACATGGCAATTGTAAACAGGTTTAGTGTGTCCAATATGGGTGGCAAATACAATTTCCCAGTCATTAATATCCAATGCATCTTCCTTGTCCTTGGTGCTTCATTGTTTGGACCCCTCATTCTGGCAACTTTAAAATCTTGGTTCAAATTATGCCATAGATTATAGTTCTTATTGGCCAAATAATTTAAGAATTCCAAGCCCCATAAATTTCCTCCTAGATTGGGTTGACGTCTAATTTCCAGTTCAAATAAAGGAGACCACTAGCCTTTAAGCTAGTGGTGAATCTGTACCTGTGGGCATCAAAGCTTCTATTGTGTTGTGCCAAAGCTAGTGATCTTTTTTCCCCAAAAATGTTTCTCAGGGGAAATGATAGAAATGAAAAATAAATAAATAAATAAAAGGGTCCAGGGCTTTGCAGTCTATTGGAAGTTCATGGTCAGGAGTAGATAACCATGTCTGCAATTGCAGGTGTTTTTATTTGTGTTGCATTTTTTTTCTTTCTTTTTTTAATCTTCATAAAGTTTTGATTTACGTCTAATATTCATTGTCGTTAGACTTGAAATCATGCATCTATTGTTCTACAGTTTAAATATCTTAGTGTTCAAGGTTTCCCCTGACAGCATCCACAATTTTGCCAACTTCTTGACTGTGCATCTGTGCCCTTAATTTCGTGTCACTGTGTTGATTTCCTTTTGCATTGATGCAGGACGGACAAAGGACAGACGTTGAAGGCAACTTACATTCATGCTGTTGATTCCGCCAATGGCACTACAGTTGCTGCCGAACTTACCCATAGATTTTCTACGTTGGAGAAGAGCTTTACCTTGGGAAGTGCCCATGCAATTGATCCACATACTGTGGTGAAAACACGCTTATCTGACAGTGGGAAAGCTGCCTTACTATGGCAGCGTGAATGGAGACCGAAGTCACTAATTACTTTCTCGGGAGAGTATGACTCAAAGGCGAGTAGTGCAGCCCCAAAGTTTGGTCTTTCCCTCGCGCTCAAGCCTTGAAATGTACAACTACTGGCTTGATAATGTCTTCTGCAATTTGGGATACCTCTGATCTTGTTACATTTCTCCCCTGAAGTCAAGGGGTACCATTTTCTTGCCAAATTAGTGGAAAAACTAAGATTTGGTGTAGTGATAAATGTTCTACAGCATTGTTTGGGAAATTGGACCCATTTTTGGAAAATCTTATATTCATAACATTTATTGTCGTTGAAGTTTCACAATGGTTAATCTGCTAACCAGTGTATTTTACTTTCTTGTTTCTATGTTTTTTTTATGTATTATTTTTTTTATTCCTTGTGCTCAACTCGGAGAGACTATGCACTACTAAAACATTGATAATTATCAAGTCGGAGAGATTCTGAACTACTAAATCTAATGGCAAAGATAATTATTATTAAGTTGAGATGTTTTGTTTTCCACCATTTGATATAAATCTGGGTTATTGAGCATAAATTCGTTGGTCAGCAACTGAGCAGGTGAACACCACTGTACTCTTTTATATTATTTAGGAGACAATTTATTATGAATTAAATCCATTTCAGAAAAAACTGCCAGTATTGCCGAACAATAAAATCTTACTCATGTTTGGTGACGTTCTTGACATTTTAGTCACAAACTATGCAACTAATTTAAAACCAGTCAGGTAATACGAGTTTCTCCAAAAAAAAAAGTCAAGTAATACGTCTTTTTCTTTTGAGAATAAGTCAGGTAATACGTGTTTTTTGTTTTTTTGAGAAAATAAAAAACTTTATTAGATACGAATGTAATCGTACATAAGGGCATTCAGGATGAAATCCGAAGCATTGATAAACCAATCAAGGTGAACATTTGATTCAAAACTGAAGCTAGCCATTCTATGTGCTACCGTATTGGCCTGACGAGGGGCGAAAGAAAGGTTGAAGTCCTTACTTGCTGTTAGCAGAGCCTTAATATCCAAGATCAAAGCACTCAAAGGCGACAAGTCTGTAATGGCAGAATCAATAGCCTGTATTGCAATTAAGCAGTCACTTTCGATGATAGCTTGATTGACATGCATAGCCTGCCAGCAGCAACTCCAGACCTTTCTTCAAAGCTTGTAACTCAACATGCAAAGGTGAGTTCACAAAATCCACCTTATGTGAAAAGCCCGCCAGAAACTGACCTTGAGAGGTTCGAATAAAGCCACCCATTCCCCCAAACTGAATGGAAGGCAAGAAAGCCCGATAGACATTGATCTTAACGTACCCATCAGGCGGAGCAGCCCAATGCTTTCTAGGTTTCACCCTGTCTTGACGTGCACTAGTAAAAGAAAGATTGGCCTCTAAAAATTCCTCATGCCAAGCCATGGCAGTAGCCACCAGGGTAGCGCCACTCTGCCCACAACCACGCCATATTATATCATTCCTATT
The DNA here is from genome assembly GCA_024704745.1 of Rosa lucieae. Taxonomy (NCBI): domain Eukaryota; kingdom Viridiplantae; phylum Streptophyta; class Magnoliopsida; order Rosales; family Rosaceae; genus Rosa; species Rosa lucieae. The sequence continues at coordinate 20,506,102 of CM045495.1, read as the reverse complement.
CTGCCAAATACTCCAAAGAAGACTAGAAGCTGGTCAAAAACAACTAAAGGAAGTTGGACTGCACGTTCTAGTAGCCAGTCCTTCCAAGACAAGGAGGAAGAAGGGATAGAGAACGGAGGAGCCACAAAAATCTCCCTAGCAATGCTGCAATCACAAAACAGATGCTCTAGTGTTTCTGCTTGTCGAGAACAAACGACACACTGCACAGTACCAGAATAGCCTTTAGAGGTCAATGCAGTCAGAGTGGGGAGCAAATTGAGTATTGCCCTCCAGCCAAAAATAACCATCTTACTTGGGACTCTAGCCTTCCCCAAGGCTTTCCAAATAGGGCTATACGAATTGCCAGCAAAACCTGAGGCGAATAGATTGCCTAAGAAAAAATTACAAGCCACCTTATAGGCAGATTTAACAGAGAAGTTACCTTTTTTATCAAACTTCCACGATAGTCTATCATCCCCAAAAAGTCTACTAAGAGGGATAGAGAGAACCTGAGCGGCTACATGAGGTTCAAAGCATGCATGGACTACTGCAACATCCCAAGACATGGAACTGTCAACTATCAAATCGGACACTCTAACGAAAACCGAGTCAGTAGGCCGAGGTACAGAGTGGTGAGACACATTGGGGATCCAATCATCCTCCCAAATGCTAACTGATTGACTGTTTCCGATTTGCCACAAAAGGCTAGCGTGTACTACCGGCCTGGCCTCCATCAGACTCTGCTAAGAAAAGGAAGGACGGTCTCCCATATCCGCTATAAGAAAGGAGCCATAGGGATAATAAACTGCTTTGAAAACCCTAGCCACGAGAGAATTTGGGTGAGATAATAACCGCCAACCTTGCTTCGAAAGCATTACCAAATTATGCGCATGTAGATATTTAAATCACATCCCTCCCTGATCCTTGGGAAGACACATTCTTTCCCAAGATTGCCAGTGAATCTTCCTCTTCTCATTAGAACTTCCGCAAAGAAAATTGACAACATAACTGTTGGATCTCATCACACATAGATTTTGGTAAGGCATAACAATTCATGACATAATTTGGCAAGGTCTGAGCCACTGCCTTAATAAGCAGTTCCTTACCACCAACGCTCAAGGTTTTAGATCGCCAACCAATCAGCTTCCTTGAGAGTCTCTCTTTCAAGTAAGCAAAAATAGCCTTCTTGTCATGGCCGACATGGATGGGTAGTCCCAAGTATAAGCCGTGCTCTTTGACACATTGTACTCCAACGATAGTTACTAAATTGTTCTTGTGTTGCATACTTACGTTACCACTAAAAACGACACTAGATTTTTGTAAATTGATATGTTGGCTTGATACTCGAGCTGTCGAGCATAGAGTGAGAGTACCTACTTGAAAGCATGATATTCATGTGTCGTGGCTTCCCCAAAAAGAAAACTGTCATCTACAAAAAGTAGATGATGAATAGTAGGTGTCGTTGGGGCCATAGTTAAGCCTTTGATGAGGCCATTCTAAACATATGTAGAGATCAAAGCTGACAACTCTTCTGCGCACAAAATGAACAAGTGATACGCAAAAACCAAAGCTTAGGGTTTTTCGTTTTCGTTTTTTTTTTTTTTTTTTTTGCCTAGCCGTAACTATGAATACTAGTTATACCTAAACATAAGAAGCAATATACGTGCATCAAATGAAATAAAAAAAATGTAATGACAATGAGCTAACAAACTCAATATGTGAAATGCTGTTGTTTTACAACTAACAATTTAGGGTCTTAACAATGAGATCTAAAGGGCTCGATCGGTGATTAGTGAGATAAAGTGACAGCACTAAGAGGAGAGGAGAGTGATGACAATTTTGAGAGGAAGGACTGTGGCTGTGAGAGAAAGATCCAAGAGGGTTTTTAGGGCACAATCGGTTATCGAGAAGGCTCGATTGGTGGCTGGTTGCGGCTGTTTGGAGGATAGTCATCGGAGTTGTTCTCTCAATCGCGGCAGCTTTCAAGGTCGTGGTGGCCGTTCTCAGAGCTGAGGCTGATCCCAAGCCAAATCTTAATCTCTTAGTCTTGGCTGCCGTTCTTAGAGTCAAGCTTAGAGCTGAGGCCGATCCCAAGTCAAATCTCAATCTCCTGAGGTGTTGTTGCATTATTGCTGAAATTATGCTTTGTGGATTGTCTAGTTGTCCATGTGCTTGGTGCATGGTGGATTCTACTACAAGAACAGTGGCCACTCAGGTGTAGAAAGATTTTTGGGATAAGAAGCAAGTACTTAAGAAAGAAAACATGACAGGAACATTTTTTTAAGGAGAGTCTCATGTGATAGTTTTGAAACCACCCATGTTGAAGAATACCAATGCATCCATATGGGCTGATCTTGCTGTCATTTGCTGTCATGTTGCACAGAAGAAGTTTTCTACATCCCCTGATGCTGCACAGGAAACGACTGAAGAAGTATGCAACCCTTGATGCTACCAAGAACAAGTCTGCATCCCATGATATGTTTCATTTTGACAAGAAGCAAGATATTTTAGATCTTTAGCTGGTTGTGGTTTGTCTTGGTGATGGGACTAGCTACAACCTCTTGTTTGACACATATTGTTTAGGGTGTTCAACAATCTACTGTGAAATTGAGATTTTATAGCTATTTGTTTCAGTTATTTTAAGTTTTAGTTTTTTAGGGTAACGAAATATAATTCCATTGATAATAATTAAACGACCATACGGTCAACTGAGAGGGATCTAAAGACCCTTCAAATTAATCCACTGCTCAATTATTCAAGACTAAAATCCAAAAGGAAAATGCAAAAAACTAGCAAGAAAATAAATTCTAAAGCAACTACTCATACACAACCCTAAACCTAGGCACATGTCTTGACCAGTTTTGAGGCCTAAAATCCTCTTGGTGTACCTCTCCACAAGCCAAAACATAAACAAAATAAAGTTAGGGCAGTGTAAGGCTACTATTCCTAGTTTGCTTGGGAGGGAGGCTGTGTCTCCACTCCTCCTTCATTTTGGGGCCTGAGATCTGCCTTTGATGAGCTGGTCACGATGGAATCCGAAGGAACTAGCTGCGGACGAACCTGAGCAAGTTTTGGGTTGTTCCTCTTACCTGGTGATTGCCTCTCTTCTTCACCACCTTCTCAGCCCCATTAATAGTCACCTCAACCAATCCATCAGAAGTCATTTCCAAGCCCAAATTCTCAGGCTGGAGACTCGTGGGCACCAACTCCAGGCTATGCTTGCCCTTTGGCCATCCTCAGTCGTCTCCTTCTCTCTCTACCGTTGCTCACCTTAAACCGTAGCTGGCTTTGCAGTACCTTTATGAAGGGGTCGAATGTGACTCCTTGTTTTTCCTTTTGAAGTAGATTTGGAAAAAGGAAGACAGAGATCAGTGATGAAGCCAGAGTCGGAGGTATGTTTGCCCTAAAGATTAGGGCTGGAACAATCGGCCTTGCCGGCACACCAGACCCGCAGTCTTCTGCACCACCTTTGCCTCTAGTTCACGTCGACAACGAGCTCCCCTGTGATTAATCATGGCACACTCAAAACACTGTCTCAACAGGTGCTCATACCAGAAAAGCAAAGTCAGAACGTCGGACGACGAGACTCAGACTCGTCGCTCCAAGACACGAACCTGCCCTACTCCTTACCAGATCCTAGGATGATCTTTTTTTATTTTTTATTTATGATAAGATAAAAGTTACAAGACAAAAGCAAAACCACGGGTTTTTCAGCTGATCTAAACAGAACGCTGGGCATACAGAAAAAGGTAGACAGTAAACAGTATGATCCATTTGCTATTTAAAGTTTTCTTTAAAAAAAAAATTATACGCGCATCAAATTGAAAAGGAAAAAAAAAAAAAGGAAAAGGAAAGTCCCTCGTATTGTCGCACGTTAAATCCATATTATTTTTCCCGTCAACCTCTCCACGACGACGTTTAACCAAAGTCCCACAGCTTCAGCAATTAAGCTTTAGATCTAAAACCCCTCTCGTAACACTTTCCTCTCTTCCCCTCAGATCCCAATTTCCCGACGACAACCAAAATGTCGCACTCCTACGGCGAAGGCGACACCGTTCCCCTCCACCCTTCCTCCCAGTCCGACATCGACGAGATCGAAAACCTAATCAACGCCAGCGTCCAGTCCGGCCCCACCACCGTCCTCCCCGCCAAGCCTCCCAGCCCCCCACGCGCCTCCATCCCCGTCTCCTCCTCCTCCCCCTTCATCCAATCCAACCTCCCCCAACCGGCCCCTCCCGCCTCCTCCAAGCCCAAGCCTGCTCTGCCGCCGTCTGTCCCCGCCCCTCCCCCCGTCCCCTCCGCCGCCAACAACAACAACATCGCCGCTTCCGGCTTCGGCTCCCCGTCCAACACCCTAACGGAGCCCGTTTGGGACACCGTCAAGAGGGACTTGTCTCGGATCGTCAGCAATTTGAAGCTCGTCGTCTTCCCTAACCCCTACCGTGAGGACCCCGGAAAGGCTCTCAGGGATTGGGATCTATGGGGTCCTTTCTTCTTCATTGTGTTCTTGGGCCTCACTCTCTCCTGGTCTGCATCTGTCAAGAAGGTGATGATCCATTCTTGGTTGCTTAATTTTTTCGAACTGATTTGATTAGCATATATAGGATAATCTGATGGGAAATGGAATTGATTTTTTTCAGTCTGAAGTTTTCGCCGTTGCATTTGCCGTACTTGCTGCTGGTGCTGTGATTTTGACATTGAATGTACTCCTACTGGTAATAACTCCTCTCTCTCTCTTTTACTCCTATTGATTTGTTTCTGTTTGAAGTTGAGATCGCATCGTATATAGGCTGTGAAACTGTAAATCATGATCATTATCAGCTTGTGGAATTGTGAACCGCGGTAGTTGATTGGTTATTACACTAGTGCTTGTGTGATTCTCTATTTTTCTTCTCTCACGTAATGATGTTATAGGATCGGGCTTAGGGCTGATTGAGTATAGGCAGTGGATATGTAACATTAAGTGGATCACAAGATTGCTAGTTGTGTTCTTTGCGAGTGGGGTTTCTAGTAGTGGTGCATCATGGTCATGAACTATAATAGGAACAATTTTCGTCCTGATCTTTATGTAACAAAATGATGTAGTAGGTTACATGCTAATTTAGAAAACACAGTCTCATTATTTTGTGAAAAGGATTTGGTAAACAAATTGGTAAGTGTGGCAACACATCTGATTCAGTTATTATATGCTAGGTATTTTAATATGAGATTGTTCTCCCATAAAATAAGAAGCTTAACAAAGTTGTCTTTTTCAGGGGGGACACATAATTTTCTTTCAGAGCCTAAGTCTTCTTGGTTATTGCTTGTTCCCTCTGGATGTTGGAGCTTTAATCTGTATGGTGAAGGACAATGTGATATTGAAGGTGGTTGTAGTAAGCATTACACTGGCTTGGAGTTCTTGGTCTGCATATCCTTTCATGAGTTCAGCAGTCAACCCCAGGAGAAAAGCTCTCGCACTTTACCCAGTTTTCTTGCTGTATGTATCTGTTGGTTTTCTTATCATCGCCATTGATTAACACATCGAAACTAAACATGCATGCTAGTAGATAGAAATTTTGTGGGGTGCTTCATTTTCTGACTTGTTGCTTGGGATCTGAGCTCCTTCTGCCTATAATATTTGCTGTATCAAACTTCTTACATGATTGTGATGTTATCACGTTCATACCTTTTGGAAATGCTGTGGTAAGAGATCAGTTCATTCATATTCTATGTACCGTGTGATACATTTTGATACGTAAACTATGTGATATATGTCAGAACTTAGAACTTAGAACAATCATAGTCATTTTAGTGATCGTGTTATAAATTTATTCTGCCATTCGAGCTTGTACCATTTTTGTCATTATTAGTATCGAGGAACTTTAAACCCTGGCATGGAGGGAAAATTTTTGCATGTCACTGAAACATCCAACTTTAATTGTTTATTAGGCACTTAAGGTTTGGGAATGTACTTGGAAATTTTTTTTTAATCTTTTATGATTATAAACTCAAACCTTTGAGTTTGGTCTTCCTTCTACCTCGAGCAGCAGCTGCTTGGTTCAGGAATAGTTCATTTTGCATTTATCTTCAGCATGTCCAACACTGTTGCACAGGGAGCAATGGATGGATAGGTTTCCAATTCAATGCCAACTATTGCAAACTGCCAAAAGTAAAATCTCAAGCCTGGTTCGTCAAGTCAAAATAATTAGTTTTTTTTGTTCCTCGCTTGAATATAAGTTTGTGTGATTCCCATAGTTCCATTTTGGCCAAGAACTTTTTGGGAGCAATAGAAGCTTCATTGGCAAGCCTAGTCAATAGCCCTTTGACCTTTCTAATTTCGTATAGCTCTTATTCATTCCAAAAATGATAGTCAATTTGGTCAAAATGATGCCTGGTTCAATTATTTTACTTAGACATAAGTGAAACCATATAACTGTATCTTTGTTATAACGGCACAGGGATAACGCTAGTCTCAGTTACTCGGGCACAAAAATGAATATATCTGCATGAAACAGTTGGAGATAGACAAATTACTTAGAGCAACTCTAACTAACAGATGGTCAAAGTTTTAGCTTTTTTTTTTCTCCAACTAACAGATTCTTTATTTTACAGCAATCTCTAAAATTTTCGTAATTTTTCTTTAAAATTTTAAAGATTGCTGTAAATTTAAGGAATTTGATTTTATCTTTCCTCACTATCCTTAAAATTAGGATAGTTATAGGGAATCTGTTGGAGCAAAAGAGGCTTATTTTTTCTTAAAATAGAGAAAAAATAAAATTTATGGAAGGTGTTGAGGAGTTGCTCTTGATGACACATTCCATACACTTGGTGATAGCTTTCACGAAAACACTGAGCATGATCATAGTTTGGTTGGTCCTGACCCTTTTTAAACAGAGTAAGGTGTTGGGACGAAGGGACCGACAATTTATATGTTCGTTCAAATTCAACTCGAGTATCATTTGTTAGCGGTTATTGCGAAGTGTAGCACTAACGTGGAATAACTCATAATTATGTAATGATTTTTCCAGTTCTAATACTCTTCCTTGTCTTAAAAAATAATATTGGACCAAATGGTCAGGATCGTCTGACAAAAAAGCCTTTTCACCAACAAAATGAAATTTGGATTATGAAATAAGACGAAGGTTTCCCATTCCTTTTTTCTTTTTTTTTCCGAAAGAGGTTCGGAACCGGAGCAAATGGCAGGGGCAAGAACGTCACAGCACTATTCTTAAGCATTCTACAGTTCATTAGGGACTCCGCCGTAGAGAAAGAGTTAATGTTAAGATGAAGTGACTAATAGTCAAGAAGACTTGTGACTAAAAATTCTGAGAAATAACTGGTAACTAGTTCAAAATCATAGAAACCATGAGTTAATGATAAGACGAAGACGAGACTTCAGACTCCGTGTCGTTGCAGGACTTGCTGATTATATATCAAATATTAGTTTTTATCATCATAACCCTCCTCAAGGCCCACGCATTTTGCTGGTTGGCTCCAGTACATATTGTTCAAGGCACATATAAACAATGGTAACAAGTCAATTTTTCCTCTTGCAAACAAGGTTGTTGCTGGTATACTTCTGTTGTATTGCCAGCTTTGCTATAGTGGTAGCAGTACAAACCAGCAATGTCTCCACAGATGAGTCTGCTCTTCTTTCTCTCAAAGCCAGCATCACCAGTGAAGGTCAAAACATGATCTTCACCAACTGGTCCACCAACAACATTTGCCACTGGGCTGGGGTTACTTGTGGTGCAAGCCACCGCAGAGTCGAGGTCTTGGACCTGTCTTACTTTGGTCTTTCAGGCACCATTCCTGCGGAGCTAGGTGACCTGTCATTTCTTGTTGATCTGGACTTCACAAATAACAGCTTCCAAGGTCCCTTGCCCCAAGAATTGTCTCGTCTACACAGGTTGAAGTTCCTTAGCTTTGGATTCAACAACTTTGGGGGAACAATTCCATCATGGTTTGGGTCCTTGTCCAAACTTCAAACCTTGGATTTGTACGGTAATCAATTTTCAGGTTCCATGCCCGCTGCCATCTTCAACTTATCTGCACTACAAGTAATGGATCTCAAAAATAATCATCTATCGGGTAATTAGCACTTAAACTATCTGGGATTTTGGTGATTAATTATTGGTTGATTATGTATGTTTAAGCAGTGTACGTGTTAATGGACTTAATCAACAGGTAGCATACCAGCAGAAATCGGGAACTTAACACTGCTTAATAGGGATGGCAATGGGGCGGGTTGGGGATGGGGATCACAATACCACCCCCATCCCCGGAGTAATTCTTCACCCCCATCCCCACCCCAATCCCCAATAAAAATATATTGGAGATTCCCCGTCCCCATCCCCACTAGGGATGAAGCCTCCAAACCTGCCCTAAATCCCCTATAAGAATTTAGAAAATAGAATAAATTTTTTCTCATATTGTCTTTTTTAAAATTAAAATCTATAACAAGTAAAATTAAAACATGATTAAATTCATAAATCATAATTCAGTGAGTGCAAAAGTCAAACACCATTAAAGTAAAGTAGTAAATATATATATATATATATATATATTTGTGATTTATATTATATATATATAAATTAAATATATGTAAATATCATTGGGGCGGGTTTGGGGATGGAGATCATAATACCATCCCCGCCCCATCCCCGATCTTAGATAGCGGGGATTGGGGATCCCCATTCCCCATTCGTCCCCGAATTCTCCCCCCATTAGGGGCGGGTATCCAATGGAGCTCCGCCCCGCTGGGGATTTTTGTCATCTCTACTGCTTAAGGCAGTATACCTTGATAACAATAAATTCGAAGGTATGATGACTACTCTGCTGGCTGATCGATGGGTGCTGTTTAAGTGCATAATTATATGGAAAAAGTAACCATATAGGCATCGATCCCATGTTTACTTCTTAATATTATGGTTTTATCGTACTGCTTGCTGATAAGCTTAGTATATGCATTGATTTTACTGCTTGCTGATAAGGTAGTATATGCATTGCTGATAAACTTGTTTGTGCAATCCAATGCTCTAAAAGGGCCTGCTCCTGTAGCTGTCTTCAACATGTCTTCTTTGACTATTTTGAATCTACATGGAAACAGCTTGAATGGTAGAATTCCAGACAATATCTGCCAGCATCTTCCTAATATTCAAGAACTGTATTTTGCTCACAACAAGTTTGATGGTCCACTTCCATCCACACTCTGGCAATGCAAACAGCTTCTTGTATTATCATTGGAGAGTAACAATTTCACTGGAAGCATACACAAGAATATTGGGAACTTGACTCGCATAAGAAAGATTTATCTTGATAACAACAATTTGACAGGTAACCACTATGTAAACTTTATTCAACATTTAATTATAGTGCTTCTCTCATGAACTCTATAACTATATTGAAATATGGAACTATTGGTCTACAACTGTGGAAACTAATATAAATAAGTGTATTGATGCTTTAATGCGCCATAGAATGTCAAAGCAGAACATCGGGGTTAGATTCCATCAATTAGGAATCCAATGAAAACTAAGGACACCAGGCTATAAAATTAAAATTGGCGTGCTGAATTGCTGATATATATTGTTGCAGGTACTATACCACATGGAGTAGGTGATCTTCCAAATCTAGAGATTTTGTCACTCATGGTTAATAATCTTAATGGCCTCGTCCCATCCACAGTCTTCAACATGTCCACAATAAGAGTGATATCTATTAGTAGTAATAATCTCTCAGGTAGCTTCCCAACAAACATAGGCCTTGGATTTCCAAACATACAAGAGTTTTATGCATCGAGTAATAAACTCAGTGGAGTAATTCCCAAATCCATCTCGAATGCTTCTAAGCTCACTCGCCTAGACCTGGGAGGTAACTCATTTTATGGCTCCATACCTAGCTCGCTTTGTGCCTCACCAAACCTTGAGCGGCTGGTCTTGGAATCGAACAACTTGACGATTGGCAAATTTACTCCAGAAGTAAATATACTCTCTTGCTTAGCCACTCTTACAAAGTTGAGAAAATTATGGCTGTCTGACAATCCACTAAATGCCATGCTTCCATTTTCTCTTGGAAATCTCTCTACATCACTTGAATATATGATATTAAGGAATTGCAACATGTCGGGTAAGATTCCGAATGATATTGGCAACTTGAGCAGCTTGATCTTCTTAGACTTCGGATTGAATGAATTGAGTGGATCAATTCCAACTACCATAGGAAGACTACAAAAACTTCAAGTTTTTAACTTGAGTAACAACATATTGCAAGGATATGTTCCAGATGCACTTTGTCAGCTGAAAAACCTAGGTGACTTGCTTCTGCAAGGCAATCAACTCTCTGGTTCTATACCTTCCTGCTTAGGTGATCTAAATGCATCTCTAAGAATTCTATCACTAGGGTCCAATTTGTTAACTTCAACAATACCATCTACCTTGTGGAGGCTTACTTATATCCTACACTTGGACTTGTCATCCAATTCTCTAAGTGGACTTCTCTCAGAAGAGCTTGGTAATTTGAAAGTTGTGACAGATATATATTTATCAAACAACCATTTTTCGGGTTCGATACCAAGTAGCATTGGATTTCGCACAGATCTTGTCATTCTCAACCTAGCAAACAATAGTTTAGAAGGCTCTATTCCTGATACTTTTATTGGATGTCCAAGCTTAGAATTCTTGGATTTATCCAAAAACAATCTGTCAGGGGTGATTCCAAAGTCTCTGCAATCACTTTTATATCTCAGATATTTGAATTTGTCCATCAACAGACTCCAAGGAGAAATTCCAGAAGGTGGAGCTTTTGAACACTTGTCTTATGAATCAATCTTCTCGAATGGTGAACTCTGTGGTTCACCCCACCTGCAGGTTCCACTGTGTCCAAGCTCAAAGAGCAGTACTCCACTGTGTCAAAATAGATGCATTACAATTTTGAAGTATATTATTCCAGGGATCCCCTTGGCAATACTCATAGTGGCCTTCATATGGAGATTGATATTGCATAGAAAAAGGAATGCAAAAGCTGCAAAAGTGACTACATTGTTACCACCACAACCTCTTTGGAGAAGAGTTTCATACAAAGAACTCCGAAGGGCGACACATGGATTTGCTGAAACTAACTTACTTGGCACTGGGGGTCTTGGCTCGGTTTATAGAGGGACACTGTCAGATGGGATTTTAGTGGCCATTAAGGTATTCAATGTACAGTTGGAAGAGGCTTTGACAAGTTTTGACATGGAATGTAAAATGCTAAGTACTATACGTCATCGAAATCTTATCAAAATCATCAGTTGTTGCATTGATATTGATTTTAGAGCTTTGGTACTTGGCTACATGCCTAATGGGAGCCTTGAGAAGTGGTTGTACTCTAATAACTTTTCGCTGACTATCCTGCAGAGATTGAATATTTTGATAGATGTTGCATTGGCATTGGAATACCTCCATCATGGTTACAAAACAACGATTGTCCATTGTGATTTGAAGCCCAGCAACATACTACTAGATGATGATATGGTTGCACATGTTGCTGATTTTGGCATTGCGAAGCTCTTAGGTGGAGGAGGTTCTATGTCTCAAACCACGACCCTAGCTACAATTGGGTATATGGCTCCAGGTAATGTACTGTTGCTACTTTATCTTTCACTTTTGTATATGTTGATGGGGATTATTCTCCTGAATAATGAAGAATGTGCGAAGTTATAAGATTTCAGATATCTATTAATTGCAGAGTATGGAATGGGAGGAATAGTTTCCAGAAGAGGGGATGTGTATAGTTTTGGTATTATACTGATGGAAACATTCACAAAAAGGAAGCCAACAGATGACATGTTTGTTGGACAAATGAATCTAAAGCAATGGGTTGCAAATTCATTGCTTTCGGATGCAATAGTTGAAGTTGTGGATTCCAATTTAATTGGGACTCAAGAAGAAGATGAAGATTTTGTGAGCAAGAGGTATTGTTTGTCATGCATTATGAATTTAGCCATGGCTTGTTGTGAAGAATCACCAGAAAATAGGATGAATATGCAAGATGCTCTCTCCACGCTCAATAAAATCAAAAAAAAGTTTTTGAAAGACACTGCAGGAGGTATGCTACCAAACGTCCTCTTGTTCAGCAGACGTTCCATTGAGGAATTCTATAGCATATTTCATGGCCTTTAATTCACTCATATACGTAATTATGTAAACTATTGTTGTAATACTTGTAGACTTTGTTGAGAATGTTTTTTTTTTTCTTTGCCCACTCTACATGGAATTATTGAAGGCTGATTCACACAAGAGATTTTAGCAAGAGATTATTCTGACACAAAATAACAATATTATAAAAAGTTATCTTTTCCTTTCAGCTGATCCATGTCTTATTGGTTATTTCTTATATATAATTGGCGCTTTAATCTGCATGCTGAAGGATAATGTGATATAGAAGGTGGTTGTATCTGTTGGTTTTCTCTAATCATCACCATTGATTAATTAACACATGAAACTAAGCATGCTATCTGGTAGATAGAATTTTTATCGCGTGCTTCCTTTTCTGACTTGGTGCCTGAGATTTGAGCTCCTCCTGCCTGTATTATATTTGCTGTATGAAACTTCTTACATGATTTTAATGTTCTCACGTCATATCTTTTGGAACTGCTTTGGTAAGAGATCAGTTCATTTATGTTCACGTCATATCATTTACAGTAAATTAGTCTTAGCCGAACCATTCATGTTTCTCAACAGAAAAGGCTAGTTTGGGAGCTAGAACAGAGGAAAACGATGATGAATCTTAAGGGAATTTTTTGTGCGTGAACGATGGTTAAGAACATTTCAAATACCAATAGAGCAACATCAAACCTAAACTTCAAATATAAACTCGAACTCTAAACTATAAAATTCAAAACAAAACAACATTTCAACACCAAATGACAATGTCTCAATTATCAATTCTCATACAAAGCATAATAACTTTGAAGTTATTTTGATTTTTTACTTCCTTGTTTTAATACAACACTAACTGGAAGTTAGAGATATTACTAACTTACAGATAGTCTAATATAGCACCAAAAATACAAATACAAAATTATACAACACCAAATTCATTATGAGTCCAAATGATAGCATTAGTGATACAGCAATCCTAATTCATCGTCAGTTTATGTTCATAACATTCATCAATCATCACCTACAGCTTCTATAGATTATCTTTAGTCATTTGCAGTGGTAGTTGTTGAATTCTTAGTCCTTTGAGCATCAACACCTTCAACAAAGTTTTTTTTTTTTTTTAAAAAAAAGAAAAAAAAAGGGGATGCCGGGTTGGCGATTGGGGATAGAGAATTTTTTGTATTGTTCCGCCATGTGATTTTGGTCCTCTATGGATGCGTTTGTGCTTATGGTTTCGTCATCATATGAAGAATTACCTTACCCCAAAGGCCCAAATGCTAGTAACTTAGTAAGGCTACTGAACTCTATATCGCTGATTTGGGACAAGTGGACAACATGCAAGCAAGTCCAAATACGGTCTGGAGTTTTTAGCCTCCAAATGTATTTTTTAGTGTGGAAGGTATTTTGTTGGAAAAAGTGAGATATTTTTTCCACTTCATCAGGCCAGTTATATGTCACCATATAAATGTAGAGGGAGTATTCAAGCACCGTCATGCATTTGCACCAACACAAATAAATGGTTAGATTACATTAAATACACTTTTTGTTTATTAAAAATAAAGTTGATAATAAATATCAAGGGTTGAGATTATTTTATAAGGGTTGGGTCACTTGTACCGTCGGTGCATAAAATAATTTCCAATAAATGTAATCAGGCAGAGCACGTATTAGTTAGGTATGTTCTTGTTTCCTACCTTCAAGATTAGTGTATAGACCTCATTGACTATCAAATTTACTGAAGTTTGTTTGTAAACATCTAAATTCCGTAATGGTATGCAATTTTTTTTTCTTAAAAAAAAAAAAAAAAAAGGTGAAAGCATTGGTTTTATTTAAATCCGCAACTTGAGAGTGTTTATGAAAGATGAGGTAAGTTCATAAGAGTATTTCAAGTCAGAGAACAAATTGTAAAGAAGTTACAATGCCAAGGTACGTATAAACTATGGTTCTTAAGTTCCTAAAATTAGTTCCAGTGACAGGATGATCAATTGGTCTATCAAAGTATCAATCATCTGAAAATGTCAATTAACGTTGCATCTATTAATATGTTTCAGATCAAAAACAGGACAGGAAATAGGGATCCTATATTGTTTAGAACTTATCCTCGGTGGAGTCTAGGACAAAGGGTTGGATCGAAAATCAGGTAACCACTCAAATGAAACCGGAAGCGAAGACTGCCTCAAAAACTCCGATGGCGGTATGACCGGTGATTCGGTGTTCTCTATTACTTGGGTTTCCAAGTTCGAGCCCAAGTGTTTTATCCTTCTTGTTGTTGCACTTTATGGGTCGGTCTTTGTAGTTCCCTGGGTTGGGACATTGCCCAATCTCGAGTATTGCATGCTGGACTCGGTGCTTTGTCTCATTTAATGGATTCATTTGCCTGATCAAAAGAAAAATACAAAACGATGCACCCACCAGACTGCAGTGTGTAGACAGTGGGCAGTGAACAGTTATGCTACAGTTTTATCGCAACTGTCGTATTTGTATTTGGTTTTGCATAAGAATTGAAACTGTACGGACAGTCGTCTGAGATTCTCTGCTCTCAGCTCTCTCACGCACTGAGTCAGTCACTGTGTACGTTGCTATGCTAATTGACACTCTTATTTTGTAACTATCAATTTGATTATGAGACGAGAGACGAGAGACGAGAAACGAGACAAGAGACGTGTGAATGAACTCGCCCAGTTGTACGGTCGGGCCGGGCTGCCATTACTGAAGCAGGGAAACTTCTGCTAACAAAAACAGAGAGAGAGAGAGAGGTTGCTTTACGTACCGGGTGAGCTTTACTTGCAAGGTGTGCTCTGCAGGCTAGCTACCAGACACCAGCTGCACCTCTGCTATGCTAAGCTACTAGGGTTCATGTTTTTCTTTTTCTTTTTCTCTGTTTTCTTTTCGGGTTTTGTTCATGAAGACGAAGGTGACGAAAATGGAGTCAGATGAACGAAACCCAAAAGGATTCTCTTTGCGATGATATAACCTGTCCTGGAAGCAAATGCTTGGGACAGAGAGCCTCAGCTACCACACTCCTTCAGAATTTAAAAGATCCTTTATCTTTCAATATCTCTCTCAGTCTCTCTCTCAGAGCCAGCAGAGCCAAACAGATCAGACACTTACCCCAATAGCAGTAGCAATAGTTTATAGTTGTGCTACTCGTCATCTCTCATATTTGTCACAGTAAATAAAAGGAGAAAACCGATTTACCTGAGTCCTCAAGTAGTTTTTCTTGTTATTAATCTGACTTTTATTAGCCACATCAAAAAAATATATATATGAGTTTTATTAGAGCGGCTGGCTTATATTCAATTATTCACGCTCTTCCCAAAGCTTCCATTAATTTTGTATCGTCCTCCTGATCGATAATAGATCCAACTTACTAGGGTGGTCCATACATAAGAGCAAAATTAAGCGGTCCATTTGTAGGACCAAATATATCGAGGTCCGCTGAAATCCAAAAATCAGATTTGGTTAAAAAAAAATTTGGTCAAGATTCGATTTGGTTTAAATCCAAAAATCAGTTCAAATTACTTGAAGAATCACATCTTGCATTGCTATGCCTAACAAACTCTTTTTTTTTTTTTAGAGAAATAATACTTGACAAACTTTTGGCGCATAAAATTTAAAGTTTAATATATTTAAAAAAAATTAAAGTTAATTTGATTAAAGTCCAAAAGTTAGACTCTATATTGATTGTAGTCCGCATCAATTTTTCTTATTGACTGCTGTCAAATGATTCAGCTGTCACCGCAGATTTATTTCCTCTTTTATCTTGCTGACTCAACCCTCATTAATTTTTCTATTTTTTACATGACTAAAATGCTCTTATTGTATGTCTTTGCACATAAAAGGCAAGAATTAATAAGATTAAAATTAGCAATTTGATTAGTAACTTAATATCATATTTGATGTACATCTTTCTCAAATTATTCGTATTGATCTGGCATAAAATTATGGAATTGATATGACACTGAATATCATATTTAATGTAAATCATTCCTAAAATTATTCTAATTTAAAAGATGTATTCTATAAGTTAGGAAATTGATAATGTTTTTCTTCTTCAATACCAAAGCTTCTATGGTTATGACTCTTGTATGCAAAGTCAAGTTTTTCATGAACGTGATTCTCCTTCTTTAACATTAAGCTTTATATGGTCAAGGTATTTTTTTGTCGACCCTATACGATTGTGAAAATATCGGATAGAACACTATGCTGATATGACAGAAACCGTTTTGCAAGAAAGTAACTCACTTAAAGAGAACACAGCAAATGCTAACGCAGTGTAAACCTCATCATTGAGGAAACTTCACTGCGTGGCTTTTAACGTAGCCAACACTAGAAACAAATTCACTATGAATCAACAAGGGTACAGTATACAAGTAGTGATGTTTATCACAATCACATTCACTAGCAACACAGCTAACTTGTTTTACAATTGATATATCTCTTCTTAACACAAATATCTCAATAGCTAGATGGATCGATCTTCCACTTCTTTCCTTGTATCAATGACCCACTGATCTTAAGATTAATGTATGAGATGAATGAAGTAAGCAAGGAAAGTGAATAATAATCAAAGAGAGTTTTTGCATAAAAAAATTTGTGAAGACTATGCAACACACAAATGAACAATGCCAGTTTCAAAACCTTTTATAGGGGAACAAGACTCCCACTTATTCAAAACCCACTACTCACATAATGAGATAAGGAAAGTTTGTTAAACAAATCTTTGCTACTCAATCAATCATGATCTTTTATCACCTTCTCAATTAAGAAAAAAAAGGCTGTGTAAATCATCACTACAGGAAAAAATGAAACTTTGTTAATCCTGATTCAGTTCCCACATTTTGACCTAGTAGTTTCTATGTCAGTGCGATGGCTGATCTGTCGATTACGACGGCGACTGATGCGTCCCATCCTTCTCCAACTGCTAGGGTTTCTGGAGTGGTTACATCCCCTAGCTAGCCTAGGATTTTGGGTGATTTAGGATTTCTGACCCAAGATGTAGCAGCAAAGGCTCTTAAGCATAGGAACCAGACTGCATTCTTCTCTCATCTTACTGCTGGTTTTCAGGCTTCAGGGCTGATGAAGACCCTCTGTCAATCCCCTATTTGGTAGATAATGCAGGGGGGAGCTCATTGGTCATAAACGACAAACAAAGCTTATCCTGCTGAAACCCGAAAAGCGACTCTTTTCCATTCCAGCACCAGAGTTATTAGTTAATGAGGATATTACTCTGTCGCTTCCTCAAGAACAAGGTCGGCTGTTGATCTCCCCAAAGAAGACCAAATTGGGTCGCCCCAAAGGCTCGAAGAATAAGCATAGAGGTGCGGAGAAGGAGGTGGAAGTGGCAAAGCCCCGATCCAAAGTGAAGGGTCGGAAGAGATTTCTGAAATTGCTAGTGAAAGAAGTCCAAGGTGATACCGACTCTCTAGAAACACCTCGGGGATCTATGGATGGACTGGGTTCGTCTGAGGGCTCAGCGGGTAAGCATGATATGGTGGGTGAGGATGATTTGTGCGTCCTTCTAATCCACATGGGGAGATTGTGGGTGTTTCGATGGTTGAGGATGTGACTACCTCTTCCAATGTTATTATTTTTGCTTGAGTGAGAAAGATCGACGAGAGGGAGATTGCCTCTTGGGTACTTTATTTTTTCTTGGGGTAGTCTGTTATCTTGTTTTTGTGCTTAATCCTGTGTGCTAGGGGTGTGCTTGTTGTGAATGTACTTTTGATGTGTACTCTGTGTGATGGCTTTTTCTGACTGCCTTTACTGGCAAGTCATCATTGTACTACTTGCTGAATTGCATAATGGATGACATTTTCAACTAAAAAAAAAATCATGATCTTTTATCTGATATGGAGTTTAAAACATTTTAATACAAATCCGATTTCGAAATCATTTTAACAAACTATACATCAAATCATATCCAATCAAACACATGCAGGTTAATATGGAATGCAAATTACCTTTACCTTAAGATCAGTGAGTGTTGATATCTACTTTTTGATTCGATATTTCAATCTTCAAGGACTACAAGAAAAGAAGAGAGAGATACTCTCCTAAACCTTTTGAACCTCAGCTCTCCTAGTAGCCTTGGGAAAGAGTGTGTTGAATGGAAATCACCCAATATACTAACAATCTCCCCCTTTGGGCATTCCCATTCAACACATAAAATTTTCTTCCTTAACCTGTAGATCATACTTCAATAGATAAACACAATCTCACTAAAACAGACTAAAAATCCAGAGTTAAACCAAAAGGGGCTACTTGGATCAAGGAATCAGTTTCCATCCTTTTCCAGATCCAAGTAAGAAATAAAACCAAAACAAAATAGCATCCATCAAAATAAGTATCCAAATAGTCTGTGCTTATGCACTTACAAACCAAAAACAAAATAAAGTTATTGTCCAAAGAAAGATAAAATGCAAGAAGAAAAATAAACTGAAAGATTAAAAATATCATCGAAGAGAGTCCAAGATCACCTGAAGCAGGGGCCCTCTGGGTGCCGGAGCAGCCTTGCTTGTCACAACCTCCCTCCGAGAGAACCATGGGGGCTGGTTTTGCATGTTCTGGACCTCGATAGCAAGGTTGTTTAGTGCGGTGTGGCAGCGTACTAGCGAGAAGTTCATGTCAGTGACATAGTTGAAGAGACAGGTGACTCGCCAATCAGCCACCATAATGCCTCCACAGAGAGAAGAGCGCATGTCTTCGATGGATGTTGCAAGACCTTCTAGGGTGGCTGGAGGCCAAGGAACGCCAGCAGGTTGGGAGGAGGAAGACACACTGACATGCAACCTAGGAGATCGACGAGGAAGAGGATGAGGACTCCGGCTACCCTCACGGGAGGGACGGGGGTCCCCAGGGTGCAGGATGCCAGCGCAGGCAGTGGCCTAGGAGCCTTCCTCCTCCAAAGAAAGAGGAGAACAACACTGGTTAACACCAATGCGGGTGGTGATCTTGGTGTGGACCATGGTGGAGAAGTTTTAGAGAGAAAATCTACACACTTAAAGAAACCCTAGTGAAATCTAATGGAGGCAAGATCGTCTTTAAATAGAACACAGAGAAGATTAGAAAAACCAAGAGACACTGTGTTTCAACATAGCTTCTCTAAGAAGGAGAGGAGTTATGACAAGTTAATGTTCCAAGGAACACGCATGCAAATTGAAATCTCCCCCTAAAATATAGCCGTGTCAGAATAAATCATAATAGCACAACATAAACTATGCCAAAAGCGATTAGTTAGGAGCATATTATTATGTCACAATGTCAATGAGAAAATATAGCATAGTCAAAGTACAGAGAAGCATAGAACAAGGAAAGGAATACACATACATCAGTGAAGAGATGTAACCATGATGTATTCTATCAACAAAGAGGATTGATACTCAATATTAGAACGTAATGATTAAGCCTATGATAGATGTGAGCATAAACCGTACATGGAGCTAAGGAACATGTTTATAGAGAGATAGGAGAAGCGAAGTAAGTGAACTGAAGACTTGTTATGGTCTCCTTATATCTCCTAAGAGTGACAAGAAACATTGTTCCCACACAAATAAAGAAACATACTCATATTGGTTTTGCATTTGGTCATTGGTAACAGCTTGAACTCATGTAGCGAGATACAGCCCAGCAACTCCCAGATTAGACGATCTTAGGGTACTAAACATAACAAGGATGCTCGACAAAATGTGTCTCTAGTTGCTGCTCTTATTTTTCACATGGTGTGTCCTTATGGCACCTAACCATCTTGTTTCTTACAAACTCTGGAAAGTTCACCACAACCAGGACCTGATTACTTTGAGAGGAGTTAAAGTGATTATCCATTCTTATTTCTTGCAAGCCCTGGAAAGTTCACCACAACTAGGACCTGATTACTTTGAGAAGAGGGACGTTAATCTCCTGTCACCTGAGGGAAAGGTCTGATTGTATGAGTCAGTTCACTCACTTCACCTACATTCTCAGCTCACTAGACAAGTAACATGCCTCCACGTACAATTATGAGTGAAAGTGCAAAATGAGGCTAACTGATTTAGAGACTAAGAGAGAGTACACAATCATTGTCCAGAATAAGACATGGTATGAAGAAACATGAAACTGAAAATATGTGCAGCCTTGAATTACTGTGGCCAAAGTACACTAAGTTCACAATTTTCTCACTGAATATAGACAAACACAATGCTACCCTAATACTTAGAGCATATTCCAATGGCATTCCTCAACAATTCAAACCTAGCTGTGTCTAGAACCTTAGTAAAAAGATCAGCTAATTGACTGTCAGTGGGGACAAAGCTTAATTCAAGAATTTCTTGCTCAACCAAATCCCTAATGAAGTGATATCTGAGATCAATATGCTTGGTCCTAGAGTGTTGAACAGGATTCTTGGTGATATTTATGGCACTAGTGTTGTCACAGAAGATGGATACAACAACTGGCAGCTACCACAGCACTTCATGGCATTTGTGTACAGCAACTGCCAGCTGCCACATATTCAGCTTTAGCAGTGGAGAGAGAGATGCAATTTCATTTTTTGCTATGCCACGCGACTAAGTTGTTTCCAACAAAGAAACACCCTCCTGAGGTGGTCTTTCTATCCTTAAGGTTACCTCCAAGTCAGCATCTGAGTAGCTTGCAATCTCCACATTAGTATCAAAGTATAGAAAATGCCACAAGAAATTGTACCTACGATGTATCAAAGAATCCTTCTAACAGCTTCCAGGTGGGATTCCTTTGGATTGGCTTGAAATCGAGCACAAACTCCAACACTATAGGAGATATCAGGTCGACTAGCAGTAAGATACAATAAGCTGCCAATCATGCTCCTATAGAGGGTAGGATCAACAGACTTACCATCCTTGTCTTCACCAAGCTTTGTAGTAGTGCTCATGGAATTGTTCACTACTTTCTTGGACTCGAGACCAAATTTCTTGATCAAATTCTCAGCATATTTTGTTTGAGAGAGAAACAGGCATGTGTTAAGCTGTTTTACTTGCAATCCAAGGAAGAAAGTTAGCTCACCACAGATACTCATTTCAAATTCACTTTCCATGACTGATTGAAATTCTTTGACAAGATACTTAGATGTAGAACCAAAAACAATGTCATCAATATACACTTGTGCAATGATAATGTCATTTTTTAGTTGTTTTACAAATAATGTTTTATCAACTGATCCCCTAGAGTAACCTTTGCCCATGAGATGAGTGGAAAGCCTCTCATACCAGGCTCGAGGAGCCTGTTTCAGTCCATACAAAGCCTTCATGAGTCTGTAAACATGATCCAAGTTATGTGGATCTTTAAAACCTTGAGGTTGTTCCATATAAACTTCCTCCTGTAAAATCTTATTTAGGAAAGCAATTTTGACATCCATTTGAAACAGTTTGAACCTGAGATGACATGCAACAGATAATAATAATCTCACAGATTCCAATCTAGCCACAGGAGCAAATGTTTCATCAAAATCAAGGCCTTCAACTTGTGAGTAACCCTGAGCCACCAACCTAGCTTTATTTCTAATTACATTTCCCTTTTCATCACTTTTGTTTCTGAAAATCGACTTAGTTCCTATGACATTGCAATTTCTAGGTCTAGGTACTAAGTACCACACATCATTCCTAGTAAATTGATTCAACTCTTCCTGCATAGCACTAATCCAATGATCATCCAACAAGGCTTCCTTAACATTTTTTTTTTCAACCAATCACACAAAACCAAACTGGGATATGACATTCATATTTATCAGATTCTCAATGATAAAACAAAGCAGTATATTGTCGTGACTTACCTCATCCTGACTTACCTGTGCAGTAGCTTGACTTCTAGTTTTTAGGTCGTCTGACACTTTCCCAATGATATCTTGACTAGAATGATCCTTCTGAACTTTTTTTAAGCCTCTTCTCATTTATGGAGCTGGTTCAAAGATGCTGCCAACATTTTCTTCTCCTTCAGCACTTGCCGGTGTGTTTTGTGAAACTGAACTTGAAGATGATGATGCATCTGCATAAACTGCCTCATGTCTAATATATTGATCATAAATAGACACATTAATAGACTATATAGCAATCCTAGTTCATTTTTATAAACCCTATATGCTTGACTATTGACAGAATATCCAAGAAAAATACCATCATCACTTCTTGCATCAAATTTGCCAAGCTGCTCACGATCTCTTAAAATGTAACAAGGGCTTCCAAACACATGAAAGTTCCCTACATTTGGTTTCTTACATTTCCATAGCTCATAAGCTGTTTGTTCAGTTCCAGGCCTCAAAAAGATTCTGTTGATGGTGTAGCATGCAGCACTGATTGCTTCAGCCCAAAAATTCGTGCTTGGGCCTGCAGCATGGAGTATTACTCTAGCCATGTTCAATAGCACTCTATTCTTCCTTTCAACTATTCAATTCTTCTGTGGAGTAATAGGAGCTGAAAACTCATGAGAAACAACTAACTCTTGGAAATAGTTAGCAAAAGCAGCATTTTTGAATTCAGTGCCATTATCAAACCTTACTCTTACCATGCAAATATTAGACGATTGTTTTTCCATGATCATTCTCTGACTTAACCCTTTAAAAGACTCAAAGGTTCCAGCTTTGTCTTTTAAAAAATTAACCCAAGTATACCTAGAAAAATCATCGACTACTACCAGCATGTATTTTTTACCTCCAATGCTCTCAGTTTGAGCTGTTCCCATGAGATCCATATGTAGCAACTCCAGAACTTGTGTGGTGGTTGCAAAATTTACCACTTTGTGTAGGGCCTTGGTTTGTTTCCCAACTTTGCATTCTCCACAAACCTTGTTAGTCTTGCCATTCAAAGTTGGTAATCCTCTGACACATTGTTTGGTGGATAGCTTGAGCAAATCCTGATAGTTTACATGCCCTAACCTTCTGTGCCATATTTCAAAAGTTTCCTCTGTGGATCTCACTGAGAAGCATGCCTGCATATTCATAGATTCATTAGCTTGAATGTGATAACAATTATCAAAAGATCTCTTACCTCCCATAATACTTTCTCCCTTTTGATTGAGAACTACACATCTTTGTTTGTTGAACCAAACGTCCTCATAATCATCTGCCAAATGACTGACACTGATTAAATTAGCAGTTAAACCTTCAACATACAGAACATTCTTGAGATTAGGTACTCTAAGAGTATTGACAGTGCCTTGTGCAAGAATCTTAACTTTCCTTCCATCACTAAACGTAACTGAACCTGTAGTGCATTCACCTTGAAATGAAGAAAACCAAGCCTTATCTCCAGTCATGTGTCTGGAGCAACCACTGTCGACATACCAAAAGTCCTTTCGCTTGTCTGCCAGGGCCGTGAGTGCTACAAGGAAAGTTGCCTCAATGTGTGTTGTTGTGTTATCTGTACTTACACATGCTATGAGACAAGTAGCATCAATAGAGTCAAGTGAATCCGAGAAATCAGTGCGAGAAAGAAGGCAATTATTCATATCTTTCCTAATCCAAACAGGTTTCCTTGTTGTTGTTTGCATGTTCACATTAGTGATCAAATCAGCTAATTTATTAATAAGCACCTTCTGCTCTTTAAGTTCACAGTGTAAAGATTCTACAGACAACTTTTCTTCAACAGGTAGAGGTGTTGTAAGTCTCTCATTACATCTAGGTCTAATATGTCCAAGTTTACCACAGTAATGACATGTAGGAATAAAAGACTTAGAGTTTGAATACCTATTTTGACCAGTTGGCCTCCCTTGGTCAATCTTTACCTGTTTGACATTCTGATGATGTTTAATTAGGTTGCTTTTCATTTTTTTCCTTTGGCACTGTGTTAGTTTCCTTAATGTCCTAAGTGGACAAGTCACTCTCCTCCACAGCTGGATTCATCTCCTTCACAAATCGTGTATTTTTGGAACTTTCTCCAGAATTGCCAAGTCCAAAAGTGTCATGATGGGCTTTTCCCAAACCAAATAATTTGGATGCAACTCCAGACCTTATCTCAAACTTGGTGAACTTTTCTTGAGTGGACTTTAGTTGATTCATTTTCAGTTAACAGGTTTAAGCTCAAAGCATGTTGTCCTTTTACCTCAAGTTCTAGCACTTTGATCTTGTTTTTTAGCCCAGCACGTTCTGTCTTCCAAGTCAATAAACTTTTGTCACCTTGTAAGTTGCGTAACTCATCAGTGGTCTTGGTTCTTTCTTGTTCCCATGTGGTATGAGAAGTTCTCCACATAAGCTCTAACTTATCTTTCTAAGCTTTTAAGATTTCAATCTCTTCTTCCAAATTTGTATTCTTGAGTAGTATAGCTTTTGATGCCTTACAGAGTTGTTTGCAGCGGACAGTAGTCTCATCATCTGAGAAGCCTTCATCACTATCTAACTCAAGTGAGAAGATGACACAAAAGCTATATTTTTGACCATTTGAGTTTCATCATCACTCCATGTCGAGAGAAGAGATTTGTTGTTGCTATTTCCATGCTTCCTGTTACCACAATCAGTAGAAATATGGCCATAGGCACCACATTCATAGCATTTGGTTCTCCTAGAATTGTTTCCCTTAACACTGCTACCAATATTGAAGGAGTTTTTTTTTTCTGGAAATATTGGAATTCCTAGAAGAGGTTTTGCTTTTCAGAAACGTTTTGAACTCTTTAGTCAAAAGAGAAAGATCTAGTGGTTCATCTTCCTCTTCTGTCCTTTCACAGCCTTGAAGGCTACACCCTTAGTTTTCTTTTCAGGTTTTAGCCTTAGCTCATAAGTTTTTAAGTTTCCAATGAGTTTATCCAGATGATAGTCATCATTATCAAAAGAATCATCAATGCTAGTGATCTTAGAATGAAACTTTTCAGGCAAAGCCCTAAGAATTTTCTTAACAACCATAATTCATCAAAAGGAGCACCCAAACTACGACACTGACCAGTAATTTTTAAAATTCTACCATGAAAGTCATCCACGGTTTCATCATCTCCCATGGTCATAGTTTCAAATTCATAAATTAGTCGTTGTAGTTTTTGGGCACGTACCTTTTTGTTACCTTCATATGTAGTTTGTAGCAGATCCCAAGCCTGCTTGGCAATGTCACAATGACTGATTCTCCGCTTTTCACGTTCAGAGAGCGGTGAATATGTTGTTCTTGGTTTTGAAGTCAGCTTGATGATCACGTACTTCCTGATCAATTCAATCCTTTCTTGGTTTAGGGAAGGCAGTAGATGAACCTTCACCTTTAGCTAGAACCACAGGTACCTTCCATCCATTTTCAACAATATTCCATACATGCTCATCATGTGCATATAGAAACGATTTCATGTATATCTTCCATTGAGTATACTTTTCACAGCCTCCATCAAACCATGGAGGACTGTTAACATATCCACCAGCAGCTCTATCTCAAGAGTATTCCATCGTCCGTGTGACCTACTAGAAAATTCTAGAACCCGCTCTGATACCAAATGAAAATATTGGATAGAACACTATGCTGATATGACAGAAACCGTTTTGCAAGAAAGTAACTCACTTAAAGAGAACACAGCAAATGCTAACGCAGTGTAAACCTCACCACTGAGGAAACTTCACTGCGTGGCTTTTAACGTAGCCAACACGAGAAACAAATTCACTACGAATCAACAGGGGTACACTATACAAATAGTGATGTTTATCACAATCACATTCACTAGCAACATAGCTAACTTGTTTTACAACTGATATATCTCTTCGTAACACAAATGTCTCAATAGCTAGATGGATCGATCTTCCAATTCTTTCCTTGTATCAATGACCCACTAATCTAAAGATTGATGTATGAGATGAATGTAGTAAGTAAGGAAAGTGAATAATAATCAAAGAGAGTTTTTGCAAAAAACAATTTGTGAAGACTATGCAACACACAAATGAACAATGCTTAGATCCAAAAACTCTACATGTGAATGCTAGTTTCAAAACCTTTTATAGGGGAACAAGACTCCCCCTGAATCAAAACCCGCTACTCACGGAATGAGATAAGGAAAGTGTGTTAAACAAAATCTTTGCAACGTAATCAATCATGATCTTCTATCCTATTTGAAGTTTAAAACATTTTAATGCAAATCCGATTTCGAAATCATTTTAACAAACTATACATCAAATCAGATCCAATCAAACACATGCAGGTTAATATGGAATGCAAATTACCTTTGCCTTAAGATCAGTGAGTGTTGATATCTGCTTTCTGATTTGATCTTTCAATCTTCGAGGACTACCAGAAAAGAAGGAGAGAGATACTCTCCTAAACCTTTTGAACCTCAACTCTCCTAGTAGCCTTGGGAAAGTGTGTTCTGAATGGAAATCACCCAATATACTAACAGATTGTGATCCTTTTGGTATTCGATTTTCTTTTCCTTCCATCCATGGATGGTAGCTATTCTTCTTCTTCTTCATTTTTTTTTTCACACACACACACACACACACATATATATATATATATATATCAATATATATATATATATATATTGTAGGTTGACAAACCACTATTGTAACCTTATTCTAAGGTAAACATTACACAATTTTTGTGGTAGATATATTAAGAGCTAAAAAATTCAGCATTTCAATATACCTCATATATAGGTAGTTTTTCTCAGCATATGTATCTTGATTATTTATACCTACAATATAAGAAGACTAATCCCTAAATTTATATCTTTTACTTAGATACATATCTCAATTATAGTAATCAAAGAACACTAATCCGTAAACATATATCTCTTACTTAGGTACGTATCTCTTACAGTCAGTCGTCCTTACGATCGGAGCGACCCCCAAAGAGGGTATCCCAAAGGCTTCCTAGGCCCAAAGACTAATCCCCCTCGGCACCTGTGAAAGGCTCCAACCATGCATCGCAGCATGGTGCCTGGCCACGTTTGATAATTCAGCAATTACAATGTTCCCCCCCAGCGTTCGAACCCAGGACGTGGTTGGTTCCATATCCTAAGTTACCCGTGGTGGGGGCCCACAAGACCACACGTATCTCTTACTTATGGTATACCTATAATAGAAGAATTTTAATCTGTAAATTTATATCTTTTACTTAGGTACATGTCTCGATTATAGTAATCAAAGAACATTAATCTGTAAACGTATCTCTCTTACTTAAGGGAGAGAGCATAATTAAAAAAATTTGGCCGAAAACCTTTTGAGGTAAATTTCTCTTTCCTCATTCATCTGTGGACTAGGCCCCAGTTATGGAAGTTATAGACATGGTAGAGACGTAGGCAACCCCACCAGTTTCAGCCTTTTTTACGGTGGTTGATCTATGGTGGACTGAATAATTTTCCAGCTACATGATAACCACTCCTAACATTATACAAGCCTTTTTTTTTTAACACTAAGATGGTCAATAAAATATTTTATGTGGGTCAATAAAAGTTATTGGTGGATCACAAAAGTATATTATGGGCTAGTAACGTAGAGATAATCTTGAGATGTTCACACTCTTCAACCTTTTTATTTTTCTTTTTGAACTAAATGATTCATAGTAATAAATATGAGCTTAAACTTGGGTATAAAATAGTACATAGACGACTACCCCCATGAGACAATATGGACATCGAGTAGTCAATACCAAACAAAAATATTTCGCTTTGTAAGTGATATAGTCTGCTTGACTCCACATGTCGAACACACAATTGTGGTACGATGAAACTAAGCGCATCTACAAAGGCTCATAGAAGAGCTCTTAGTAGCATAGAGTTAACAAAAAAAAAAAAAACAAAGTAAGCCACCAGCCCAAACCTAACGGAAGGCCTAAAAGCCCAATATTGTGCCTAGACTGACCAAACAGTTTGAGGGGTCATCAACACTGCCCAAACCAACAAAACCTTCGTTGCCGTCAAGGCTGTTAACCCAAGATCAGTCATAGTCTTCGTCCAATCCATCGCTGTAAACTCTGGAGGATCACTCCCAGTGGCGGAACTTGAAAGTTATTTTTGGAGGGGCCAATAAATAATATAATTATTATTTAAAAAATAAATTAATAATATTTTTGCTGTTTTCCTAAAAGCAGCTCCAACAGCTTCCCTATAATTTATGTATTATAGGGAAGCAAAAGTCAAAACTTTAGCCTCTTTTTCTTCTCCAACTCCAACAGATTCTTTATTGTTACAGCAATATCTAAAATCTCCATAATTCTTTCTGAGAGCAACTCTAACAGCTTCCTTATAATTTATGTATTATAGGGAAGTAAAAGTTAAAGCTTTAGCCTTTTTTTCTTCTCCAACTCCAACAGATTCTCTATTTTATAACAATCCGTAAAATCTCCATAATTCTTCCTCAAAATTTTAGAGATTGCTGTAAATTTAGGGAATTTGGTTTTCTCTTTCCTCACTATCTCTAGATTGGGGATAGTTATAGGGAATCTGTTGGATAAAAGAGCCTTAGTTTTCCCTAAAATAGAAAAAAAAATCAAAACATGGGGAACCTGTTGGAGTTGCTCTTAAAATTTTAGAGATTGCTGTAAATTTAGGGAATTTGGTTTCTCTTTCCTCACTATCTCTAAATGGGGATAGTTATAGGGAATCTATTGGAGCAAAAGAGCCTTATTTTCCCTTAAATAGAGAAAAATCAAAATATGAGAAGCTGTTGGAGTTGTTCTAAGAATGCACATATTAAAATATGTATTGATGTTTTCCTTTGAAAAATTTCTTTATCCAAAACACTAATAACTAGGTGAAGTAGTAATTAAACGCAATAATGAGGAATTAATTAATATTTTCCTTTCACAAAACATAGAAAACAGAGCAATAGGGGGGCCATAACTCAATGAGTAATTTTATTTACACATCTCAAACTGTTTAATACACATCCTCCATTTTTGTAAAATTTCAAATTCCTTTTATAACCTTCTTCTCAACTTAACAAGAAAAAAAGCAATCTTCTAATTGTCATCTTCGCCTACTCAACGGCAAGATGTTATAGAAGACCAAACTTTTCATAGCATGTCTTCTTATTCCTTTTGGGTCTCCCATGCCTATCCAATACCTTCATCAACTTACAGTTTCTGTCCTGTTAGCATTTTTCTTTTCTTCATCATCATATTGAGAAGGCATGTCACCTATAACCATTATTTGCATTTTGAAATGACTATGGCTATGCCCTTCATAATCTGGTTCATCACTACCATCTCTCTTTAATTTGTGGGCATATGCATGATGATTATATTTGTATGTATCAATCCACTAGCTAATATGAGTCCAAATTTAGATGGTGTTGTATATTGGCCGGTGTGGCACTTCCGACCCTAATAACATTTCGCCACTCTCCGACCGCTAATTTCACAACAAATCAATAACATTGCCGCCTAGACTTGAAATTGCTCACGGTCTTAAAGCAGACCTAAAACCAGAAGCCAACAATCCAAATCTTGATCCCACTGCCAAGTAGAGCAAGCCAGAGTCGATTAAATTTTGCTGCCCCTCGAATTGCAACCCTGACTCTTCTTCCTCAGCCAAAACCCATCAATCAGGCGACCACAAATAGATCGTCAATACCAACCCAAGTTGGATTAAAACCAGACCAACCAAACCTGTCAAAACAAGATTCAATCCAGATCAATCCAAACCCGTCAAAGATAGGACAAAGATCATGACGTAGGTGCCGCTAGCTAGGTCCAACAGAATCTAACCAGAAGGGTGGCACTACCGTTGGTCTCAAACCCTGGGTGGAGTTCTTCTCTCGACTAGTTATTATACATTCTTAGCTTACACGCTTCAATTTTTATAATAAATATCTACGACCAAACTTACAAATCCAAGAGGGGTGGCACCGCTGTTGGTCTCAAATCCTAGGTGGAGTTCCTTCTATTTTTAAAATAAGTATCTATTACCAAACTTACAAATCCAAGATAAAGATAGGTGTTTATATTATATCAAATTTAGCTTAGTATGGCATAAATATGATTATGTTTTAAGTAAAAGAGATTTCGAGAGAGATTGATGAGAGAATTGTATTTCATTATTGAGAATAGGAGCCTTATATATAGGGATTACAAAGTACATGTTCTAATGTTACAAGGAAAACTAATCCGAGTAGGACTAGGAATTCTAGAACCTTCCCTCCTATTACAACCATGAAACTAATCCTAGTTTGACTAGGCACACAAAACGAAATTTCCTTCAACGCTCCCCCTTGTGCCGCTCAAACTTAGTGGTGACGCTTCATCCGTTGCCTCGTTAAAAACCTTGCTCGAGTGAAAACCCCTGTGGGATAAAAAAAAGCTCGAGGAGGAGAAAAATAGTACAACACATCCTTCACTCTTCGAGATCGAACATGTAGACATCCTAACTCCCCCTGATATCGATATCTCCCCCAGATTGCTACAATCATGGAAGTTCGGATAACTTTCTCAATCCGATGCTCTCACATGTTTCTCGAAGGTGGATTTAGGTAACGACTTAGTGAATAAGTCCACTACATTATCCTCTGATTGGATTTGATTCACTTCAATCTTTAGAAGTGATTGTTGTTGCTGATTATAAAAGAACTTAGGCGATATATGATTGGTGTTGTCACCCTTGATGAAACCTAACTTCATTTGTTCAATACAAGCTGCATTATCCTCATAAATGCATGTAGGTTCATCCGTGGTAGACTTCAAACCACAACTGACAGGACCCGACCCAAGAAATCACCCCTAAACCTGGATACGAGCCTGCGGGGCCCGCGTTAAGTGAAATCCTACTGAAAAATCAGCAGAACCTCCCCTAAATATGGGCTACCCAAATAGTTCACAAACCTGGACATGATTAAATCTTTAACTTCTACTCAAACACACATTACCATATTTACATTTCCAAGCGTATATGTTACATTCAGAAGGTACGAATTCCATCACAACCTCAGTATGATAAACATCAACTCAAACAAAATCATCCACCAAATTAAAAGGGTTATCAGAGCAACACTAATAGCTAAGCCGATATCATACAAGGTAGGTTAAGTAATAACCTACGGACAAAAAGGAAGCGCTGATTCCAAAGTCTCTAGTGCCTGGACATGATCTCGGCAAATCTGAAATCTGGGCATTGGAAAACGAAGGGTCCAGGGGAAAACATATAAAATCCATTAGAGTGAGTGGACAAAACTGAAACAATTAATGGAATGCTTCCCCATTTCTCTTTTCAACAAAACCAACATGCAGCGAGATTCCAAAATATTTCCAACTCAATCCTTTTCCAAGAAAACCCATTTGATGATTAGGAAGAACTGCTTCCTAAGCATCTCATGCCATCTGTGAGGGACTGCCACTCAGATGACGCATCGGAAGGGACTGCCAACCGGAATAGGAGGCGGTGGTTAGAGGGGACTGCTAACTAGCCACAGGTAGTTAGAAGGGACTGCCAACTAACTACCACATGTCATCTGGAAAGGACTGCCAACCAGATGACGCATCGGATGGGACTGCCAACCCGGGCTGTAGTCTGCAAGGGACTGCCAACCCGTCTATTACCTAGAAGGGACTGCCAACTAGGTAAGATACGCATGCGCCAAAACTGGCCTCCTTGTCAACTGCTTTCTTTTTAAATCCTTTACTTTCCACAAAATCACATTTACTCAAAATAGTAATCCAACTGAAAACTTAATTCCATGTTGCATGCATTATTTAAACAAAATAAAAGTCCACTCACTAGTGAGTCCCGCAGCTAATCCTGCTGCCTGCCTGTGTCCTCCTCGCTTGAGGGCTTAGTACGTCATGTAATAATTGGGCATGATAAACTTAACCTCACCAAGGAAATCATTAAAGAAATAAAACTCATTCCCTTGAAAAAGAAAAATAAATAATGCTTGTGGATATTTCCTCTAAACTTCCCCCTCTTCAATTATGATTCAGACTCTCAAATTCAGAGTTCAACAACTAATCAACATCCTCGCTAACTCTCTAATCTTCACCTTCACAAGGATCGTCTCGATAACTCAATTAATTCAATTTCAAATCCTTAATCACAATTATCCACCAAAATAATATAATTTCATTTTCTAAAAATCTCCATAACAACTTCAATTTCTCAACCAAGTAGATTGAATCTGCACTAGCCCTAATAGCAATTTATCAAGGGATTAACCCAGAAGATTGTAAACCATAACATCAAAACATCCAACCAAACAATTAAACACAAGTCTAAAACAATGCTAATCGAAGGTTCCCAACAACAACAACACCACACAACGCAATTAACTAATCTGACAACGACTCAACACGCCACTACTAGTGGCGGCGCGTGGTTTCACGCGCCATCACCATCTCTGGCCAACTTAACTAGCCTAAACGCATCACCACAGCAAACCCAACAATCTTTAAACCTGCAATAACAGCTAAAACTAAGCAGAAGTGGTCGGAATTTCAACCCAAAATCGGAAAAACCCGATAGCTACTGTTCATCACCACTATTCATCATCACTACCACTACCTCTGGCCAAATCAAACTACAAAAAGGTTGGAAATGTGTTCAACCCTTTACAGAGAACCAAAATCACAAGGATTTCCGGCCGGAGACCGCCGGAAATCGAAAACCCAGCCTAAGGTTCCCAAACCCGATCGGCAATCCTCCCCCAAAATAGTTCAAAACAAAGCTACCCATCAAAAATCACGTACCTGAGATGAAAGAGAATGAAGAGAGGAAGCTTCGATGGCCGGGGACGAGTCCAACAAGGTCCGGCTGCTGATGATTCGCCGGAAATTGGGTCTGGTTCAGGGAGAAGAAGAAAAAGAAAGGGGGAGGGTTTGGGGAGGTCGGGCTCTGTCCCGATTTACTCTCTCTCTCTCTCCTCTTATTAATCTATTTCCTTTCTTTTCTCTCTCTTTTTTTTTTTTAGAAACCAATATTTTAATAAGGAATAGTACATTCCAAACATTAAATCACAACTCTCTCGTAAAAACTCCGATCGATACCAACTGCATGTCCACGACGTACTCAAGGAATATTCCGACGTAACAGACAAATTAAAAAGTCAACTCGTCGGTCAAAACCGATAAAAACGTACTTCATAAAGATGTTAAGGTACGGGGCCTTACAACAACTTCTTTGAATATGTCTAATTACAGACCTTAGCCATATACGTTCACGCACGGCTTCATGTAAAGCAATAATCTTCGCATGATTAGAGGAAGTAGCAACATGAGTCTGTTTTATAGATCTCCAAGATATCGTAGTGTTTCCCATGGTAAAGACATAGCCCGTTTGGGAGCGACCTTTGTGAGGGTCAGAGAGGTACCCTGCATCAGCAAAACCCATCAAGACATTGTTGTCGTTTTAATGGAGGGGAGTAGGAAGATGCCGGCCACCATGGACTGCGCTGGCGGCTGCCAACTTTTGGACGGTGGCTTTTTGCCTCTTGGGGTCCGATCCCAAAATTCTGTCATTCCTTTTCTCTCTGTAGGAATAGAATAGGCTCATATCAATCGTACCTCTTAAGTATCGAAAGATTGTATTTACACCAATCCAATGGCGGCGTGTTAGTGTAGAACTATGTCAAACTAGCTAATAAGTTCACTGCGAATGAGATGTCCAGTCTTGTGCATTGAGCTAAGTACAATAATGCACCTATTGCACTTAAATATGGCACTTCGGCCTTTAGTGATTCTTCGTCCTCATCCTTTGGATGAAACTGATCTTTTCCGGGCTCAAGACTAAGGCCAATCATGGGAGTCCTCACAGGCTTTGCTTTATTTTCATTAAAGCGCTTTAGAATTTTCTAAGTATACGCAGACTGATAGATCAAAACTCCATCACTATGGTGCTCGAGTTCTAAACCGAGACAAAACCGTGTTTTCCCAAGATTTTTCATCTCAAATTCGGATTTCAAGTATTTAGCAATTTCCTTTAACTCATCTAGAGTTCCAATTAGGTTCATGTCATCGACATAAACTGCTACGATTGCAAATCCGGAACCTGTCCTTTTAATGAACACTCATGGGCATATTTCATTGTTAATATATCATTTCCCAATCAAGTAGTCACTTAGACGGTTATACCACATCCGTCCGGATTGTTTTAATCCATATAGTGAGCGTTTTAATCTTATTGAAAATACGCTCCGTGGTTTAGAGCCACTTGATTTGGGTAATTGAAGTCTATCTGGAACCTTCATATATATCTCTGAATCTAGATCCCCATAGAGATATGCTGTAACCACATCCATAAGCTGCATGTCAAGTTTTTCAGAAATGACCAAAGTGACAAGGTAGCGAAACGTTATAATGTCCATTATGGGAGAATATGTCTCCTCGTAGTCGATTCCAAGGCGTTGTGAGAAACCTTGCGCCACGAGGCGGGCTTTATATCTAACCACCTCATTTTTCTCATTACGCTTTCTAACAAAGACCCATTTATGGCTAACATGTTTTACATCTAGGGGTGTCTACGTTATAAGCCCAAATACCTGTCTCTTTGCTAGTGAATCCAATTCAGCCTGGATCTCATCTTTCCATTTAGGCCAATCCACTCTTCGTTGACATTCTTCGACAGAGTGAGGTTCGATATCATCATATTCAATAATTCCTTTTGCAACATGATATGCAAATGCATCAACAATAGCCATAGAATTTCTATCCATCATCTCAAGTACACTAGTGTAATTCATGGAGATCTCTCTATTCTCTGGAGTTGGTTCTGACATTAGAGAGTCCCCAATTGATGTCTCTTGGACATAACCATAATCCGGAATATTCTCATGAGATGGATTATTTACATCGATGATTAATAGATTATTTTGTGCCAAACTTGCTTTCTTTCTTGGTCGAGAATCCATCGAACCTATGGGCCTCCCGCACTTCCTGGCAGGAAGCATGGGCCTAGCCACATCGTCACCATCACTGTGAGAAGGGACGTTGGCGCCATGCTCAGTTGCTCTTGAGATGGCCTCATGTCCTCTAATTTTAGGGACATCAATCCTTGCAGGTATGTTTGCAGCAGGTATGTATGATCTCATCACTTTAGCGATATCAGAAAACGCATCAGGCATCGATTCTGCTACGTTCTGAAGATCAAGAATTCTCCGCACTTCAATTTCGGACTGTCCGGTTCGGGGATCAAGATGGACAGAGTGGGGACATACCACGACAATTCATGTCATTCATGTTGAACATTTAGGTTCTTATCTCCCCCTAATGACGGGAAAACTGTCTCATCAAAGTGACAATCCACAAATCTAGCGGTAAAAAGATCGCCTGTCAAGGGTTCTAAGTAACAGACAATCAATGGAGAATCATATCCAACATAAATGCCTAATCGTCGTTGGACCCATTTTGGTGCGCTGTGGAGGCGCAATTGGCACATAAACTGCACACCCAAATATGCGTAACTATGAAACATTAGGCTCATACCCAGTCACCATCTGGGACTCAAAAAAGGGTTGAGTGGCAGTAGGCCTCAGACGAATAAGCACAGCTGCATGCAAGTTTGCATAGCCCCAAGCAGAAATAGGGAGATTGGTGCGCATTACCAATGCTCTAGCGACCATTTGCAGTCGTTTAATGGCGGCTTCTGCGAGACCATTTTGGGTGTGAGCATGAGGAACTGGATGTTCAACTTCAATCCCAATGGACATGCAATAATCATCAAAAGTCTTTTATGTAAACTCCCCAGCGTTGTCTAATCGTATAGACTTAATAGGATGATCAGGGTGGTGAGCCCTCAATTTAATAATTTGGGCTAGGAGTTTAGCAAATGCAGCATTCCCTGTAGACAAAAGCATGACATGTGACCAGCGTGTCGATGCATCAACCAACACCATAAAATATCTAAATGGTCAGCATGGTGGTTGAATAGGTCCACAAATATCACCTTGGATTCTTTGCAAGAATGGTATATTTTCTTTAGTGTCCTTTGCATAGGATGGTCTCGATCCTAATTTTGCTAAAGAGCAGACTTTGCAGAACGAATGATGGCTTTAGAAACAACCAATGAGGATTTTGGTTGAGCCACGAAGTCACAATTGACTTTAGAAGTAAAATTTGGAGACAAAAGAGCATTGGTGGCGTCAAAGCCACCCTTGGGCCGTAGGGGGATGGCGGTGCCGGCCAAGGATGGCCGGTTTTGGGGGTGAATGGCGCCGTGGGGCGCAGGGGCTCTCGGGTTCCAAAATCTAAGTTTTACTTCTTTTCGTTCTAAAAAATGGATGTCCGTGTGAAGTCTTTAATATACGATCATCATATCACGACCTGGGTGTCCCAAGTGGTCATGCCAAAGCCTATATGTGTCAGAATCCCATAAATCATCTCTCATAACATGATTGGATTCAATTATTCGAATAGTGGTTTCATACAACCCACTAGATCGACACATAAGTTTCTCTAAGACTCTTTTATGTCCGTAGTCAATAGAGGTGATGCAATGAAACTCTTGTCCATTCTCACAATGTGTTTCCACATGAAAACCATTGGCTCTTATATCTTTGAAGCTCAATATGGTTCTTCCAGCCCTAGGAGCATAAAGAGCTTCGGTGACATTTAAAATTGTGTCATTCGGCAACATAAATTGGGCTGGTCCTCTACCATGAATCAATTGAGATCATCCAGCCATCGTAGTCACGGAAGATCGAGAAGGCGTCATCCAGAGAAATAGTTGCCTATTTCGACGGCTGGTATGTGTAGTTGTACTATCCACGAGGCATTCTAGCTCTCCGGGAAACATACTGAAAAATAATAAAGTTCGAAATTAAAATATGTCCCAGACATCGAAAAATAAATCGATACTTTATTAATAAAATAGCCAATGATTACATCAAAGTTTCCAAAGTCTAATCCAAAATAAAAATCAAATTTAGACAAATCATAGTCACTCTATCCATTTGGTAACTCCAATCAAATATGACCAGGGAAGTAGAGAGAGATGTCGGTGGAGCGAGGCTCTTTTAAGTACCACTAATCTCAATTACTTTCCTAGACATCATACTTCATTGGATGTGCCACATAAGAAAGAGCTAATACAAATGTCATTTATTGACTAGGGCATATTGCCATTACATAATTCTTGGAAAATAAATATGGACTATACTAATCAAAATCTGCAGCATCTTTGTGCAATTCTTTGTCAGATTTGAAGTCTGCTACGGTGAGATTGACGTTGGTATCATCACCATCTTCTTCTTCTTCTTCGGCAAGATAGGCTTCATGCTCTCTAAAGTTTCTATATGCCTTGTAATGCGTAGCTAATTGTTTGCTTGCATTGCATTGCATGAACCAATGCTCACTTGATCCACATCGATGACACATGTCATTGTGATTGCCTCCCTTTAATTGAGGTGCATTGTTTGCACTTGGGTGGCGTCCCCTAGAAGAATTGGCTTCATTCCCACGACCTTGAGCGGCTCCACCAGGTCCTGGAGCCCCACGGCCACCTCTCCCACGTTGCCATGTATTGCCACGTGTCCGTCCTTCATTCTGACAGTTTCCTTCCTTTGTAGGGTGGTTATATGAACCAAAACGTCTGTTGTGTCCTTTATTTTTAGGGTTCCGCTCCTTGCGCCCTCCTTTGGGTGCATTATTATAATTTGCCTCTTGAACACTCTTAGTTCCGATAGGCCTTGAATTATAATTCCTCACGAGGATATTATCATGTTTTTCAGCTATAGGCATCATATTAATTAGCTGATGAAACCTCGTGATCCATCAGTATTGTATTCGGTTTTATATTGCTTTGATAGCAAAATAGCTGAGAGGGGGAAGGTGGAGAGAGTTTTCTCAATCAGCTCTTGCTCTATGATGCGTTGTCCACAGAACCCCAACATGGTTTTGAGGCGTAGAACTTCTGAATTATATTCAGCTACGGACTTGAAGTCGGCGGATCATAGATTGCTCCATTGAACGTTCAAGTCAGGGAGGAGGGAGTCCTTGACATTACCAAATCGCTCTTCTAGCGCAACCCATAATTCTCTAGCATCCTTGATTGCCATGTACTCCAATCGGAGTGATTTATCCATGTGGCGTCTCATCAAGATGAGGGCGGTGGCATTATTTGTAGCCGTACGCTTAAATATGAGCTCAGGGTTTGGTGCCTGAATTACAGGAAGGATCCCTTTTGAAGTGAGGTGGTTCTCAACATCCATGACCCAACTATATATTCTGAGCCAGTTGAGTCAAGTATAGGAAAGTCAAGCTTTGGCTTCGACATCCTGAAATAAGAAGAAGAAATATATTAGTTTCAGAGTTAAAACTTCCACGACAACTAATAAATAAAAGATTTCCGAGCTATGCTACCAAGCAATCGATTTCCAAGAAATTTTGGATTAGACCGAAACAATGATGTTTATGGTTATAAATCGATGCTTACGGAAGCTCTTAGTCCGAAGTCTTACGAACGCTCTTAGTTCGTTAATAGTGTGAATCCCCACGATTCCGCTTTTCAAGAATCGAACCCACGTTATAAGAAAGGTGGGATGTAGAAGAAGGGCGGTTGCAGTCCCCGAAGAGAAAGAAGGAGAAATTAAATTCCAAAAGCGGAACTTTAATGTAAATACTTACTTGTTAATTCGAAGCTTGAAACCTTGATTCTTGAACTTATGAAGCTTGGACTATTGTTGATCGATGGAAGGAAATTTGGATGGCTCAGTGGTGATGGCAGTAGGGGGTTTTAGTTGCTGCCGAAGGTTGCAGGAATGTAGGCCGAAAGCTGCTGCTACTGTTCAGGTTTTGATGGCCGGTTTGGTGGTTGTTCGGGTGACTGGAAAGGCTGCAGGAGCAGCGGTGGTGTGCGGCGATCCGAGAAGGCCGCAGGGGCAGCGGAGACGTAGTAGGAAGCTGGGCCAAGAGGGCTACAAGGCGCACAGGCGCGGTAGGGCTGCAGGGGCAGCAAGGTGGCGACGCGAGGTTGCAGGCTCGGCTAGCTCGGGCTAGGGGCTGTAGCAGATTTCGGTGAAAAGAGTTTTCGGATTTTTGGTTTTTGTTTTGTGGCTAGAGTTCGTGCTGATAACGTGTTTAAGTAAAAGAGATTTCGAGAGAGATTGATGAGAGAATTGTATTTCATTATTGAGAATAGAAACCCTATAAATATGGACTACAAAGTACATGTTTTAATGTTACAAGGAAAACTAATCCGAGTAGGACTAGGAATTCTAGAACCTTATCTCCTATTACAACCATGAAACTAATCATAGTTTATAGGCACACAAAAAGGATTTTCCTTCAACAAATTATCATTATTTGTAAATAATATATTGCACTTGTGAGATTTTGTAGGAGATAAAATTTAGTGAAGAAAGTCGACCATGATTGCCCAAGAGGTTTTCATATTGAATGAATTCATTTTGTGATTTGTCAACAATAAAGTGTCAATTTCACTCCATTCTCAAAAAAAAAAAGTGTCAACTTTACTCGCTAAATTAGCTAAATTAAAAGCCATCGTCATTACACTTAAAACCTTATTAAAAGCCATATAGCCTTCTAATTTGTTTTAAGCCATGGTCAATTGGTCATAATACCCACTTAAAGATATCTCCCATCTCATACAACCATTTAATTGGTTGATAAGCTTCTGTAAATCCAATAAAAAGAAATGGTTTGTCTGAGGGGGGATTCCTTGTTTGAGACCTCTAGGGATAGGCTAACAATACAATCTCTTGGGCACGGAGCCCATCATGACAAACCTACAAAATGGGGCAGCACAGTCCACAGAGTGGTCAGAACCTTATACCCTTTAAGACTTGGACACCTGTTACGCGTCTACTGCCATAGTCGAGATTTACTTATAAGATTTAGAAACACCTCATCAATTACATGGCCTTAAAGTTTCACACCAAAGTTCTTGATTTCAAAATTAAAATAAACAGAGAATCTGAAAAGCAAGGGTCCGAAAAGAAAATCACTACACCTCCATTCATTTCATTTCTCAATATTAATTGCATTCTGAACAAATCTGGGTATAATTAAGAAACAACAACAACCCATAGGAGGATTGGAAATCTTTAATCTTCTAAACTCAGAAACCATATAAATTTGATTGACATGTGACCAAAAAGTTGACCGGGCCATCAATGCCTGATTATGTTCTTTCTGCTTTCCTTATGTAATTTGATAAAAAATGGTATTGAGTTGGTGCAACCATTAATGAGAATTATGATATGAACTTATATACACACTACCTGCAAATCCATGCACCATCTCCCCTCTTATATTTTTGACGTCTTTTCTGGTTTTCAGTCAAGTGGGTTTATTATAGCAGAGAGCAGGAAGTGATTGAATGAAATCCCTGGCCTCCAGTGGTTTAGCCTGATTCTCTGTCTTCCATAATTTTGAAATATCATTATCAGTTCATCATCCCCTCCCTTTCGGCTTTCACAGTCCCCTTGCTCCTTGATGACAGAACACAGTAACTCCCCTCGTTCAAATCATCCATAATAGTCTACAGAGAAAAGGTCCAACAAAGACCTGTAATTCACTCAAAGACTCCAAAAACCCAATAGGCCCCTCAATCTCTCTGATTGTTTCCCAACTCCAAACTCCAGAAACCCTTTTTGTTTTGTTCCTCCTTCTCCTGCTGTTCTATTTTGTACTTATATATCCCCCATTGGTCTCATTTACCTTTTCCCTTTCCCCCTTTTCAACCATTTTTTTTTGCTCTTTAACCTCTCCTTTATTCTCTTTCTTACTCCACTAAAATTTCAACAACAACAAAAAAAAAAAATCTTAAATTCCATCACCCTCCATAACTCCCTCTATAAATTGAGCAAAAACGCATATGTTAAAAACCCAACAATTCTTACCCCCTCTCCTCAAAAACCCATCAACTCCCTCTCCAAAACCCATCTCTCATATTCCATCATCTCATCAAAACCCATTTCTAAAAAGCCAAGAACTCTGAAATCCTCACACATCACCCAATACACCATTTTTGAAAAAAAAAAAACCCAGAGATATGAAAGAGTACTGGACCTCCCTGGCCTCCCTTCTAGGAGTGTTGGCCTTCTGCCAGAGCCTCCTCCAAACCGTGTTCCCGCCGGAGCTCCGGTTCGCTTTTCTGAAACTGGCCAGCAAAATCTTCCACTGGTTCTCCTCCTACTACTACTTCGACATCACCGAGATCGACGGCGTGAACACCAACGAGCTCTACAACGCCGTCCAGCTCTACCTGAGCGCCACCGTCTCCATCACCGGCACGCGCCTCAGCCTCACCCGCGCCCTCAACTCCTCCGCCATCACCTTCGGCCTCTCCAACAACGACTGCATGGTCGACACCTTCAACGGCGTCACGGTCCTCTGGGAGCACGTGGTCACCCAGAGACAGAACCAGACCTTCTCCTGGCGGCCATTGCCGGAAGAGAAGCGAGGCTTCACGTTGCGAATCAAGAAGAAAGACAAGTTCTTGATCCTCAACTCCTACTTGGACTTCATCATGGACAAGGCCAATGACATCCGCCGCAAGAATCAAGACAGGCTCTTGTACACAAACTCACGAGGTGGGTCGTTGGATTCTCGAGGCCATCCTTGGGAATCTGTGCCGTTCAAGCACCCAAGCACATTCGACACGTTGGCTATGGACCCAAAAGTGAAGCAGGAGATTATGGATGATTTGAAAGACTTCGCCAATGGACAGAGCTTTTATCAGAAAACTGGGCGGGCTTGGAAAAGAGGGTATCTTTTGTACGGCCCACCCGGTACTGGAAAATCAAGCATGATTGCTGCAATGGCCAATTTTCTGGGGTATGATATCTATGATCTAGAGCTCACTGAGGTTCACACCAACTCCGAGCTGAGGAAGTTGCTGATGAAGACTAGTTCCAAGTCGATTATTGTGATTGAGGATATAGATTGCTCCATCACTTTGACTAATAGGAAGAAGAACAATGGTGGTGGTGGTGGTGGTGGTGCAGCTATGAGGACTTACTATGATTCGCCGGAAATGAGAGGCGTTTCAGGGGAGGAGGGTGGTGGGAATTCGATTACGCTTTCGGGGTTGTTGAATTTTACTGATGGGTTGTGGTCTTGTTGTGGGACTGAGAGGATTTTCGTGTTTACGACGAATCATATTGAGAAGTTAGACCCTGCATTGCTGAGGAGTGGTAGGATGGATATGCATATATTCATGAGTCACTGTTCGTTCCCAGCGTTGAAGATTCTGTTGAAGAATTACTTGGGATTTCAGGAGGGTGATTTGGATGAGGAGATTGCGAAAGAGTTTGAAGAGGTTTTGGACAAGGCTGGGATGACTCCGGCTGATGTGAGTGAGGCTTTGATCAAGAATAGGCGCGATAAGGATAAGGCGGTGAGGGAATTGTTGGAGGTGTTGAAGGTGAAGGCAGAGAATAAGAACAAGAAGAGCAATGCAGGTTCAGCTGAGGAGGAAGAGGAGGAGCAGGTGAAGAGGGCATTGGAGAGTCCTAAAGTTGAAGGGTGTGACCTTGAGGAGGAGGACAACAGCTGCAAGAAAGGTGATGGAGATGATGATGAGGATCAGAAGCAAGATGATGAGAAAATAGAAAAATGAAGTATCTTTAGGTTTCTTTAGTTTTATTGCTTTTGTATTTTGGTGAAGTGCAGAGAGAAAGACGATGATCATTGCATTTGGGAGTATTGGATTGTGTTTTTGTGGGCTTGGGATGAGGAAAAAAGTTTAAAGCTTTTCTATAGATCCAATTCTAACATGTTATTGAAATTAAAAACTTTATCCTAGTTGTTTGCATAATGAAATCAAATATAGTATGTGATCCATGGATAAGAGCCTATCTGCATGTGGTTTGGTTGGCAATATGATATGAGTTCTTTTCTGTGTTCCTTTATGTATTAAAAATGGGGGCAGATGTTTCCTTTCATATCTTAATCTTGTTAAGGTGTTATGATTGTTATCTATTCCTCATCATCTGCTTGGATTAGCAGTCTCTTTTGAGGGTTGGTATTGGAGTTAATTACCCATCAGCCATTACACTTTGCTAGGAATGCTAGCTATGGCTGAGCTGTTGGTGTCTTGTGAGAGAGCACCTGTGGCTGGAATGCACATGGATAGACTTGCCTCTTGATGGAGTGTTGGGAATTTTGCATTCTATGATTGTAAAGCACCATGTTCCCCTAGTGGAGATGTAGGATTGTAAATTTCACCACCTACATTTGATTTCAGGTTAAAGTTTGAACTTGCCTCTCTTTTTCATGTCTTTTATAAGTATCGTGATTAAATAGCTCATGGGTGCGTTTATTTCTATCTTACTAGATACTTTGTTCACCCTATAACTAAATTTTTTCTTTAAAATCTCAAAATTGTTCTTAACAACAATTATTAACAGAAAACAATGAAAATGAGACATCAATTTTGTTTTAATTAAAACTTTACCCAATAGACATCCTAATATGAATTATCATAACAGCTTTCTATACCAAAAAAAACAATTATCATCTTAGCTTTTTCAGGGTTAGCTGACCAAACAAATAATTACACAAAATTTTCAAGCTATAGCAAGAAGTGAAAAAAATTGTTGGTTAGTATTATTTTGTTATACTTTGTGTGAATCGTGTTTGATTTTATGTCATAGTAGTTGATGAAGAGAGAAAATGAGAAGAGGAAAAAAAAGAGTAAAAAGAAACTAGAAGGCATGGGGTTGATGGTGTGCTAATTTTCTTTTTCATTTTTCTTTTCCGATTTCACATTTTCAATAGTAATATCCATTTTTATTTTTAAAATTATTTGAGGGTGAAATTGGAAATTTTATGATAAAAATTTAATTGCAAGGTGAACAAAGCATTTAGTAGGGTGGAAATAGCCTCACCCATAGCTCTTTCATAAGCGTAACAAAATGTTAACATAATGTGAGTATTATGAAACACCATTGCTTTGATTTTTATAATCTCCCCAATCCGACAATTAAAAATTAGGCAAAATAGTTAAATTACCCCCTAACTTTTCTCTTGATTGCCGATTTACCTTATGACATTTCAATTTTGATTATTTACACCCTCATTTTTCTAAATGTTGCCAATTTACACCTATAATTAAATTTTAAACTTTCCATCCAATTTCTCTGTTAACTTGGTTAGCATGTGAGAGGTCTTTTCGTCTCTGCAATTGTCACCCAAAAAAAATAATGTTGCTATTTGTACCGAACAAAAATCTTATTACACCCCGGCCAACTATAAATTTTTTGTCTCTATCTTCCAATATTACCCTCATATATTAATAAATCAAGAAAAAAATATATAAACTACTTTGTATGCTATCGACCAAATATTAATTAAGCTATCAGTTGCAAGCTAACGACCGATTTTGAAATAAACAGAGTGAAGAAGAAGAAGAGATGGACAAGGAAGAAGTGACCAAGGGCAAGTTTTTTTTTTTTCCTCTTTTAACGAAGAACAGTTTTGTATTTTTTTTTAATTTCTTTAACGATGTCTTGGTTTGTATAATTTTTTTTTTTGGTGATAGTTGAAAAGTGAGGGTGTAGATAATCAAAGTTGAAATGTCATGGAGTAAATCGGCAGCCATGGGAAAAGCTAGGAGGTAATTTGACTATTTTACCTAAAAATTAATATTAATTTGATTAAAGGAAATATCTAATAACTATTATAAAATTCATGCCAATAATGTTCTATTATGGTTAGATATTATATTATTTTTGGAGTGT
Organism: Rosa lucieae; assembly: GCA_024704745.1. Classification (NCBI taxonomy): domain Eukaryota; kingdom Viridiplantae; phylum Streptophyta; class Magnoliopsida; order Rosales; family Rosaceae; genus Rosa; species Rosa lucieae. The sequence goes on along the minus strand of CM045495.1, from coordinate 20,461,477 downwards.
CACTCAACTTATTCTTCAATTCGAAGAATTGATTTTGAGTTAGTGTCATGACTAACATGTTAGTTAATCTTTGGTCACAATTAACCCGATTCATAGCTGATCTATTGGAGCACATTTTTCCATCACTCCTCAATCGTAATAGCTACTAAGAGCAAGTCCACCCATGAGTTACCAGGTCACCTACTATTCACTGCTTTTTATGTGTATTTTCACTATATGGGTCACGGGCACAGTGTATTTTGTGTCCTGGGTCACCCTGGTGACTTGCAAGCTGACCTAGCTGGTGACCCAGGTCTTATTAAAAACTGTGTCCGTGACCCAGAAAGTGAAAATTAACACTAAAATACAGTGAATAGTAGGTGACCCGGTGACTCAACTGTTGAACTTGCTCTAAGGGGCCAAAACTGTTGTTGGAGATGCTTTTATAAGAGAATTTCTAAGACTAATATCTGTGTTGGAGGTACCTTGTGATTACAACCAAGCAACATCAGATCAATGTGGGTTTGTCGAGATGTTTTAATATTGGTTTCTGAAAAAGCAAAGATCTTCTCCTTTTTCCAAAGGAAAATGGTGCCTTTTTAATTTTTAGGGATTCCATTTGGACTGGTGTCATTTTAATCAGAACAGCTAAATTTCTTGAGTCCATTGATTACTGGGGCAAAAGAAGAAGTATTTCATTGGGCAGTTGAGTGTATTTGAAAACAGAAAAAAGAAGGTTTGGTAACACAGATGAGTGTTCATTAGAATTTGTTGAGTTTGCTTTGTCTTGTTGTACTTTAAGTTTGATTCCATGTTAACACTCAGGAAAGGAGTTTTCGTCTACTACTAATGGTAGTCTAGAAATGAAATAAAAAAAACAAAAAATAAAAAAAAACTGTGCATATGGATAGGAACACAGAAGGGGTAGCTTGGGAGTAAGAGGTATCAAAAGTGGAAAACAATTGAACAAGCACAAGATTTTGTGTTCGGAAAAGGCGGATTGAGCTTGCAAAAGCAGCAAGAAAAGTCTCGATTTCTAATGAGAAAAAAGTTGACATTTTTCTCTTTTTGGTGTTGATTTTGATATTTGAGTTGGAAAGGCCTTTGGATTGTCGAGCCAAGGGTACGTAGATCTTGGCCTATCTAGTGACATGAATGAAAAACTCTTAAGTAGTTGCATGAAAAACATGGTTTGGGAGTAACATCAGACCATGAAAGGTGCACCTTCTGGGAGCATTGAACTTTATAGCTTTCTTTTTCTTTTTGATTTTCATCTTCATATTTTATAAGAAAGAAATCATTGCATCAATGGCATTTTTGACTGCTTACTGTTTTCTGTTAAAATCTTGGAGTTTTAGAAAGTTAGAATTGATTAAGATTAAAAAAGATTGCCATATTTGAATGCAAATTAATTACTCTTTATATATCTTTCAACACTCTGCTTAGATCTCAATACAAATTAAATAAACAGGAATTGAGTTACGTGTTGAATCGATTGTTGTGGAAGACAAAATCAGCAAGTTGAAAAAGAGCTGCATTCCCTTTCACGTTTAAAATTGCATGAAATTTTGACCATTCTTTCAATTATATTCTTCAACTATGATCAACCTGGTATTATTTTTCTTTCTTCAGGTCTAAAAGGTACAAACAAGAAGCTGCAAAATGTAGGGCTGAGATAAAAAGCTAGAACTAAACAAAATACAGTAAGCTGTAGAAGCAATGGAGAGGCATCATAACGAACTGTTGTAAAAAAATATGGGACGGAATTCCTGTAAAATAAAAACACAGAATAATATGATAATATCTTGGGAAATAAGAATAATTATATAGATGAGAAAATAAAATAAGTAGAAAATAATATAATATATAGATTTTTATATAGGAAAACTTATCGAGTCGAGGCGTGCAAGCGCACTATCCTAAGAGAAGATTCGTCCCCTACTGCACAGGGTTGAATGATGAACTTCTCCCAAGATACAACAACTCTTCGAGCTGAGTCGTGCAGCTAAGAAGCCTCATTGAACCTTAATCACCCGTGCACTCAAAACTGTGTATAAGTAAAGTATGTATATGTATAGTTTGTAAGAATATCTTTGGTAGAGGTATTTGGCTAGAGTGGTTGCATTATGGTAAATTATACCGTTATGTATACCCTCATTATCCGACAATCTAAACTCCCACACATGTGCATGTTTCATGCCTCACCATATGCGCGTCTTCCAACCATAGCCATGTACCCTTATATAGGGCACACTTACCATACCATTAATAGCATCATTAACCATATAACAGTCAAATAATAATCATATATTTAAAACATAAAACCGTTAAACCATAAATAGAGGAGAAGTTTTAAATACACACCCCTAATAACTTAATACACACTCCTTACTCAATACACATACCATTTAATTTCTCATTCTAACATTTTACTAAATACACAACCCAAATTACCTAAAATATCCTTAAACTTAAAAATCATGAAATACACTATTATTTAACATTTGATTAGTATATATAATTAACCATATTAATTACTTGTGTTAGTTATTGGGAAATCCATGAGGATTCATTATTGTTCCATTCAAAGTTCAAATAGATGCTTAGAAACAGGTTTTGTATTATTTGAGTTCTCATCCACCAAACACTCTATTGATCAAGTATAAAATTTTGAGTCGACCATTTAACCAAAACTGTATCAGTAGTTTCTCCACAATGGTGGGACTACGAAGTTGTCATTGGATGGTTAAACACATTAACAATAACAAAGTTTTATACATGTGATGTTTTATATTAGATAAGAAAAGGTCTAATCATCATTTTTAGATTAAAAAAAAAAAAAAACCAAAAAGTGGGAGTAAAGCGATATATTTTAAAAACATTTAATGCTATTGATTTCGAAATTCTAAATTACTTGGTATCTCACCCCATTTAATTACAATTCATTTAAGAAAAATTTAAATTAGATGGTTTCTAACTTTTAAAAATGAGGATGCCATGTATAGAAATTCATTGTGTTTATAAGAGCATCTCCAACAGAGTAGCTAAATTTAATTTTTAGCTATATTTAACTATTTTTGAAGCAAAATTCAGCTCCAACAGACTAGCTATAGCTTAGCTATATTTAACTTTAGCTAAATTGGCTAGCTATATTTAGCTAGAGAATCCTACATAGCTAAAGCAAAAGTTATATTTCTCTCTCCTCTTTTGTCCACATGTCAGTTTACGATTCGATGAAACATAATATATCACTTACAAATAGCTATCATTGATGGAGCAACATTGTTAAATCAATAGCTATAATTCACAAGTTTAGCTAAATTTAACTAAGAAATAAATTTTACTATTGGAGATGCTCTAATTATAGAATAATATAAGGAACATATGATTTTTTTTCTTTTTTCTTTTAATACATAAATGTCTATTTTGGTCATTTAACCTACCTATAAAATCTGATTTGATATATAAAATAATAGGGATGTGTATTTAAAATTTCTCTAAATAGAGTAATAAACACAAAAAGAAAATAACCCCCAAAATAAATAAATAAATAAAATATATTTTAATTTTAAATCATAAAATTTCCAACACGAACTTGCTGCATTGATAGAATGTAGCACATATCACTAAGGATTACAAACAAGAAGCTGCAAAATGTAAGGCCAAGATAAACAGTTAGAATGAAAACAAAATACAGTAAGCTTATCTCGAGTCAAAGGTTCATCTGTAACGACGGAACTAGGAATTTGTCATTATAGGTAAAAAAAATGATTATATTATTAAATTTAAGTAGAGATGTCTCAACTTTCTTTTAGCGCTTATGCATGAAATGACTAGATCTTGACGACATTTCATTATAATATATCATCAAAAACTTGTGTTTCCTCTTACAAAAAAGTTAACAAAATTGTGGTGGAACTTGCAAATTCCCTTAACATTAATGGGAAAAGAAGTTATCAGAGGTCAAATAGAATTTATTTCCTCCACTATAGATCCACGACTCCACCTTTGTTAGAACGAAGCAACTTTCTTCGAATGTAAATGGTCTAGGCGGGACAGCATAACATAAATGATACTAATTAAAATAGGAGATCTAAATACTACTCTCTCTCTCTCTCTCTCTCCAAGCGTTCAAGGAGAAGAAATCTAACTTGAAACTCTTAATTATACATCTTACGAAACTGCTAGATTAATAGCTAGTCGAGTAGTCGGTGACTCGGCGAGCATATTATTCAGTATTTGTATTCTAAAGAAAAAAAAAACAACATGACACATGCATACCCAGATGTTTCATGACCCTATAAGGGTCTGAGACGTCCAAACTGAAGCAGGTAAGCAGCTAGCCTCTCCATTCCTATACATCACCATCTCGGTTTACCAAGATCTTTATTCCTAATGCTCCCTAATGAGCCATGTACTTGTCCAACCTAAAAATAGATGAAGCGTGGTTTGCATTTTGTCCCAACAATTAGTCTAACATTCATTCCCAATTTCCCATTATGCAAAAAATATGAGAATAAATTCAACGATGTGTGGTTTGTGGAAGAGAGAAATTAAAATTACATTTCATATGTGAGAATCTTAATTAGACCCATTAATAAAGCAAAATAAGCTGATGAATTTGTTGATTGAGAATCTTTTTTTTTTTTTTTTAGGGCAACAAAAAACTAATCCATTAATCGAAATCATGACGACCTCACTCGGTCAAACATGAAGGGTACAAGCACCCCTCATATTACAATGCAAACTCACGAAGAGTACTAAATCTAAAAGAAATCCATACTTGAAAACTAAAATCCTAAATGAACTGCTGAAAAAGAAAATGCAAAATTGAACAAACTCCTTAATCCTGCACTGCCCAAAAATGGAACCAATGTCCTGAACATCTTGACGCCTAAGACCCTTTTGGTGTACGACGCGACATTCAACACACCCACAACAACATTCTAGGAAACAGATGCAGGACAAAGAGCAGGACAGACCACCCCCAAAATAGGGGAATTGGCTAAAGACCCAATTCTCTAGACTGCATCCCCGCAGCCCAGAAAGGCAGAGGCCCAAGTCCCACTACCCACACCCTACGCGCCTCACACCTAGCCGCCAAATCTGGCCCTTCCAAGAAGCCGCCCGCCACCGCCAAATTAGTCCGGCGGCCTCCCCAGGCAGGAGACCTGGGCAACCATCTCGCCGCCCACCAAAGCCTGTGCTAGCGACTTGTTGCACTACCGCTGATCCGAACGCTAATCACTAGCAGGAAAGCCCCGACCTCGTTCCTCCTCTAGACCCTAAACCGCGACCGATCTCCTCCTCTAGTCCCAAAACCGCGACCGATCTCCTCCTCTAGTCCCTAAACCACGGCCGTCGACCACAACTCAACCCGAAATAACTAAACCGGACTCGACCACCGTCTAGCCCGAGATCGAAGTCTCGTCCTCCTTTGTTAGGAAAACGACGCCGGAGCGCCCTGCTGCAGATTGGAGCCAAGAGACGCCGCCGCACTGCTCACGAAACCTAGGTTTAGGTTTCGGAATCGCTCCGACTTTTTTGGAGCTCTGATTAATCCCGAAATCATGAAAAATCACTCCATTGTTGATTGAGAATCTTAATCAATGAAAGATGTTATATATGACAAGCTAATTAACATAACATGAAACTCATGAATTAAAATGCCAGGAACATTCTTACTGCCTTACCAGAGAATTATCATAATAGAACGATATTCACTTAACTTCACTCCAAATGCTTGTTTCAATTGTTGAAATCAGAATTTTACAACAAAAATTTAAGCTTTGCAAATTAATATTATAAGATTTTCGGTCCCTACACCTAGTATTGGACAGGGGTCCAGGACCTGACATCTTGCACTTATCGAAACCCGACGCTATTTCAAGAGCGGGAAATGCTTGCACATACAAAACTATCGATGATTAGTGAGAGTGGTGGAGAAATCAATCGATTAACAATGAATTGTCGCGTATGATTGGGAATACAAGCTCGGTGTTTGTTTAATTTTTCATATTTGAATTCTATCTTAAACTCATCTAATTCTAAGCCACCGTCACATCTTTTGGGATTTTTACTTTCTTGCGAATCAAGTATGATTTAATTGCAGCAACGAGTAGTGATAAAATTCTGATATGGAAAAACCGAAAAAGGATGTGGCCAACTGTTTGTATTTATTTTATGAAAAATTGATTTGAACCAAGTAGTGGAATTATTGTGAACTGTCATCATCAGAATATAAGTCAGACCTGTAGCTAGCTAGCATACTCACAGCATGCGCATGTCGATTTAGACTCATATTATTCATGAATCATTTGAATTTACTTGCTTGACTGTATATGACATTCATCAAGCCCTGACCTCTTCTGTTCTCTTTTGTTTTTTCGATCAACCAAGGGGTGGCAATGGCCAATGGGTCATGTCTTCCAACAAGGCTATGGCCTTGAGAATATGTGTCAATCATCCACAATGGTGCATAACTAATGCTGGCACCATCATAATCACTGCAGCAAACAAACACTTCAGACTTGTCCCTGCCTATATATGTTCATAATAAAACTTCATGCAAAGCTGGAATAGTTCCAGTTAAGTTTCGTAGAGTCTCAAATGTAAAGAGAGGAGGGGTTAGGTTTGAGCTTAGCGGAAACCCCTACTGGATTAGTGCAATTATTTACATGTTGGTGGTGCTGGGGATGTTTCCGCCGTGAGTATTAAAGGAACCAATTCCGATTCGCTTCAAATTTTATGTGCCGGTATTTGAATTCAGATTTTATGTACTGGTATTTGAACTGATATATATCTTAAATAGAATGAAATAACAAAACCTGCATATTACTAGCAATTCGCTACTACGAACTAAAAAGCCACGTTAGTAGAGATTTCAACGGAAGAGAATGGATCCAGAATTGGGCCTTAATTTTTTTTTTTTTTTTGAAATAATAATGGAAGAGATGGCATAGTCTGATAATATTTGATAATGAAGTAATAAACTCTACCAAAATGGGAATTGGAAACCACATAGTAGACTAGTTGAAGGGAAAGAGTAGGTTCTTGTTTACAACTTCACATCAGTCGGAAAAGAAAGAAAGAAAGAAAGAAAGAAAAAGCTAGTATTAGAATGGTGACAATTATTTGTCCAACTTGGAAAAACATAGACAAATTCTACATATTTGATTTTGGAACAACTTTGCCTGACAAAGGTGATTGAATAATCTGCGGCTAGTTAAATTCTCTGCTTGACTTGCTCACTTATTTTTTAGTCATCGATCTATAACAGTTGAGAACAGAAGAATGGACAGAATTTGCTAATAATGTTGGCCGTGATGCACTTTGTTCGTAATTTATTGAATAATCATCGTTTGAATGTAGAAAGAAGATTTGAGAAACAGAAAATTAGAAAGTAGAAAAGTCTCAGACTCCGATATTTCAGCAAAGCTAAACAGGAAACAATGATATACCCCTGAAGAAAATAATTCCGTACAAACCACACAATTGGCAACAGAATTTTTCATAATAAGCTTAGGAATCTGTTTCCTCCGAGCAAGAATAATGAATTCACTTTATTCAGTAACAAGTTAGCAGAGAAACACTTTGAACAAATGGTGAAGATAATCCAGCGTCACGAAATTATAATCCACAAACAATAACAATGTTACCAGGAGATTTTTGAATAGATAAGTAATATTAAAGGAACAAAAGGAGTCTATTGCTGTGGGTTGGGGAAGTTTTAAGGCAATTTAACAAGGGTCCATCACCCGCACAGCCTCTTATAGCACAAGCCAGTGTGTATCCTAATGCACATGCAACTGGAACTATACAACAGCATTTCCAATTTGAATGTACCTGAAACAATGTCAAGACATGAGATGTAAAACTAATACAAAAAACAAAACTACTACAAGCTATTAATACTCTTGAACATAAATCATGCAAATTAACAATATTATAAAAAGATTAATACCTTTCCTTAGCTGGCCCAAAAAGCTTATAGTAATCCGGAAAGCCTTGTCGTTGTGCATTCTTACTAATCCACTCAGTTTTTGATAGCTAAAATTAAAGCTACGTAATTTTCATTATTCACTCTCAAAGATATCGATTGTAGCAAGTGCAAACAAGAGTCTCACGTAGAGAATTAAGTTAAACTATTTGCTAAAAATAAGTCACAAAAGTGACTATTGTTCATACTGAACAGTAGTCAAAAATTTAATAAAAAAACATAAGCTAAACTACTAAAAAAACTGAAAAAAGTTACAGATTAAACTAGACACACTAATGCAGTGAAAGCTATGACGAAAGTAGGTGAAAATGATCGACAAGCATCGAATCGATTATAAAGTTAATGAGTGAGATAAATCTCAAAGTATTATAATTTGTTATAGATCGAATTGTTGAATTAATGCATAATATTAATACAATCTAGTGGGTGACTCTTGTATAGGCTCTAACCCATGAATATAAATCCTATTTAGTTTAGAACTAGCTAGGAAATAATAAACCTATTGAAAGTAGAAGTCCTTATTGAAAATAGAAACTTATTCTGAGTAAATAAAAGGGAGCTTCTATTCATACCTCCAAAATTAGTATTTGGACCTCTCCACTTAATAGACCTCCAACTTACTTTTACAAATAACCAATATGCTATTTATACCTCCCTAATTTTTCCAAAATGCCCATCGTCCAATAAAATCAATAAAAGTCTTCTTTTCTTTTTAGATTCTATTCATACCTCCAGAATTGGTAGATGGACCCTCCTTCAATTTTGAACAATTCATAATACTATTTTACCTTTGAAAAAAAAAAAAAGGGGCCATGACCACTTACCCAATTTTAGCCCAAAAATTGCCCACTTACTCCACCAAGAGTTTTTTAACCCCATTTACCCAATCTAACAGTGTTTGACATTATTGCCCTCATTTTAATTAACAAATTACACTCATCTCTCTCTCTGTAAGCCACCACGCCCACCACTCCACTGTCGATGACGGCCTCCACCGCCACCGCACTGTCCCACCGTCGGACCACCAGAGGATGACGCCATCCAACTCCACGATCCCAACCCCTCTGGGCTTCGACGGTTTTATTCGTCAGATGTCCGGGAAGCTCTCCACGCCAGAATCGGGTCTGGGCTTTGTTTGTAGGTCTCAGACGACGTCAAAACTGTGGTCTATTGGGGGGCAATAGACAGATTATTTCCCCCCAATAATTTCTTAACTGTGGTTAATTAATCACTGAAATTAGAGTTTTGATAAGTCTTATGTTGTTTTGAGTTTATTAAAGTACAATAATCTGTCAATGATAGAAACTGGTGATTTTTGGGGTGGTCTATTGGGAGGCAATAGATAGATTATTGCCCCGCAATAATGTCTTAACTGTGGTTCATTTATTACAGGTCATTTCAACAAAATGCTGCTAGATTCATTAACCAAAATATTTAGGTTTATTGGGAGGTCATAATATGATTATTGGGGGGGCAATAATATGATTATTGGGAGGTAATAAAATCAGACGCCGGAATCCGGTCACCAGTCTGGCAGTCGGATTAGGGATTCTGGTGACTGGTTGTCGGATTCCGGTCACTGGATGCCGGACTCCTGTCACCAGTCACCGGAGACCGCGGCCAGCCACTGGTCACAGGAGCACAGCAAGGTGGAGGATGACTTCTCTCTCTAAGTGAGAAAGAAGGAGAGGGCAAAAAAGTCCTTAAAATAATAAAAAAAGAATTAATTGGGTATTAGGGAAATAATCTCTTAGAGTGTTTTGGGTAAATGGGGTTAAAAAAACTGTTAGTGGAACAAGTGGGCAATTTTTAAGCTGAAATTGGGTAAATGATCATTTCCCAAAAAAAAAAAAATCTCCCGGTGGTAGTAGGGATGGCAATGGGGGGGGGGGGGGGGGGGGGGGTTGAGGATGGGGATCACAATGCCATCCCCATCCCGGGAGTCATTCTTCATCCCCATCCCCGCCCCAATCCCCAATAAAAATATATTGGGGATTCCCCGTCCCCATCTCTACTGGGGACTAGGTCTCCAAACCCGCCTCAAATCTCCAATAAGAATTTAATAAATAAAATAATTTTCTCTCATATTGTCTTTTCTAAAATCAAAATCCACAACAAATAAAATTAAAACATGATTAAATTTATAAAGGGTTATTATCACAAATGGTACTTGAACTTATTCTCTATTTTATCGATGGTACCTGAACTTCAATTTTGATCACAACCAGTACCTGAACTTTTCGATTTCATTTTAAATGGTACCTAAGGCCACCTTCAATCACTATTCTGGCCAAAAAAACCAAATCTAAAAAAAAACAAAAAACAAAAAAACAAGTTCAAGGCAAGTCTATTACCAAAAAATCATCACTATATATGATCGCAACCCTCAAAATCATCAAAAATCATCACTATGATCGCCTCCCATGCCGTTTTTAGTCGGAATAGTGATCGGAGGTGGCTCTAGGTACCATTTAAAATGAAATCGAAAAGTTCGGGTACTGGTTGTGATCAAAATTGAAGTTCAGGTACCATCGATAAGATTGAGGTATAGTTCACGTACCATTTGTGATAATAACCCATTTATAAATCATAATTCAGTTAGGGTTAGAGAGAACAATATGAACGGTTGAGTTGTTGTTTATGAAGTTAGGGTTTATATGGTGCCGTTTATATTGTAAAACTGTAACAATTAAAGTAAAGTAGTAAATATATATATTTGTGATTTATATTATAAAAATAAAATTAATATATATATAATTAATAATATATGTATATATTATTGGGGCGGGTTTGGGGATGGGGATTACAATATCATCCCCGCCCCATGCCCAATCTTAGACAGCGGGGATTAGGGATCCCCATCCCCATTCCCCATTTGTCCCCGAATCCTCCTCCCATTAGGGGAGGGTATCCAATGAAACTCCGCCCCACTGGGGATTTTTGCCATCCCTAGGTGGTAGTCTCTCTTTTTCAATTAATTTTGTGGCTTCTATTTTGTTTCTCTCATTCCATACGTATTGTTTAGTCTTTCTTCCATTAACAGAACAGACCATTGAAGTAATGCACCTTTACTTTCAAAAATCTGCACAAACCACATATATATCATTTGGACTTTCGCATACAATCTTAGTCCAAGTAATTCTATATATACCTTATATACACATACATTGCAAGCTTTGGAAACAACAACTCTATAATCACATATATAAATCATTTGGACTTCTGCATACAATTCTATAAGACTATAACTCTATACGAGAAGGTTTACCTACATAATCTGCAAACCAATTTAATTACTACAGGGCACCTATGCAAGCTCTGCAAACAACTAACTAATTACCATCAAAGATGCATGTAGCCATCTGATATGCCCATCATTTTGCTTTAATGTTCATCAAAAATACAATTAAGGGATCGAGAGCCTAGCCATGATGTGATTTATTTTCTGTATATTGAATCACAATTTTTTTTTACCTAATATATGGCATGTGTTACATGTGTATGAACAAGGAAATAAAGATAATTATATATATATATATATATATATATATATATGATTTACACTTTTGCACATACAACTGTGAATAGTATTCAACGTCACTCACCTGATTAGTTGTAAATTGATTGGTATAGTCTTTTGTGGACTCCAATCTAATCGCACTTTGACTAGATTCATTGTCTTCTTGTTGTTGTTCTTCAAAGTAAATAAACTTTGATAAAAAAAAAAAAAAAAAAAAGGCCAAGAGGAGAAGAATGAATGACCAAAAATAGCTAACTACAATACTTGGTAAAATTTTTAAACCAGTATCGACCAAATAATTCTTTGTTTTCAATTTTCACAATTTGATATCAGTATGTTTAGAATGCTGGTGTGCAAATTCTAACTATCTGGGTTGGCTAGGTACCACTTGAACTATCATAGTTTGGCTTTGTTGACACCCGAATTTCCACGAGTTCAAATTCTATGAGTCATAAGCAAAGAGGGGAAGTCATCAACCTCGTAACCTAATTGGGCCTTCAAGCAAGCCCATTTCGCGTCAAAAGGAAGCTCTCTATTTAGCAAGCGATACGAGAAGCCCAAATTCTCAAACGATTGACATGCATTTTCAAATGAGCCAACACGCTTATTTACCATGCTATACGCGTAGACCCAAGCTACATTTGGGGCTCATACGGCGGGATATGGTGTGGAAGGTAACGGATCATGCGAGGCCCATCGTTATGATAAGGCCCGTCGGTAATTTTGGACTTGGGAACCAAAATTCACGCTTCGAGGGCCAATATCTTAACGTGGGCTAGCAGAGAGATGAAAGCAAACCCAGCAAAACTTAGAGCCCATTAGAGTCTTACCCAAAGTCCATTACATTAGGACCCGTAGCCCAAGAAGCACGTTGGAGTCGTCTTCTCCAGAACAGGAATGTCGTTCCGTCGAGTTGCTGCTGGGATGGCTACTCCATCCTTTTCGGGTAAGAACTCCAACTCTATACAAAAGCCCACCAATTCTCATCCTCCAAAATCCTGCCCCAATTTCCTATAATACCTAGATGTTTACAATCACAGTTTACGATAGCACAAAACAAGGGATTATGATTTCTTAAAAATCACGGCAGCACGAAATCTGGGATCCCACCGCCGTCCCATACCAGCGCCACCAGTCTTTACCCACATGGCCAAAGCAAGCCTTCATTCTTTTGATTTCATAGGGAAAACAAAAGCTGAAGGTTTTAGATTGATCCCATCAAAACTAAGGATGCCCTTTCAAAGCCTTTGGTTCTTGGCACAAATCCTCCCCGTCTATAAAGGGCGAGTTCGTTGCCGTAGGAAACCAAGACACAACAGCCCAGAAACGTCAAGCAAGAGATCAAGCTTTATCTCTGAATCCCTAGCCTTCAATTCTTCCCAACCAACCTTAACCCAAAATCCAGAAATCATGTTACTGCTGGAATTCTCCCTCTCTGCTAAACTCTCATGCATCTAGCTCCCACACCATGCCCGCCTATAAGTCCTGTTCTTACGAAGTCAAGCCAAGTAGCTGCTGTTATCATCGGGCCAAATCGCTGCCGTTATCATCAAGCCAAATAGCTGCCGTTATTATCTAACCCCAATCGCTATTGTTATCTTCTAGCTCAATAGCTACTGTTACCATCCAGCTAGTCACAACAAAATTGTTCCTGGGTCACACCTTCGATCGATTTTGGGCCTGGTCTTCGCTCTATCAAGAGGGCTATCGCTGCTGGAAAACCAAAACACAAAAGAGCCCTCACATTTTTGGCGACTTCACTGGGGACTAGGCTGTGAGTCTAGCTGGTGTCTTCTTCCTCACAGCAACATATCTCAAGCTACAATATTCTAACAGCAGTAGATGTCAATCTATCCCTCAGGCTTTGTTCATGGGATCAAGAACCATTGCCGGTAACGATTGTGCAAGCGCACACCTCCCAGTCATTGCAAACATCAATACACTACACATTCTAACCCAATTCTTTACCAGATCACCCTTGTCAAGCTTGCCTTCAACATGGAAAAGTCTCAGTCTTTGTTTGCTATCACCCACAATACTTTTTTTTTACATTGTAGAGATCATTTACCTCTTACAGCTTCTCATCACTACAAACACATTTGCTTTTTAAAGGCTTAAGTCAGCTCAGCATACTTATTCTTAAGTCATCCTCCTCTGCGAAAGTAATTGGAAGCCTAGAATAAAAGAGCATATATTCAAGCATCATGCAAACTTGGGGGCTTTGCTTAATGAATTTCAAAAACATGCTATGCACGACTTTCTCAAATTCACAGCAGTGCTCCATGCTGCAAGCAAAATATAAAAAAATAAAAATTTCATGCTCTGTTCCATGACAAGATGATAGTTTGCTTCTATCCATCCATGATTTTGATGTCACAACATTGCCAATACACAATCAAGCATAAAGCAAAGTAGTCAAGCTTAATTGGAAAACATTTATTGTTTTCTTCACTTTTGAAAAATCCATATTCAGTTTCTTGCTCTCTTACCTCTTGTGAACCTTTGGTATACATCAAAAAAATATATTAGTACAAGAGTGGTTTATTTTCTCCAAAGAGCCAAGATTTGGGTGTTAAAAAAAAATATATACATCTTTTCATGTTCCTCTCATGGAACTAGGTTGTGACTCATGCAAACTCCATCTTCCAATTGCAACTTCCCTATCAAATTCACAAGGTTCAAAAGTTGTGACTTTGATAAGAAGCAAAACTTCTATTTAAACTATACACAAAAGACAAGCAGAGTCCTCTTGGTGTCAATGGGAGAGAATATCCAATCATGCTAAGATGCCATGCTAAACCCCCATTCATGTCAATATGCCTGGGCTGGATAGTTGCTGCTGTAACTTGTATCAACTAATGAAGTTGACATTTCATCTTCAATGGAATACCGATCCAATCTGAGGCAAGACCATGAACCAGTTACAAAGGAGATTCTAAAAAACTGGAAAAGGCATTCATGATGCAATTAAAATATATGCGTGTGTGTGTGTGTATATATATATATATTTAACAAACAATTATTCAAGTATGCCCCAAGCCTTCAGATGCTATAGTTACTCAAGCAAACAAGCACACTCCTAAGATCAATCTTCAAGCCATCGTTGTTACAACACAAGCAGGTTGCATGCATTTTTTGTAATCAAGCACTCAACACCATTAGCTTCATTAGGTAAAAAGCTTCTCTGTACAAAAACCGAAGTGCACAAAACCAAATTCTAAAATTTCCATCATTAGGAACTATCTACCCTCTTTTGTTATGTAGTCATCATTACCATAAAAGCTCCTCAATAATCATGATGACATAGCCATCCCCATTTTTTTTATCTATCCATGCTTATCTTTTCTTCCTATGAGCATCAAAGATCCACATGCTAGACATCCTGATAACTACTACCGAGATTTTGCTAGCCTTAGTATTAGAATCTTTTATTATTATGCATATGTTAATAGAAGGCTACACATTGCACACAGACCAAAACAAGCACAGCAACAAACCAACATGCAAGGGAAATATATCGTCCTAAACTAGGTCTTCATTCCATACAAATTCACTTTTTAAAGCCATACTCTTAACTAGGCATTACTTCACCAATGAGTTAGAACTAAGTTTCATCTTTATCGTCACTATTTTCCTAAATCAACTAAAAGCTCATAATCAGAAGTATCCTTTTCAAGCAAGCTAACAAGCAAAGCCTCATGCCATTGTTAAAGATGGTTGTGTTCCATTTAAATCAATAGTCATGCTTTAGAATATTTAAAAAGTCCTCATTACCAAATCACATATCCAAGGCTGAAGATTCTCAAATTCTCCAAGCAAACGATCATATCATTCTCATGCCAATTCGAATGACTTGATAATAACAAAGCAAGCAAGCTTCTTTTGGCGGGATTAATACAAATTGAAGAAAGCTAGCATCTGCACTATACATTCTTACTTGGGGGGCCGAGCTGCTGGAATTTACTGCCGAGAATGAAGCTTTGTTTTCCAGTTTTCAATTATTGATGCTCCTATAAAAGAAAACCAAAAGAACTGTGTCAGGGGCATTCAATCAACAACTCAGCTGCTATATAAACAAAGTGATCCAGATGTGAAATTGAAGGTACTTCTTCAAAGTAGAGCCAAGCCAAGTTAGTTGAGACCCCATGCCAAATATTGGATCAACCTTGATAAGAATCATAAGGGTATGCAAAGAATATTCAATCACGCCAAAGCCAAGCAAAGAAAGGGGTCATCGATAGACAAAAAAAAAAAAAAAAAAAGGGTTACCAAGAGCCAATCAAACTCCTGAGTTATCGATCTATTCATGCTCTTTCCTAAGAAATACTGTCTCAAGCCATGTCTATGCCAAATATCAAGCTAGCTTATAGAAATATGAGCTGCTGTGAACTTTCTTTAAACCCAGAAACGTAGTCAAACACGCAAATCTTAGTAAACCTACTCTAACATCCAATCTCCTAGCCATGTTATTGCACCACCATTCTTTCAAACTTGTAGACTTCATAGCCAAAAGTTGAGCTGCTGTTAACATTCCCTTAGCTTGCTAGTAATTAAATACTATACACGGCACCAAGATTTTCCATTAAGCCTAAAACCATGCAGTAAGAGCTAGTCAATCTATACATGCTCTTTTAGGAGAATCCCTCTCTCAAGCCATGTCTCTACCAAAAATGAAACCAGCTTATAGAGTTATAATGGAATAATCATGTATATAATAAGCAATGAAGCCAAGCAACATGCAAAGCAGCAGCTATCAAATTTCAAGACTGTATTGCCCATATCACAGCATGCTTTTTCTAACCACCAATTGAGTGCTACAACTACCCTTCTCATTTTTGAAGAACCTAAACCAATTTAAACTTATTCCTAAGCCTCCATATTTCAAAATAGCATCTTAAATCTTATGCAAAGACACTTAGGGGGCTGAGTAATTAAGACCTTGCTCATGGTTACTATAGTTACTGCTGTGATTAAGGTTGTTACATGATGTTTTCTATCTCTTTCATTGCCAAAGTGAAGCTTCTATCAGCAAATGCTCCATATTCAGATCAAGGCATGGCAATCTCATCCAAAAAGAGAAAATTCTGATAGGAAAAAGAATATTTGAAGAAGTCACAGTAAATGCAGGCCTCATTACTCCAAAATACCTTCAAGCCTCACTTCTATACCACAGTGATCAAAGTCCTCAGTCCTAGCCAAGCGAATCTGAAGTTTACAAATGCAATCAAGATATTCAAAAAAAAAAAAAAAAAAAAAAAAAAAAAAACAATCAAAGACAATACATGCAGGAATCGTCACATTCTATGATTTCAATATCAGGCTCATACCTACTCTTAACTCAAATTCATGCCAATTCCGTGCTAATTCTAAGCTTTTGCTCATCCACCCCAAACTTTTGATCCTCATATTCATGCATCAAGCTGATCCCATCTGAAAGCAAAAAAAAAAAAGGAGACAACCAAGACAAGAACAACCTTCGACAATAGATAAAGATAAGCATTCATACATGCTGCTGCATTCAAAGTTTAGGCTTACTAAACAAGCTTCCATATACAAGCGTGCGATTAAAACAAAAGTTGCACTCATGTTACAAAGCAGTATGAACCCTAGTACAGATAATGAAAGAGCAACTGTCATCATTCCTAGAAGATTCCAGTACACACTCCATAGCAAGCATGGGAACATCACGCAAACTGAAATTCAAATCATCTTGAGTCTTGCGCAACTCTCCCTCAAGACGTGCAAGCTCTTTCTTGGATTGTGAAACCATCTCTTGCAGACCACGAATTTTAACACACTGGTTCTTTGATCATTCAGGCCTTATCATATAACCAAAGAAGCGTTGTGCACCTTGTTTTAAGGAATCAAACATTAAGACCCACCCCCATGAAATCACACCAAGCATCTCTCCAAATAAGGAACACTTCTCCATCTTTTATCTGGCAAACTTCCATGCTGTACAACATCATGCCAAGTTCCTTAATCAACTCACACTTCTTCCTTGAAGTATAGTCTCGATCAATTAAGTTAAAGATATCTCCACCGCTATATCTCTCAGCAAATCTAGCCAAGGGACCCGCTAACTCTGAAGGAATTTTCATACCCGCAAAAACAGCGGTGTCTCCGCTCAATACTGGTGCAACGTCAGCCATGCTTAGAGCAGACTCCTCTTTAGAAGCAAATCGAATCATAAAGTTGTCCATATGGGTCACCCACTCACTGGTTGACCCTTTAGCAGGCAAGCTTGGGCCAAGGCTTTGAGTCTGAATGACAGTCACCTTATCAATCCCTGGAGCGTGCTTATCAGACTCAACTAATGCATGTACTGACGTGTCATGACCAACCCCGTCATTACTCTTACCAACATCTGAAGGATGATTCTGCTCCTAAAAAAAAAAGGGGGGGAAGGGAAATCGTAAGAAAAGGAAAATATCTGATTCTGCAAAATATTACATGCCTTCCACATTTCACATTATCAAAGGGGAAGAACTCATGTAACAGCAGCACTATCGAAAGGCAGTGTTGTCACGAACTACAGCGGCTGGAAAAGCATAAATACTTCAATATCATGCTGCATGATTATAAAAGAAAAAATTTGTCCTCAATACTCAAGCACAATTCGCAAGCAAGATAAAGAAATCAAAACAGACACAAAAACGGACGCATGAGTAATGCAACATACCTCAAGAGAACGAATTGATTTCCTAGTCTGTTACTCCAAGCAAATAACCAGAATCATAGCAAAAGGTGCATCTCATTCCAACTTTGCTCTCTTTCTTTTCTATTCTGTTACATATGCATTATTCTACCTGAAAACTTACTTCATTATAACTCATCTTACTTGCAAATTTATTTAGTACTCATGATTTTTTTTGAAACACACTTTATTTCTTTTACTTTCTCACGAGTACTACTCCTACTGCCGTTCCCGGCAGCAAATAATCTCTCTGAGCTTTCAATTATACGTTTCCCCTATTCTTTTCATCACTCTTATGTCATTTTTCACACGAGGCTGCAGACATTTTATCACCATTCTTAACACAAAAGTCATGCTTACTGCACTACATGACACACACACTTCACATAACTAATACACACGTTATCGATTTGTGTGTTACGTTTCATTTAGTTTTACCTCTGTTAATTGTTTGACTACATGATCTCCTCATTTTGTTTCATGAATAATTTAGCAAACAAACACGATACTTTCACTCTTCAGTTATAGTAACCAAACATCGATTTTGAATCACCAAGCATTTCATTCCTTTCAAATACCCTTTTGTTGTCTAGTAAACATACTTATGCATACTACAATACAGATACACACACATGAACTTATTTAACTATCCGATCTCCATGTCAATATTATTCATTTATCTACTCTTTCGTACTATTATCATAAGCTAAGGATCTAATGAACCTGCATGAAAGTATTTTCAACATTCGACAATAAGCAAATAAAAGGCTAAAGACTTCAATTCAAAAGCACATCATCACGCTCATGCAAAAGAAAAAAAAAATCCAAGCTTTCGGTTTCGAATAAACAAGCTACCTGATCATTATTTTCATTCTCACTTGGACTTTGCTGCACGCTTCAACCTAAGAAGAATATACTTTATGAGCAAAAGAATCTCCATGCATGTGACACATACAATAAAGATGAAAAAGAATAGCTGGGACATACCTGATTGTCATTGCTCACATCACCGTCTTGGATAGCCTGCGAAGAAGTAACATCATGCCAAGCAAGAAGGGAGGCCAAGCCATTGAATCATAGCACGCTATTCACAAACAATCAATTTTGAATCAATCAACTATTACATGCCAAGCAAGAGACCGAGCAAAATTAAAACCATAAAGCCAACATGGTCAATCCAAGCTAACAGGCACAATTTACATGATGAACTAAACTATATGATACCAAGCCACATCATGTTCCATTGCAATCAAAGCAGTAAAACTCCACGCATAATGCAAAAAAAAAAAATCCAGGCCACTCCATGCTCAACCAATTCATAATTACACACCAAGCAAAGGGCTAAGCTAAATTGAAACTATTGAATCCACATAGCCCAACCAAGCTAATAAACACATCTTACATGATGAACCAAGCAAAGAAACAGCAAGCTCTATCATGTTTAATCGCAATCACAGCAATATAAAAAAGAAACTCCACGCATAAAGGAAAAGATCGAGCCATTCATGCTGAATTAATCTATTATTACACATCAAGCAGAGAACTAATCAAAAACCAAGACTATTGAGTGCGTATACCAAGCCAAGCCAAGAAAAAACAAAATTTACATAGCCAATGATACTTTGGTGTACCAACCCTATTGCTGTCACAGCAGTAAAAGAAGAAAAGAAAATCGGGATGCGTACTCATGGGCTATGTACCTTTCAAAACACGTGATAGCAAATCAATCGTGACAGGGGATCAATATAGCTGAAACGATGAGCAGTTACGGCAGTAAAACTGATAACCCCAGACAGCAGAGCACGCAATATGCAACGAATCAGTCACGGCAACAAATCATATAGCTGAAGCGACAATCAATTACAGCAGTAGAACCGGTAACCCCAGAGAACAGAGCACGCGATATGCAACGAATCAGTCGCGGCAACAAATCATATAGCTAAAGCGATAATCAATTACAGCAGATACTAAATCCAAAAAAAAAAAAAAAAAAAAGGGACTGAGATGATTACCCCAAGCAAAAGAGGAAGCAATCCGACAAGCCTACCAAGAACGGAAGAAGTCGCGAATTGGCTCTGCAACTAGCCCGATGTAAAAGCGTAAGAATGGGGACTTTCAAGCCAAAGAAATTTGACTTCTCACGCGGTGAGTCTATGGATTCTTTGATTATGTAGCCCGTAACACGGTCACACGACCTACATAATCAAGGGGGCTAATGTTGACACCCGAATTTCCACGAGTTCAAATTCTATGAGTCATAAGCAAAGAGGGGAAGTCATCAACCTCGTAACCTAATTGGGCCTTCAAGCAAGCCCATTTCGCGTCAAAAGGAAGCTCTCTATTTAGCAAGCGATACGAGAAGCCCAAATTCTCAAACGATTGACATGCATTTTCAAATGAGCCAACATGCTTATTTACCATGCTATACGCGTAGACCCAAGCTACATTTGGGGCTCATACGGCGGGATATGGTGTGGAAGGTAACGGATCATGCGAGGCCCATCGTTATGATAAGGCCCGTCGGTAATTTTGGACTTGGGAACCAAAATTCACGCTTCGAGGGCCAATATCTTAACGTGGGCTAGCAGAGAGATGAAAGCAAACCCAGCAAAACTTAGAGCCCATTAAAGTCTTACCCAAAGTCCATTACATTAGGACCCGTAGCCCAAGAAGCACGTTGGAGTCGTCTTCTCCAGAACAGGAATGTCGTTCCGTCGAGTTGCTGCTGGGATGGCTACTCCATCCTTTTCGGGTAAGAACTCCAACTCTATACAAAAGCCCACCAATTCTCATCCTCCAAAATCCTGCCCCAATTTCCTATAATACCTAGATGTTTACAATCACAGTTTACGATAGCACAAAACAAGGGATTATGATTTCTTAAAAATCACGGCAGCACGAAATCTGGGATCCCACCGCCGTCCCATACCAGCGCCACCAGTCTTTACCCACATGGCCAAAGCAAGCCTTCATTCTTTTGATTTCATAGGGAAAACAAAAGCTGAAGGTTTTAGATTGATCCCATCAAAACTAAGGATGCCCTTTCAAAGCCTTTGGTTCTTGGCACAAATCCTCCCCGTCTATAAAGGGCGAGTTCGTTGCCGTAGGAAACCAAGACACAACAGCCCAGAAACGTCAAGCAAGAGATCAAGCTTTATCTCTGAATCCCTAGCCTTCAATTCTTCCCAACCAACCTTAACCCAAAATCCAGAAATCATGTTACTGCTGGAATTCTCCCTCTCTGCTAAACTCTCATGCATCTAGCTCCCACACCATGCCCGCCTATAAGTCCTGTTCTTACGAAGTCAAGCCAAGTAGCTGCTGTTATCATCGGGCCAAATCGCTGCCGTTATCATCAAGCCAAATAGCTGCCGTTATTATCTAACCCCAATCGCTATTGTTATCTTCTAGCTCAATAGCTACTGTTACCATCCAGCTAGTCACAACAAAATTGTTCCTGGGTCACACATTCGATCGATTTTGGGCCTGGTCTTCGCTCTATCAAGAGGGCTATCGCTGCTGGAAAACCAAAACACAAAAGAGCCCTCACAGGCTTTTGTATTAGTTTGATTTATGTTATGCTTTCTTGCTATGTTTCTTTTGGCCTTCTAGTCTCTATGGATTGCTATTGTATTACCAAAACAAAAAAAACAAAAACAAAAGTCTACCATGCTCTTGAGTCTATGAAAGTATAGTATGAGAGAATTGAAGTGGAAACAAAGAAATCCAACAATTAGATAGCTAGATAGCACAATAGCACCAACATTTTAGGCCATTCAAAGATAGCACCGAAAAGCCTACAATTATAGAAGACTAATTAAATAAAAGGTCATTCAAAGTAAGATCAAACACAACTAGATACTAGACTCTCTAAGGAAAAATACGAATCCTTTTTCCCAATGGCCTGCACACAAAAAATATGGTGCCAAATCGAACCATTTAAACAAACCAAGAACCAAATTTCAAGTTTTTATGAAGTGGATGCTTCTACTTTTGAGTACAGTAGTACTAATCGAGAACATCATATCATGTAATCAAACTGCAGAACCAAAATTCCAATTTTCTCAAATGGATGCTTCTAGTTTTTAGTAGCATTAATCAAGAAACCAAAGTTAGACATTGGTACGATACAATGGTCAATGATTTTAGGGTTTCTGTTGGAAGAGAAGGTTTTCTCCAAGTTGAAGACTACTAGTGGTAAGAGTAGACCTTTTTTTTTCCTCCCATGTTTTGTGTCCTTGTTGGTAATTTGATATGAGTTGACAAGGTCAACTATTACTTGAAAAAAGATAGAGGTCCAAATACCACTTTTGGAGGTATGAATAGAAACTCCCTAAATAAAAAATAAAAAAAAAACCTAAAAACTATAGAAAACTTATGCTTTATGTAAGGAAACTAATCTGTCATATCTTTTGTATTATAGCAGATCCTCCTATATGTAAGTTGTGCAATAGTTGTCACTTTCCTAGTATGTAACTTAGGTTGTAAATGGGTTCCTGACTTGTAGGGACTGATTGTAATCACTCTTGTATAAGAGATACGTTTCTGTTTCAATGAAGAATATAACTTCAGCCTATCGTTTTCTCCTCTTTTCATGGTATCAGAGCAGGACTAGATCCTGACTCTTTTCATCTGCTGCACTCTAACCTCTCATGTAGCCTAGTCTTCATTCCTTCACCATTCCAACCAACATGGGTAAAGATGATATCCCATCACTGAGGGGTCACGGCAAATCACAGGCCGACTCTTCCAATCCTCCTACATCTGAGATGTCAAAATCTGACCTCTCTAATCCATATTACACCCATCACTCAGATTATCCAGGGTTGGTTCTTGTCTCTAAACCCCTGAATGGAGATAATTATGCAGGATGGAAAAGGGCTATGACTCTAGCCTTGAATTCCAAGAATAAGCTAGGTTTTGTGAATGACACAATACAGGCTCCCTCAAAAGAGACAGACCTATAAGGTTATGTGACTTGGTCACATTGTAACGATATGGTTCATTCCTGGCTCATCAACACTATTGATCCAGAAATCACCGACAGTGTCATCTACTATCCTACCACCCACGAAGTATGGGAAGACCTTCATGAGCGATTCTCTTAAGGTAACGCTCCGCGAATCTTTGAGATCCAGAGAGAAATTGCTTGTCTCCGACAAGAGCAGCTGTCAGTCTCAACTTATTATACAAAATTGAAAGGTCTATGGGATGAATTAGCTACCTATTCAGAGACATCTTGTGGACCACAGGCAGAACAACAAAGACTCATGCAATTTCTAATGGGGCTGAATGATACTTACAGTTCCGTTCGCGGTCAAATCCTTCTGATGATTCCTTTACCAACAGTCTGTAAGGCATCGTTCTCTTTGTGCTTCTCATCCTATTGCAGATTCATCTTCTAGCGCAGCAATGATAGTGCGAAATTCTAGAAGACCCAACTTCAATTCAGGCAGAGGAGGACGCTTTGAGAGGAATGATAGGCAAACCCAGCGTCCAGATAGCAATTTTGTGTCCCAGGAAGGAGCCGTATTGATGTAGAATGGCGACAAGGCTCTGGTAGGGGGAGACCACATTGCACCTACTGTGGAGATCCAGGTCACTGGGTACAGACTTGCTATCAGTTGATTGGGTATCCCCCAGGTCACCCTAAAGAAAAACAAGCCACAGGTTTTTCTAAGCAATCAAGAGTAGCAACGCCTTCAGCAAATCAGGTTAGTGAAGATGTTGAAGTTGACAATGGGCAGACGGTGACACTCACTGAAGCCTAGTTTAAACAGTTTATGGCTGCTCTCAGTAATCCTACTTTGAAGCCCGATTCAAGTGCAAGCTCAAGTCCAAAAGAAAATGCCATAACTAAACCAGGTTTGTCCAAGGTCGTTTCCCGCAATTGGATCATTGACAGCGGTGCGACTGATCATATTACTTCATCTACGCAATTATTGCGTAAAAATAATAATTGCTCATTACCACCTGTTCTATTGCCTAGTGGAGATAAAGTTGACATTGTTGCTAAAGGATCAATACCTCTGAGTAGGGCTGGGCGTCCAGACCCGAAAGACCAAGGACCCGACCCGAACAGAGGAAAAAAGTCTGATTCGGTTCGGTTTTGATATAGGAATTTTCAGTTCGGTCTAAAGCCCGACCCGATTTCATATAATCGGTTCGGTCTCGGTTTTCACATTTTCAGGGCCCGAAAGCCCGAACCGACCCGAATCTTGTATCAGTTGCCAAATGTCAGTCCTTGATTGGGTGATATAATAATATGTTAAATATTAAAATAACAAAATAACAAACACCCCTAAAATGCTAAAACATGTCTCCTCCAGTCGAGTAACCTAACCTCACTCACCTCAGCCTCTCTCTCTCTCTCGATAGTATCGAGTCGATACCATCTCAGCCCCAGAGACCCAGATTACCAATTTCTGAAATCTCCCTCTCAGTCCCTGCCTCACGGTCTCACCCTTCTCTCTCTCTCCGTCTATTACCAGCTGCTGCACCACTCTCCGTCTCCGAAATCCTCCTCCGCCAGCAACTCCTTGAATAGATGCGAAGCTCCAGAAGTTCGCCTCCCACAGTTAGCCATTTCGATTCTCCTGTCGCCGTCGCCGCTCCTTGCAACTCAGTTCGGTGAGTAATCTAGATTTAAGGGTTTTCAATTTGACTTTTTCAATCCTCTTGATATTTTTAATGAAATTGAAATGTATGAGATAAAATTACCTTGTGTTGAAATGTATGAGATAAAATTACCTTGTGTTGAACACAGGAGATAAAATTCCAGCCATTGGACTTGGGACATAGCAATGATGGCAGAGTGGTGGGTTTGTGTTTAAGGGTTCACTGAAGAGGGAAGATAGTTTCTTGACTTCTAAGGCCATGGCTGATTCAGATAGCAGATGGAGATGTCTGTCACAGTGGAACTGATTTTGCTGCCCAAAAACTCCAGAGTAAGTGTTTCAAAGCTTGCACAGTGGAGATGGATATAGTGTTGAAATTACCAGATGTGCAAATTGGGGTTTTGATTTGATGAGCTATATGATATTATGATTTATTGCCTAGCTGTGCTTGATACGACTATTTGTTGTTTTAACCAAGTTCTTGATCGGAGGATTGTTGTCTTCACCTGTTAATTAATAAAAGTCCAGACATTGTTTTTTACCCTTTACAAGTTTACATCTCTGCTTTATACTTTTTCGTATTGGAACTTATGAGTATGTGATTGATATGAGTCTGATATGATTGATTTTTCACCTATTTTAGTGTGAATTGGTTTTGAATTATTAAATTGGCAGTAGCATGACTTAATCTGCCTAATGTGGATGTTGATTTGGTATTGTGTTGATGTTTGATTTGGCAGACTGCCCATTTTTGCAATCTACATTTTATTGGTTCATGATTTAATGTTTCTGTTGCATTTCTGTTGGATAATGTATTGGTTCATAATTTCATGTTTCTGTTGCATTTTTGTTGGTTCATGATTTGGTATTGTGCTAATGTTTGATTTGGGCCATTTGGCAGATTGCCCATTGTATTGTGTTAATGTTTGATTTGGCAGACTGCCCATTTTTATAATTTATATTATCTTGCATCATTGCTATGTTTGATTGGAGAGTACTACATGTTAACTTTGTATTTGTAAATTGATCTACGATCAGGTTTGAAATGTGAATGCAGAGTTGGAGCCTGGAGGGAGTTGTCAACTTGTCATGGAGTTCTGGAGCTATTGAGCAAGGGAGCCAGCCGAGCAGCTATTTGTGCAAAACTAGAAATTGTGTTTCTATTTGTGTTGCAGACTTGCAGTTGTAGTACCATTTAAAATTTGAATTTCAATTGATTGAACACATGGTTTAAATGATTGAATAATTTGGATTATTTTCCATTGGACAATGGACAATGTATTTGTGAGTTTGTGTTGTAAGCTATAAAGTATAAACTTGTAGTAATGCATGATTATTGTTATGTTAATGAGATTATTGGATATTTGGATATGCATTCTAGTCTTCTAGGTACCAGAACTGCAGAACTGCAGTTTGGAAAATAGGCAAAGTTTGTTGAACTGGAAATTGGGCCCGGAAAGCCCGAAAGACCGAACCGGCCCCAAATGGGTTCGGTTTCTATCGGTTTTGATTTCGAAAAAAGCCCGAACCGACCCGACCCGATAATCTCGGTCTCGGTCTCGGTCTCGGTCTTAGTGATTTTCGGGCCCGACTAGACCCGCTCCCAGCCCTACCTCTGAGTACCATTTTTTATCTTCATGATGTGTTATCTGTGCCTACATTTAAAGTCAATTTATTATCGGTTAGTCGATTGACGAGAAGATTGAACTGTTCGGTGACTTTCTTCCCATATTGGTGTATTTTGCAGGATCTGGCTACGAGGAGGATGAATGGTTTGGGTGAACAACGCAACAGATTATATTATTTGGTGGCATTAGCGACGGAGAAGTCCATGACCAGTCCTTCCTTTTCCACCGCACGCCCAGCTTGTCATCTAACCATCACCTCCACCGACCTATGGCACAACCGCTTAGGGCATGTGTCATCCTCTTGTTTAGATTTTATTGCTAAGAATTTTTTGCATGTTTCCATTCCGTCTAATAATGCTTGCCACATATGTCCTTTGGCTAAGCAAATTCGCTTCCCTTTTCCTACTAGTACTATTTCTTCTGTCAAACCATTTGAAATTATTCATTGTGATATTTGGAGTCAATATCGATTTCATTCTCTTTCTGGTGCTAATTATTTTCTTACCATCGTTGATGACTATACACGTTTTACATGGATATTTTTGATGCGACACAAAGTTGAAGTCCAATCACTCATTAAATACTTTTTTAGCTATGTTGTCACTCAATTTGATTCTCGTATTAAAATTTTCCGTAGTGATAATGGTAGTGAATTTCTCTCACTTCGCCCTTTTTTTAGTGATAATGGTATCATTTTTCAAAATTCTTGCGTTTGCACTGTAGACACAAGAAATTCAATAAAAATAAAATTCATTAAATAAATCGGTCAATCTTTGAAATTTTGACTAAACAAGCTTAGTTGGCACATGGGTCCAACAAAAGGTACACGTGGCTCATATGTCACCAAAATTATGTGAGTTTCGAGGATGACACATGTCAGAACACGAGTGATCCATTGATTGAATGACGTGGAAGCATCAATTGTGGAAGCTTCAAATTATCGCTGATTGATTGTTGCTCGAGTCAAGCATTTAAAGTGGATCAATCGTATTCAACTGATTGATCTCGACGAAAATCAAGTACTAAATACAAATATTGATCAGATTAAATTGTTTAATTCTGATTGAAATCGGGCATTAAATTAAATCGAAATTGATTGACATATTCCTTAAATAAAAGATAATTAAATCAATCAATTAAAACTGATTGATTTAATTACACAATTACAGAATATGATTAATGCTATGTCATCGAGCTACCGATACTATAAATACCCCTTCTCAAATCAAGAGAGGGACTTCAGCCAGAAAAGAGAAGGAAATACTCTCAAAATTCCTGAAGCCTCCCAAGCTCGTGTGAAGAACCCTCAAGCTGCCAAATAGCCGGTTCATCACCAACCTCAAGCCAAAGCATTCGTCACGTGGCGACTCTCGCGACCATCTTCCAACTCAAGATCAAGCGTCAAAGCCCTTGAGTGAAATTCATCGTTGGAGATCGAATCAGAGGATTACCAAAGATTGTAACCCATACTTGAATTAATAAATATATTATTTTTGTACACGTGTCTGTATCTTGTTTGCTTTCAGATTTTCGTGTTTACAAATTGGCACGCCCAGTGGGACATCTTTGCCTCTCATCTCCTTCTCCGTAAGACAATTCCAAACTAATCTGTTCGAGCAATGGCTTCCAAGAACACTCAAGTCATCCCGAAGAACAAGTCCAAGACAACGACCTCAAAATCGAGCAGCAGCTCATCTGGTCACGTCACTCGAAGCATGGCAAAGATTCAGCCTACAACATTTGTGGCTTTGCCATCTAAGCCTCGCCAACCAATCATCACCCTAGAAAGTCTGGGGGCAGGGAAGCATGTCCCTCGAAGTGAAGAGAGACAAGCTTCAAACACAAAACCAAGGGAACGATCATTCTCACCTACCTCGGATGATCACTCAAGCACCGGACCATACCATGGAAGTCCTAATGCTGAAGAAAAGAACACTTCTGAGATGCAGTCAGACGGTGCGTCTCACCCCTTAGCAATGCAAGTCATGATGACTGGGGCGACCACGCTCGAAGAACAGGTAGCTAATCTGATGGAGGCGGTTCAAAAGCTCACCAATACCGTCGAAGAAAAAGATATGCAGATTGCTCAACTTTGGAGCAGGCTCGAGAAACAAAATGATGAGGATTCTGCTAAGGTTCCATACAAGGACGACAAAGACAAACAGAAAGAAACTTCAAAGACAAATGACAAAGACAGTGAAAGTCCACTTGGTTCTTTGTCCATCCAGCAGCTGCAGGACATGATCAACAACTCCATTAGAGCTCAATATGGAGGTACCTCTCGTGATTCTCTCACACACTCCAAGCCATACACAAAAAGAGTGGATAGCTTGAGGATGCCATATGGGTACCAAGCGCCCAAGTTTCAGCAATTCGAGGGGAAGGGTAATCTAAAACAACATATTGCCCACTTTGTCGAGACTTGCAACAATGCAGGAACGGAGGGAGATCATCTTGTTAAGCAGTTTGTACGTTCATTAAAAGGTAACGCCTTCGAATGGTACACTGATTTGGAGCCTGAGTCAATCGACAGTTGGGATCAGATGGAGCGTGAGTTCCTGAATCGTTTCTATAGCACGAGACGTACAGTGAGCGTGATGGAACTTACTAGCGCCAAGCAATGGAAGGATGAACGCGCAATTGATTACATCAACAGGTGGCGTTCGTTGAGTCTCGATTGCAAAGATCGACTGTCAGAAGTATCTGCGGTGGAAATGTGCATCCAAGGTATGCACTTTGATTTGTTATATATTTTACAGGGAATCAAGCCTTACGTTTGAAGAGCTGGCTACGCGAGCGCACGACATGGAGTTAAGTATAGCTAGCCATAAAGGGAAGAAGGAGTCAATTGTTGACCAAAGAAAAGACAAGGTCTTCAGAAGCAAGTTTGACAATGCACCGAAGAAACCTACAAAAGAATCGATGGCCGTCAACATTGCCCCAGTCAAAATCTCGACACGAGAAAAGGAGGCTAAGAAAGCTGAGCCAACTCGCACCTACGACAGAACTGTAAACACGAAAATCTGAAAGCAAACAAGATACAGACACGTGTACAAAAATAATATATTTATTAATTCAAGTATGGGTTACAATCTTTGGTAATCCTCTGATTCGATCTCCAACGATGAATTTCACTCAAGGGCTTTGACGCTTGATCTTGAGTTGGAAGATGGTCGCGAGAGTCGCCACGTGACGAATGCTTTGGCTTGAGGTTGGTGATGAACCGGCTATTTGGCAGCTTGAGGGTTCTTCACACGAGCTTGGGAGGCTTCAGGAATTTTGAGAGTATTTCCTTCTCTTTTCTGGCTGAAGTCCCTCTCTTGATTTGAGAAGGGGTATTTATAGTATCGGTAGCTCGATGACATAGCATTAATCATATTCTGTAATTGTGTAATTAAATCAATCAGTTTTAATTGATTGATTTAATTATCTTTTATTTAAGGAATATGTCAATCAATTTCGATTTAATTTAATGCCCGATTTCAATCAGAATTAAACAATTTAATCTGATCAATATTTGTATTTAGTACTTGATTTTCGTCGAGATCAATCAGTTGAATACGATTGATCCACTTTAAATGCTTGACTCGAGCAACAATCAATCAGCGATAATTTGAAGCTTCCACAATTGATGCTTCCACGTCATTCAATCAATGGATCACTCGTGTTCTGACATGTGTCATCCTCGAAACTCACATAATTTTGGTGACATATGAGCCACGTGTACCTTTTGTTGGACCCATGTGCCAACTAAGCTTGTTTAGTCAAAATTTCAAAGATTGACCGATTTATTTAATGAATTTTATTTTCATTAAATTTCTTGTGTCTACATACACGCCTCAACAAAATGGAGTTGTGGAGCATAAACATCGACACATTCTTCAAGTGGCTTGGGCTCTCAAATTTCAAGCACATCTCCCTTCTCAATTTTGGGGGGAGTGTGCCCTTACAGCAGTCCACATCATCAACCGTTTACCTTCTCCCATCCTTTCTTTCAAAACTCCTTTTGAACTCCTCTATTCGAAACCTCCTTCCTTCTCTCATCTCCGCGCTTTTGGCTGTTTAGCCTATGCCACTAACGTCCACCCCTCTCGTAAATTTGATCCTCGTGCCATTCAATCCATTTTCATCGGCTATCCCATCGATCAGAAGGCCTACAAATTGTTTGACTTATCTCGCACGAAGGTCTTTACTAGCCACGATGTCAAAATTCATGAACAAATCTTTCCTTATTCCACTTAGCCCAAGTCTGTTGCCTCGTCCATGGGCCACCAACCTGGCCCAATTCCCTTGCCCACATCTGACCTTGATTTCTCTTTCTCTCCTTCCACGTCGTCTCCTCCCAATCTTCCCCCTCCGCCTTCTTCCTCTTCCGATCGCCAGTCTTCCTCTCCTTTCCCCTTCTCATCTCCACTACCTCCTTTGCCCCCGCCTCCGCCCCCACTCATCCACTCTCCAACTTGAGGGGGAGTGTAAGGAAACTAATCTGTCATATCTTTTGTATTATAGCAGATCCTCCTATATGTAAGCTGTGCAATAGTTGTAACTTTCCTAGTATGTAACTTAGGTTGTAAATGGGTTCCTGACTTGTAGGGACTGATTGTAATCACTCTTGTATGAGAGATATGTTTTTGTATCAATGAAGAATATAACTTCAGCCTATCATTTTCACCTCTTTTCACTTTATGATGTTTCTTCTCGACACATTTCTCAAGCTACTCCTCAATTTCTTATGCAAATCATTCTACATCAACAAAACTTATTATGTATCCTTTCTTACTTTATACGCTAGGCATGAAGTGATCTACACCTAGTCTATTTCTTAACTTGCAACCAAAAGGTCTAGTTATTAGATTTAACATGCAAAGATCTTTACATTTAAAAGGGTTTGAGTCACCACAAGGCATAACAAGTACTCGCGTGTCGCTAAACCTAGAAATTGGTCCACTAATTAGCTGCAACTAATGATCGCTACTTTAGAGAATCTGAGGAGTCCAACTATTGACACATGCATCAAACAATTGTAGCAATATAACCCTAACAAGCATACTAAGCGTGCACTTAAAGTATACATGCAAGACATTCATCAATGAACAAGTAGTGCACTAAATTAGTAAATTAAAAGTCAAATCATCTTTTGATTCATGTATAGGGACTTCAGACAACCGCTAACTAATGAAAATTTAGCTAAACATAGAAGAAACAAAACAAAAATAAAGAAGGGGAGGAAGAAGTCGCAACAAAGGCTACGAGAGAGAGAGAGAGAGAGAGAGAGAGAGAGTTGATGCATATGAATATATGTATAGTGGTTATCTTCTTCTTTATTGTTGTGTAGGAAATCCAAATCGTGAAAGCATTATGGTTACCGTGTTTAGGTGGAATTTTCCTATTAGCTTTTGAACTTGATGACTCATTCCAACCATCCATATCACGCCATTTGTCCATATAAGTTGGAATATTTAGGTTCATACTGGTATGGACCAGCGTGTCCAAACTCACTCTTACATGACTAATAAAATGATAAGGCCTATTTGGTAACATTTTTAAAAATGGTATAAAAGAATGATTTTTTTAAAAACAAAAACGAGATTGTAATTTTCAAATCTAAAAAAGTGTCCAGTAGAAAAAATATTCTCCATATTTTCTAAAGGGTTCCTTGACTCAAAACACCAAAATAAGTTAAAATAAACTCACTTACCCCAACAACAAATTTTTGTTCCCACTAACCCAATTTAACAACTAAATGTCAATTTTAGCCTTCAAAAGAGTATTTTAAACCACATCTACCCATCTCTCTCTCTCTCTCTCTCTCTCTCTCTCTCTCTCTCACACACACACACACACTCACACAAATCCCCTTTCTTCGACTTCCGCCGGTGATATTGATCTCTGACCTCCCGGCGACTACATATACCCTGCAGCCGGCGACATCCTCTCCCTCCCCAGCGATAGTTCTTGAGGCAATTTTCAGATGAGATTATTATATCGGAGGTCCAAATTGCATATCATAGATGCAAAGTTACGTCGCCGAGCTCCGTTAGGTTCTCAGACTCGGGCTTCTCGGCTTTTGATCTAAAACTCTTGCTTCTGATAGATATTGAAGAACTGTAGGGCAAAATACTCATCTTTAACTAATGCCCATATCTCTTGATTAAGAAAGCATCTAGTCTGAGGAAGAAGAAGATAAAGAAAAAATGGGTTTGCTTTGGTCGATCTGAGAACAAAAGGGCCGAGTGTGACTGAATTTTGTGAGAAAAGTGACACCTGAGATCTGATTAAGGCCGTCGCTGGACGAGCGGCGAGGTTGAAGATGAATAGTGTTGACGGAGCAGCCAAGTTCAGTAACAACAACGACAGAGGGTTTTTAGGCCCACCTTGGAGCTCAAGTCCGTCTCTTCTTTGCGTCCAAAACCAAAGCCTCTTTAGTTTGCATGGATTGTTCATGATTTATATGGTAATTGTCACATCAGGTTCAGCTTTATGCAAACATATTCATTTATTTATTGTTGAAATGTTGTTGTTTTAACTCTTAACTTTAGTTTCTTTCAAATCTCAGTTAAACTTTTAGATTGGGGAGAGGAGGGCCATAGATTTGACGCTGAAATATTCTCTGTAAGAGCAGCTTTTACTTAAGAGGTTGTTTTTTGGCATAAACTTGACCATCCTAATGTAACCCAGTGGTTGTTTGGCATTTGGAGATAAGAGGCAATACACGTTTTGAATTGATATAATCTCCTTGTTTTTTTCTTTAATCAAAGTTTTATTTGTCTAAATTTAGGGAGATTAGTTCCCATTTCGGCGACTGAAAGTTCTATTGGGGGGCAATAGTCGTTTCGAATTGATGTAATCTCCTCGTTTTTTTTTTCTTTAATCCAAGTTTATGTATCTAAATTTTGGGAGATTAGTTCTCATTCTTGTGAGCAAAAGTTCTATTGAGGGGCAATAGACATTTATTGGGGCGAGGGGGCGGCAATAAACATTTTCGGCGATCTATGAGATCTCCAACCACTTCTTTAAGGACCTCTGGCGAGGTTTTCAGAAAAGTCAGGTGGGCGGCGGTGGTAGGTGACCAGATTCAGGTGGTAGGTGACATAATTCCATCGAAAGTTGGCAGGAATCCGGCGATCAGTGACGGACTCCGGCGAAGTCTCCTATGATCTCTCTCTCTCTCTCTATGTTATAAAGGGGTAAGGGTAAAAAAGTCTCAAAAAAAAAACTCTTAATGGGGTATTAGGGAAGACCTCCTTAGAGTGTTTTGGGTAAGGGGGAATTAAAAAAAAACTTAATGGGGTAAGTGGGAAAAAAATCTCTAAAATTGGGGTAAATGGACAAAAACCCTTTTCTAAACTGGGAGAGGGAAAGTTCTTTGCCACATACAATTTGCAAAGTTGGTTTTTTTCTTTTCTAATCACATACTATTTGCCACTTTGCTAGTGCTTCATTTTGTCATGTAATACAATATCTACTAAATAATCACATAATTCATGAACTATGAATAGCTTTTGTCACAATGTAAAAATGGATGGGTTACAATATACCAATGAATTATCAGTCACAAATTAATAATGAATCGGTCATATTTGGATGTAAAAACTGAAAGATAATGAAATAGTTTCTAGTTCTAATACATCTTTACACGACTTTAGATATTAAATAATCAAAGTTTCTTGGTGTTAGTAATTATGTTCATATATTGAGATGGTAGAGGAAATTAAGAAGTAAGGCGGCGAACACGATGAAAGCGATGCAGTGATCGAGGGTAGGATCATGGGCACCGAGATCGGAGTAATGGACGACGTGAAGACGGATAGGAGTAAGAAAGAACCGGCACTGGGGCACAGAAGTGATGGTGGACAATAGAGCATAACAAAAGTGTCTCGGTAAGTGGGCATCAACACTAGGACTAGGGCTTAGCTGGTTGTGGAGGACGACGAAGCCAGTTATTAAGAATATAATGGGAGCCATGGTGAGCTTGGTGGTTAGATAAATCAGGATACTAGCAGACTAGTGATTATTAATTTGGGTTTTCAAGGTTGAAGTGCGAGTTTGTTATGCATAGGTTGAAGTGCCGAGCGATCTTGTTAACTAGCTCTAATGTGATCCATATTCTTGTATAGTTCATTATTTCTAATGTAATCCACATGCCTTTAGTTTACACATATGTGTATCACTATATACAAATGGAATCATCGAGAGGCAGCTTTATGTTTCTTTGTTTCCTTTCTTTGTGATAGGAGCATTATATGTGACGTTTTAAATGTTTTTCTACTCACATTTTGCTTAGTTACTCTCCTAACATTATCATTTCTAACTTAGTTTAGTGTTTATAGGTACAATTGAGCTCCAAACACAGGAAATGAGCTAACAAGAGCTAGAAATGATAGGCACGAAGGTAAGGAGGAAATGAGGCTCAGAAATGGAGAAATGAAGCATTCTTAATCCTACTAGGAAAAGAAATCTCAGTTGAAGTAGGAATCCTGAGTCAACTAGGAGTCAATCTTGGAGAAATGACGAAAATGGTAGAAGGGCAATCCCAGTTGGATAAGGAAACCTAATCTTGCCAAGTAAAGAAAACCTGATGTGACTAGGAGTCCCTTTTAACCAAGGAGAACTCAAGAATGTTCTAGAAGGTTCAAGACTGTTTCCTCACAAGAATCCTTATTTGACTAGGAAACTTGTTGCCATAAGGAGTCCTAATGATACTAGGATACCTAGGAAGGCTAGGAGATCACATAGCTTCAAGATGACTAAAAAATGTTTAAGAGTACTCTAGCATATTTATGTATTTCGGCAAAGAGAGGAAACCTAAATTAATAAGGTTTCTAGGACGACATATTGGAATCCTAGATGGATAATACATGCTTTGGTTGGCCATGAAGGTTCTAGAAGAAGTTAGACGTCATCTTTGAGGAGTTTGGAAGGTAATCTACTTTGTGTGCAATTAGGAAAATAAAATAAAAGTTAATAACTGATTCCTGGTTGCATAAATATTACAAGGAGGCCGAAATTAAGGGCAAATACATAGTAATTTTGGCAAAGATACATATTGCCAGTGGCAGAGCTAGAATTTCATATCAAGTAGGGCACTCAGAAGTTTTAGAATTTTTTTTTTTTAGTATTTAAAATATCTACCAAAACTTTAATAAATTAGAATAAAATTAGGGTTGTTCAAGTAAATCCAGAATATGTGTCTGGCCCAAACTCTAGGTTACTTACTCTAGTTATAATAGAGTTTGTATTAGAGATAATCTCGGAGAATCTTAGTAGATATCCAATCAATGTACGATTATGTTTCCATGTACAACTCTATCTCTATTCTTGTAATCCTCTAAATAAAGAGGCCCCTATTATATATCAATGAAAGCACAACAAATTCTCTCTCAAATATGGATTCCCTAAAACACGTTATCAGCATGAAGCCTTAGCCCTGAAACCCTAATTTCGTAGCCCTCAAATCTGAGCAACCATCGTTGCACACCTTGAAACCGGAACTGGCCGAAAAAGTACCTAACCGGCCCCCAGAAGAGAAAAACGATCCCTGCCAGGTTCGCATCCTTCTAAACCGCCTTCTTCCTTCAAACTTGGTCATTATTGGCACCGACGAGGTTGTGGTCCAGAAGGTCGCGAAGTTAAGAGAACAATATTTTAGTCACTCCGGCCACCTACCTCAATTGCTTTTCGAGATCAATTGTGAACGAAAATCACAGGGGTAATTGCTAATTACTAATCTATGTTACCTGGGTTGGTGTCCATTTGCTAATTTGAATGGAGACTTACGAGCGTCTCTTTAGATTCAGCTGCGAACCCTTGAGGACCGGCTTTGTTACATTCATCGATCACTTTCTTCAGCGTGTGCTTTCTTGGACTGGCATGTACTGGTTCCTTCAGTTATTCATCCAATCAGTGTGCCACCTACCCCCTCGGCAAGAGATCCGCTGAAGCCTAAGTTGGCGGCATCGAAGGCTCCTGTTTTTGTTACTCTATTGGTTTGGCAAGCGCCGTTGCTGGCCTCGCTGCTGCATAAGCCTTTACGTCTCATTGTCCGGAGGCAAGTTCAGATCTTGGATTAGGTTTGGGGCAAGTCAGTGTGAGGGCTAGGTTTCGTCACTGCCAGTCCTTAGTGATAGAAATGGGATTCCTTAGAGGATTTTGACTCACCAATGAATCCGGACTGGTGCGGGAGATGACCAGGAATGATTGAGAAGCTTCATTTGAGCGTTGACTTGGAGTTTGATCGTCGGCTCGAAGAGGAGGGAGTACCTGCAGAAAATCCTCCGATGCCTAAATCAGTACGTTTCTTAGTTGAGTGTAGTAAGAGGAATCATAATGAGATGGTTTACATGTACGTTGGGTCGCTTTTATATAAGCGATGACTTACTTAGGAGACAAGCCACCATTACCTGTACGTTGAATCATAGTATCCCTAACCAATCATATTTCTTTGTTTTTTAATTGTATTCCGAAACTACTCATGTTTAATTAAAATGAAATATCAAAAACACTCTCTGCATAGACACTGATTGGCTGGGGGTACCGCCACGTGT
Organism: Rosa lucieae; assembly: GCA_024704745.1. Lineage (NCBI taxonomy): Eukaryota > Viridiplantae > Streptophyta > Magnoliopsida > Rosales > Rosaceae > Rosa > Rosa lucieae. The sequence continues at coordinate 20,424,493 of CM045495.1, read as the reverse complement.
CACACCTTACTCTACCTAAGAATCTCTTAGTTCTTAATCGATCTTTGCATTAGTAGTGCTTACATCACAATCTAATTTCTCTTTACTAGTTTACGAGTAGCATAAATTGTCATCTTTAATCTTGATAAATGAGACACGTGTGCTTCACGTGCCATTTTTGGTTGGAGTAGTGAGTGAATGTGGTTTTAGGTACTACTTCAAAAGAACTCGAAGAATTCAGGTACTCATAGAGAAAAAAAAAAAAAATTTAGTTACCATCGATAGTGAGTACTTTTACCCGAAAGAAAAATATTCAACCGGAAAAGAAGTGTTAGTCCTTCGCCTACAACAGCTCACTCCTTGCCGCCCAAACACTCTCAGAGTCTCTCTCTCGCTTGCGTGCTCAGCTCGAATCTGGCTTCAATGGAGGTCGATAAGGTAAGCCGTTACTCTTCTATCTCTCTTATTCCCTGTAATTTCCTATATTTTTTTTTTCTTGTTCGTCGCAATTTCATTTCTGTAAATTGCACTCTCTACTCCAATTTCGCTGCCTTCGTTTCGGTTTCTAGAAATTGCAAGAGGATCATGTTCAGCTCTAATAAGCTTTCAATTTTATCCTAATTTGTTCACTGAAACTCTGAAAATTTTCCTCAATAAGCTTTCAATTGTTAATTACATATTGATCTCAATGTGATATAATAGCCTTTGTAGGTGAAATTATGAACCAATGGTCTGTAGCTCGGTAGAGCACTTCGGTTTCGGTTTTCATATACACACGATGCTATATATGAAGAAACCAATGGGCTTTAATGGCATGAGCTTAACCACACTACTCGTAGAAGACGTGAAATGTATGCTTTGCTTTTGAGCTACGATGAGAATACTGTCTTTTTCGGGTTTCTTAAATTTCTTTGATCGGTTTTTTTGTAGTGATTTCTGCCAGAGAGCATTCCTATATCAACAATTTATTTCTAATGATCTGCCAAATGGAATTTAGCTGCTAATTTTATGTGAAATATGAGTGTGCTTAATTGTTTTGGAAAAGAATATTACGGAGGACCATGTGAATGTAGTTCCCTTGTTACTTCAATTACTGGCAGTGTGTGATTGTTTGGTATACTTCTCTCACGTCCTGCAATCATATTTTAGGCATTTTGTTTTTGTGCTTGAATCTTTTGTTATCTAACCCATTGGTGCTTTGATGCCTTATTATTAACTGCAGCAATTGTCACCTGATGAGTTGGATAAGGAGTGCTCAATTCTACTTGAGCTAGATGAAAATGACCCTCTTTTTGATAAAAAGAAGGTAAGACAATACCAGATCTTTTGCTTTCTAAGTTTATGATCTTATCTATGAAACAGTGGTGATTTATAGGATTTCATAGTAGGTTTTGATGCGACTAAATAATAGAAATGTGAGAATGGAAGGAACGTGCAATTGAGGATTGATCTTTTTTGTCTATGAGCTTCTGATACTGTGATACAAGGACTTGTTTGTACTAGTGGAGGGTAGCATCAACCAAAGTAAGAATTTTCAAATTAAAGGCTAATCATTTCATCCCTAATTCTTGTTAATTAGGTAGTCTAGATAAAAGAATGTCAAAACTCAAAAATACCCTGTTAACTAATGTTAATACTTTCATTTACCCTCTCTACAGAATTTTCATACATGTTGCTGTTAATATTTTCTTGAGTACTGTTCCTTTTATTTAAGCTGTTGCTAGGTGCTACCATCATTCTTTTGTTTATTCCTCTTTTTGTGTGGCAGAAACTGCTACAAGATAACGGATTTAAAACTAAGGAACAAGTACGCATAAAAAGGTCATCAGATCCTATTTGGCTCAGTACCTCCTTGAAAGTAATGCTTCAAATAGCACGGATCATAAAACTTGATGAGGTAACTTGTTAGTCTTCTTTTTATTATTATTTAGTGCGCTTCACCCAAGAGCCACAAAATATATCGAACGCCAATTTCACTGATTTACTGTAGAACAAAGCAGAGCCCGTTATTTTGTGAAATATGAGACTGAAAATTTGGTTAATGTCCCGCCAAATGAATCACTCTTTAGCTCCTTCAATGTTATACTTCTGTGAGCTTCTTGGACTATTAGGCACAAGTGGTGAAAATTGACGTTAATTCTGCCTGAGACTACCTGATGAACTGTATGATTAGTTGAAAATTGTGCTCAATGGGGTGCAGGTAGAGCTTTATTTTGGGGGAGAAGAACAGTTGGACTCCTATAGTCCCAGAAATGAGCTTGAGGCCCTCAATTATATTCTTCAGCTTGTGGAAAGTTCACTCTCCGATGCATGTGAAATAACAAAGAATGTCCTGCAAGACTTGCGCAATCTTACCCTTGATAAGATTTGTCAGTTTGCTGAAGAAAACAGTTTGAAGACTACAATTGTAGAAGGCCAGAACTCTGATAAAGAAAAGCAATTGCTGCAATGGGGTGAAAACAATGGTGTCAAGACAAGGTTGCAGATAGCTTGTAAGTTTTATCAGGGATGCGGAGAATTTTTGTTCTTCCCACTTTTGATGAGAATTTTGCTTTTAATTTATTTTGTTTTGTCTTTTTCTTTTTCTTTAGGGGATTAACTAAAAATATCAAACCTAGAAACAAGAAAAGGAACCGGAAAATAAAAATAAAAATCCATCTATAAGTTGAAGGAAACTATATATTAATATATTATTTATTCTGTATTTCGTTCATCATACTAGATGTCGAAGGGGCTGGTAGAGGAGCTATAGCTAGAGAAGATCTAAAAGTTGGAGACACTGCTTTGGAGATCCCGACATCCTTAATAATTTCTGAGGAGCTTGTCCAGAAAACTGATATGGTATGTTTTATCACTTGAAAAACCTGAATAATTACTTGAATCATTAATAGCTATTAGTGAATTACTTATGTGGTTAGATAAGAACCTTTTCAGTAAGGGGGAAACAGAGAATAGCCATAAGTGAATACACATAGGTGCCAACTCTAACAAGAGGGTGAATTGCTCCTAGATGAAGGTTCTAGCATCTCATGAACTTGCCCTTTCTTCCAACTAACGATGCTGTCTCTATATTTCTGCTAGATGTAGAGACAATAGTTGGATGATGACAAATATCTATGACCATTTGATGCCTGACCATACAGGGATTTTAGTTGTCATTCTTGATTCTTCCCACATACTGAAGGAAAATTCCCTATTCCAAAGCCACAGGTATTAATTGAACCACTAGGAATGTCTTTTTTTTATTCAGTTTGTGATCCTAGTTTTTCATCTAATATAATCATAAATACAATTCTGGGCATGTTGACTCATCCCGCTATAAGGATATAATTTCAGATCCCATCAAAGAGATGGTTATTAATGTTTATTTTGTTACTCACCAACTAATCTGTGATGTGGCAAAGTTTTGGTGGATAGTTCCATGGAGAAATCTTCCACTCTCTCTCTCTCTCTCTCTATATATATATATATATATATATATATATCTCACAACAGTTAGAACAAGTGGAGTTTGAACACAAGCATATAGTGCCTGGATTAGGAGGCTTAACACTACACTGTTCAGTTATTATACTTCTATATGTCAAAACAGGTCAGGTTTGGTGCGTAATACTTACGTAGCGCGCAATGACACTAGGGTGTTTAGTAATTCCAAAAGACTCTGGTCTACTCTGCAGACCCCATTTCCCCTGCCACATTAATTGAGTTTATGGTGGATCTAATCTAACACTCAAAAGGACGTTTTGAAGCTTTGTTGGTTTTGTGTAATAAATAAGGGAAAGCAAGGGCTCTTTCAGACTTGGGAGTTGGTCTCATGTCTGTATGTTTTGGTATGTGGTGTTATTGAAAAATTCTGTTGGTTATTCATATTACTTACCCCATGGTCATGTTGTGATGGTCTAAGGATGGAGGATTAATCAAAAACATAGCTTATGACCAAGAAAAGTAATCCACCGGTTTACTTTTTATTATTATTATTAATCTATTTTTTATTTTTTATTTTTATTTCAGTATCATGTATTAGAGAAGTTGGAAGACACTTCCTCTGAGACTATGTTATTGTTGTGGAGCATGAAGGAGAGGCATAATACTGATTCACAATACAAGATCTACTTCGATACACTGCCAGAGGATTTTCATACAGGTACTCAAGAGTTCTTGTGACATGCTTTACCTATAAAATTAATTATTTAGTTTTCTTCAACTCCAATTGTTGTCTAAAGTGAATCTGTATTTTGGCTTTTAGTTTCCTTTTTATGAATTTAATGTTTCTTAATTGGATAGTAACAATTTGATGTTGGGAAAGATATTGACTTAGCCATTGAGGTTTAAAGGTTTTCAAGTATTCTGTAGAGTTGTTTTATCTTAAGCTGCTCAATACTTAGCATCTCAGGTAAACTCTGGAATGCTTACATTAAAGAAGAACTAGGCAAGTCAGACATTTGGGATTATTAAAATTACTTTAGAACCCTACGAAGTTTGTAGTTATGCAACCCTTTCTCCATGTCAGATATATCTGCTAAAGGTAATGCTAAGTCCTATAAGTTTGTCCCATAATTTTCTATTTAGTTGGATAGGCCTAAGTTGGTAAAATTGCATCTTGAAATTGGTTTAGCTGTTTAGGGTTTAGATTGGTTTAAATTTATTGGTAGTTTGAACTTCTAACTGTAAGTACTTCAAATAAACAAGCATGATGACATTACAGAGGCATGCACGTGCAGTTAATAGTTTATTTACAGAGTGGATAGTTCGTCAATCTATTTAGTCATTCTTTTACAAATCTGGTGGCCTTGAACAGATGTGCGCTGAATAAAGTACTTAATTGAACATAATGATTGCTGAATTGTCTACTAAAAGTTCTGGGATGCACCTTCCTAGAGGTTAAGGATGAATGTCCTCTTGGTTCTCTTAAAATAATAAAGGAATGCAGAAGTCCAAAAGGGCTTTATATCTTCTCTCAGACTTATTAGTGGTATTTTTTGTACGGTTCACTCTCATTAGTCATTATTATTGTTTTTATTTTTTTTAACATGACAAGTGCAGTGACTGCAGTCTGAATTCAAATTTACTAGTTAACCATTGTCCACAGGAATACTATGTGTCTATTTTATCTGTAAAATAAAAATTAGGTGAAGTTATTTAGTGTTAGACCAATAAATCAGTTTGGATTTTGTGAATTGGAGAACTATTGATTTGTTAAGTCTATGATCACAATGACTTATTTGCTCTAATTTGTCTCCTTTTGTGTTTCTTCATCTTTCTTCCTTCTATATAACTGCAGGATTGAGTTTTGGAATTTCGGCAGTGATGTCTTTGTATGGAACCTTGCTGTTGGATGAGATAATGCAAGCAAAAGAGGTTAGTTAGACCTTGCGTAGTGGTTTTAAATTAAATTGCTTGACGTTTAGGCTATTTCAGTTATAAAGTAGGGTATTATCAAAATTCTTACATGATTCATGCATAGATAAGTGGCAATTTGTCTGGTATTACCCTCCCCCTGTAAGAGTTTGTTTTGGCATTCCTAAATGGGCTTAAACATAAATTTTCTCATGTAGTGATCAGTATCCTAGTATATTGTTCTGTAAGATCGCTGCCTGCTTGCATCTTGGGGGAATGTTCACATTGCCATTATTTTTGTTTGATAATGTTTCTTGTTGTGGTGTCCAGGACTTGATTTATTTGTACCTGGTCTTGAATCATTTTGCTTTTACCAGTACCATTCAAGCAAGATTTGCACAATGACAAATCTGTAATGAGAAAAAGGTCTAACCCAACTAGTTGTCCTCACACAGGGTTAAATGGGGTTTGTGAGGGACATGGATGATATGTTGAGAATGGAGGAGACAAATATATTAGGTTGATATGTTGAGAACGGAGGAGACTAATTAGATCTCTAAGGGGGAGCCTACAGTCCATGAGAAGAAACTGATAAATATTGGTTCTCTCATTTTCATATAAGTTGAGAACAGAGTGTTGTATCTGGAACTGTTATGTCACTTACGTGTTTCTGTTAATTCCTGGTTGGATTCATCATAATGAACATACCTCTACTTCATGCATATGAAAAGTTTAGCACTTATAAATTGTAAGCATCTAACTCTTTTCTTTAACAGCATTTGCGTGCTCAATATGATAAGCTTTTCCCTGCACTGTGCAATGAGCATCCTGATATCTTTCCCCCAGAGCTTTACACGTGGGAGCAATTCTTGTGGGCGTGTGAATTGTGGTACTCAAATAGCATGAAAATCATGTTTGCTGATGGAAAATTAAGGACATGCTTGATTCCTATTGCTGGCTTTTTGAACCATTCGGTATGTCATCCATTCTCTTATCCCCATACTTTCTGTTGTCATGGTTGAGTTTAAAATAGTTTCCTTCACTGCTGACAAACATAGGTGGTTGGATTACTGCCACCAACTGATCATAACTGTCTACCCAATATGCTTTTCTGAGTAGGTTGCCACATTCCAATTTGTATTCTTATAATTATTAAAAACAATAATGTCATCAGGGCAATGGCCTTGTGTCATTTACTTTCTCGATAACCATTTTTGGTTGAAGTAAAAAGTGTTTGTATACAACAAATTATTGCAATATGATACGCCATTGTCATGCTTTTGATTTACTCCTTATCACAGATATATCCACATGTAGTGAATTATGGCAGAGTAGATTCTGCAACAAATACCATAAAATTCCGTCTGTCAAGACCTTGCAGTGCTGGACAAGAATGTTGCCTTAGTTATGGAAACCTCTCCACTTCTCATCTAGTTACCTTTTATGGCTTCCTACCACAAGGATACAACCCTTATGATGTCATTCCACTAGGTGAGTTTATTGCTCTTTCACTTTGCAGTTGTGTATATAACAAACGATCAAGCAGCACTCAAACATAGACTGAATTTTGATATTTCCTCAACACTCCACTATATTAGTGTTGAAACTTTTCTGTAGACTTGTGCTGCATATATTAATTAATACTTTTCTATTCCAGATATTGGTGGTGCCGATGACGATTCTACTGAAGGCAGCTCCACATCTGAATGGACAACTCACATGGTGCGAGGTACTTGGTTCTCAAAGAACTGGAATATTTTCTATTATGGCCTGCCCTCCCCGTTTTTGGACTGTCTAAGGAGAGCTCGGAATCCCATGCTGCTGACTAAGACCCTTGTAATTTTCTGTCCTAGTATTTTTATGAATGTGGTTAAGTTGATGTTCATTCTCTTCTTTCATTACAAACTGGCTTTATTGTTATTGTGTATGGTGAATTCTTCCTCTTTTTTTCATTTGACTATGTTATTCTTCTCTTTTCGTTGGTCTTTTGTGTTAAGGATAAAATCTTTGTCTATTGTCATTTTTCTTTCCACTTTGGTAGCTTTAGTTCAGAATTACTTTTCTGCTTCCACTTTAATGTTCGTCCAGTTTTTTCATTTATGAATTTTCTATATATTTTCATTATTATACAGCTGCCAGAAAACTTGGAGAATGAAATTGAAATCCTCGAAGATCTTCTCGCAATCTTCAATGACATGATGGATAGCCTTGGTGACGCAGACCTTGATGACAGGTATACAAGTCTCCATACAATTATATCATGATCTGTGATTGAAGCAGCTGCAACATTCCTTTGTTGAAATAAACGATATATCTTCCCTATTTGCAGAAAAAATACTAGTTGGGATGTAAAGCTGGCAGTGGACTTCAAATTTCTACAAAGAGGTATTGTCTCTTCGATTTTAACGTCCTGCCATAAAGGTCTCGATTTGGTGAAACACGAACTGTCTAAAATGCATGGCTGAGGGTGTCTTGGCTGGAGCAGAGGTTCAACAAAAATATACGTTAAGCATTTTAGTGTAGAACCCCTGATCGAAACTTTTAGAGGGCACAATTCTGATTCTTGTGGAGTATATGCCAAACTAGTGATCACCACAAGGTTAATCCACCTATGAAAATGTCTTTGTTTCTCCTCCTCGTAAGTTGCAAGCCGCATAAGCATAGAATAGTTCCTTGGTGATGATACATTGGATTCCTAAAGCAACTTATGCTGCCTTTTCTTTTATAATATCCAAGTCTACATAATGCATTTTTCGAATGGCCATTAAAAACGAGAGGCATGCCCTTTGCCTCTCAACGTGGTCTTCCTAGTGAATTTTTAATTATTGGAGGCGACGATAATTTTGTTTATTTGAATAGAAATGGGATAATTGCTACCATTTGACTTTGAGCCATCAATGGTATTAAATTCAAAAAAAAAATTGGATTACAATTACAAAATCTCATATCTCAAGTTCTCAACTCCATCAAATACGCTATTGGAATTAGCTCGAGTGCCACGAGTGGTGATAAATGGTAGGTTAAATCAGGCGTTCGATTTCCTCTGATATGATTATGTAAAAAAAAATCGATTAGACGAGTGCGCCTTTGAAATTTAAAGAGTAAAACAGTGGTTTGTTGATTAGCTTATACCAACAGAAACACTGCTGATGCTGATTACCAAATCTAGGCGTTCATGATATATCTTACATGTGAAGGCCAAAAACAAAAATGAAGATACATTCCCACATGCAACACATGTGGCATCTATTTGGTGTATCTAATTGTCAGCTGTACCATGTCCGATAAGACCATATAAGTAAATATCATAAGTTGATTAAGCTCATTCATTATGTTATTTGGTCACATCAAAATCTTAATATATTAACCATTCTTTCAGAAGGACACCAGAACCAACTCTACTCCAAGATAATTCTAATAATTGTAATTGGTTGACTACAACATTATTCTTATTCTAATAAATAATTATTATAGTTGTTACGAGTTTTAAGGTGATTTCATACCGATAAATTGTAACGAACAGTCAAAAATTTCACTTAAATTAAATTAGATGGACTGTATTGCCGTGCGGTTTTTGATTTGACCCTAGTCCAGATCCAGATTTGACCACGTTTCCCATTCCCACGTTTGAACAAACTAGAAGCACCCTATTCGACTGCAACCATCACCATGAATCAACTGCCACGGAAAACAACCACCCGCGACTCTAAGATCAAACAAGTACAAGCTGCGCCAAAATCTAAAAAAATACGAGCCTAGGCTCGAGAGGTTTAAGAGAACAACATTAACGGTCTTCCAAGGTCAAGTTGAATCCAACATGAGGGTGCTTCATACAGAAATCAAGTAGCAACCCTTAAAGCTTGTGAAAGAGAGAGGAGCAGAGCATCGTTTAGAGTTCCTTTACTAACATTAATTCTTTGGATAGTAAATTAATTTTAAATTATACTTTTATGTGATTTTTTGTTTATTTATTTTTGGTAGTATGGGATTCATTTGTAGAACTAATGTAATGTATTCTCTACTTCTCTCGCTTCTTTGGTCCTCTTTTGCATGTTTTTTTCGTTGAAACACAATTTTTTGCATTGATTTTATTTGGATAACTAGTAAACATGTAAATTACAAATGAAGATTAAAAAAATCTTATTAAAGTCAATGAGGGTTGAAACTAACTCAAGCTGGATGGAACTGAAACACTGATTAGTCAGTTTTGTTGATTCAGAAAATTTTTAACAGACTGCAAATTTAAAAAATGAAAAGCTGATGTTATCATACCTGTTATGTAACGTCCCAAACCCGATGTCAGTATATTTTTAACACCTAACGCCGAATCCGAGGTATGAGGATTACAAAGCACAATGTAAATAAGCTATTCCTTTTAGCCTTTTAGGCTCATCTAATCCATTTCCGGCTCAACAAACTCTTAGAGTCCTAGTACTTCTTTAGAAAATGTATAAAAGATGGGTGGGTGAGCAAAACCACACGATCAGTGAGTAAATCTTGCAATATGCTAGTAAGTCATGCAGTTCACATGCTTCTGTTAAAAATTGAAGGACTAAATTCAGTTTGCCCCCTCTAATTTTGGGTTAAACAATAGTTTGGTCTCTGACATTTTTTTATTCACGATCATCCCTGCACTTCCAATTTCCATTATCCGAGTCCAAATTTCAAATTTGACTCCAAACATAACGTCACAAGCTGAGTTGGCACCGATAGCATGTCCCAGGAGAAGGGCAAAATAGACATTTTCACAATAAAAAGTTTTTTTTTTTTTAACTTACTTTAGTCTGTATCAAAAAAAAAAAATCCATCGTCAATTTCTTATCCTCTCCCAAATGACCCAAATCCCATCCCCGTCTCCAACCCTGCTCTCTGCCAATCCCAAATCTGATCAAAAGGCCCCAAAATGCTCCTCCCAACCCGGCCCTCTTTTTCTGTAAGAGTTGATAATCTCATTGTCCTCCTCCGATCCCGATGAAGACAAGCACGACATGTCGCTGATCCGAACTGGGTTTTGAGGATTGTGAGCTAATGTGCGTTGGGTGCTTTGAATTTGAAACCCGATTGAGAATTAAGAGTTGGGTATGAGTTAAAATTGGATTTGAAGCTGAATTAGGTATGAGGTAAAATTGGAATTGGATTGTTAGTACGATTTGGGGATCAATGGAGCTCTCAATTCTGGGAACAATTGCCCAATTTAATTTCGGTATGATTAGCCATACTGACTTGAGTTTCAATTTTGATTTGAGAACACTAGTCTCTCTGTTGATGCCCAAAAATCCAGCTATCAGGCCCAATTTATTTCTCGAGCCCAATAAGCAAATTATACCGACAATCATCATGCCACGCATGTGGACTCCAGCCACATTCACGCATTTGGGGCTTGCAAGAACGGGCGTGGTGTGGAAGGTAACGGAAATGCATGGGGCCCATTATTAGTTTTAGGCTTGTTGTTAATTTCAGACTTAGGGACTGAAATTCAAGCCCAACAGCCCAATTCTGATTATGGGTAAGTGAAGAAGAAAGAACCTAAAAATCCTTAAATACGACAACACTTCTTTTACCCAACACCAAACCATTTTACTTAAAAACCATACATCTCAAATACTATACCACATCCTTTTACACAAATACCAATTCTCCACCTTTGACTTCCCTTTTTCCAGCAGCAAATCTTGGAACACGATTCTTGGGAGAACAGCAGAGAAATCCTGGAGTCACACGGCAGCATGATTCCTGGGATTACAGCAGCAGGATTTCTAGGATTACAGCAGCAAGATTCCTGAAATAGCAGCAGACCTAAGCCGCCACCACTCTATAAATCGATGGTTATAGCTGCTGTGGAGGAGGATGGCAACACAAGCTAACCGCTAACAGCCCAAGCAATTCCCTCATTCTCCCAGAAACCATTCCCAAACCCAGAAACTCCTTACCTTCATGTGGATTCAAACTTATCATTTTATTGTATAAAGATCTCCTCTGCCATGCTTTTCTCTCCCAAATCCATCCTTAGCCCTCTACCATTCCCAACTTATATCCCTTATACCGAATACCTCAACTAATCCACCAATCACTGCCGAAATTTCTTCTTCCGAAACTCATGCTTTTCTAGCTCCCACACCACGCACATCTTGCCAAGCCTTTACTAAAATTGCACACTAATTCACTGCCGTGAACATGGAGAGGAGCTGCTGGGAAGAAATCAACAGCATTCTTCTTAGGATTTATTATCCTTTGAGGTTGGCTGGGCCTAGTTGCTGCTTACTCAGACGAAGGGGCAAAGTCTTGGGTCCTTACCCATGAATTTTCACTGCCGTACAACTCCGATCAAAATGCCCCTCACATTTTTGGCGACTTCACTGGGGACTAGGCCATTATTCCAGCAGCTAACTTCTTATTCCGGCAGCTAACTTCTTCGTTGTTGGAAGCATGCCAAGCTAATCTCTGATCTTGGTAATCAATGTTGGGAGCAAGTTATAAACACCCTGTGCAAGTTGTAATCAATGTTGCAGAGAGTTTGAGGAGAGAGAAAATGAATCTGGGCTTTTTTTTTTCTCTCTCTCTCTTCCATCACCTACTTCCGGTCACCACCGCAACTCACCTCCACTACCACCGTGCTCACAGGCCTCCGGCGAATCCATCTCAACCTCAGCGATGTCCCATGATGTCGAGGGTGAGGTCACGCGCCGACACGCATTACCTAAAAATCCTCTCTGGACACCCATAGTTTTCTCTCTCCTCCACCATGCTCACCGGTCTCCGATGAGTCAAGGCCAGCTTCCACATCGACCACCGAAGCCTGTAGGCGCCTCACGCGTTGACGTCGACGACACCCGAATCTGAACACCTAATTCTCTTCTCTCTCGCTCATCCATACCTGGGACAGCCCCATCTAGTCCTCCGTGATGCAAAGTCTAGGCGAACACTGTCTCTCGGTAATGTTAATTTTAGTATGCTGGCTGCCTTTGCATTACCGGCGGTAGTTCGACGTACCGGCAGCAGTCGCTCGTCATGGCACGTTGGACACTCATCTCGGGGGCAATTACATGCACCAGCAGCAATTTGACTTCCCGGCAGCAAGTCGTCATCTTCTTTGGTGACTCAACCCCCAGCAACGACCCAATCTCCCGGAACTAAACCCATTCCAACATCTGCTTGCCAAGATGAGAACAACCAACATGCGAAATTGGGCAATCTAAGGTGAACTCAAAGTTTATATCTTTGTTGGGTTATCATCAGTCATGGGATGTGCGGGTTCTGCTTCAGCGAAGAATTAAGTCGAGGTACTCCAACAAATATCACCAGATACCAGAGATACAACTTGCACTTTTTTTCCAAGACAACATCCAGACAGCAGAGGTTCCGACAAAGTGAACCGCTTCAAAAGAGTTAAGTATTCTTTTTGCTTTTATCTCATTGAACATGGGCACCACTAAAATATGTATACCTGCCGAGACTATCATGCTTGGGCTCATCTAATTTGTTTGCTTCTGTTTGCTTCAATATGAGATATGTCTTCACTCCACCTCACAAATATATCATATAAGCAAGGTGGTCAATAATTCTAATTCACAAATCATATACATATATATGAAGGTCAAAAGCTCCACAGATTTATTTATTCATGGTATAGGACAGTGGGAAACTCAAAAACTGCTCTCTGCTAGCAATACTTGTTGCGATGAATGATCAAGCTTGATTTGGTACACTTTAACACACTTTCAACACGCAAACATGCTAGATTCATTTAATATGGTTGCCATGGTTTATAATTGACACGTAGTTCTCATGCATACCCTTGCTTACACATACAAAGCACATGCATCAAAGTTCATGCCTCAGCCTTATGTGATACCATGTTTTATGGCAATTATTTCAACTATATCAACCTTTGGTCCCATATTGCCATGCATGTTGCGTCGCAAATCAAACATAGAATTTAATCTTTCATGAAGAATGGACAAACCTTTATGTCAGGGTAGTGTGTCCCCTGTATTCACTAGATTGATATAAGGCTCCAATGCCTCTACACATTGCTATTTATGAGTTGCTTCATTACTCTCTTATAGTTGATTGCTCATATGAACTCGGCATGCCACCAAGTTGTGGTCTCCAGTGCACATTAGTGTGCCGATAACACTACTAGTGCTTCCATTCAATTGGTGCATGTAATATTTATTCAAACATCTCAACAAAGCTACATGAACACATCATGTTTTAACTTAGTCATTTAAATATTTTGAATGAGCTACTACTCACTCGCTTATTTTTGAGAGGTATACTCACCCAATCGGGCAACTTCTTATGTGAGAAAGCTCAAGCAAACGTATTATCGGTACTCGCTAGCCAACATGAAGTCCTACGCACGGACAACTCTATTATTGCAAGTATTGTAGAAATGCATGCAAAGGATTTCTGGTGCCTGTTTCTCCAGCCAAAACCATTTGAGCAAGCAATCAATACTCAATCAAGCCAATTCCAAGCAAGAGGCAGTCCATCACTCTCCAAAAGCAACCAGTATCTTAAATGATATGCTTTGACACTTGGGGGCTATGCGATTAAGGCGATCAGTTGCCGCGGTGATCACCGCAATTAGTGAAGAACCACACCTACATCGAAGCTACTTGCATGTCAATTGAAATTTGCACGCCTCAGTCATGCACATAATTGAATCATGCTTTATAAATCCAATGGAAGTCATAAATATGTTCATAATTCATATACAATCCTAAAGTAGAATCTAATGGAAGTCATAAATATGAGCAATCTATTCAAAATTCCATGATGCAACAAGCAATTACTCAAAGTTCAAGCCCGCACTTGCGATGAGTACTCAGCTTACCTCCTGAAGCTCATGCCCATGCACTCTCTCTTAATCATTCAATATATTTAAGAGGACACTTATCACACTTTCACGCATATTACTGATTCATATGCTAAGTCATAAGTACGATAAGCTAATGCATACTCCGAGCCACGCCAAGCTAAACACAATGCCAAGCTCGTGCTCATCATAGGCTCATGCCAAGCACATGCTCACATTAACGCTCATGCCAAAGCTCATGCTCTAGCCAAGCAGATCCACGACCAAGAGGAATACGCCAAGCCTTTAAACAAGTTCATGCAAGGCAAAGAAAACCCAAGCAAGCATGATACTATGCATACAAGCATCAAACATACATGCAAAGCCATGCCAAGCTCCTCCCTAGGGTCGTGCATCTATCATAGATCATATGAGAGTCATGCCAAGCTTATTCTCCTAAGCATGTACATTTCAAAGTCCACGCACTCTCCCTTGGTCCGCTAAATGATTAAGGCAACATTAAGCCAAAACTATCAATGCACATGCCTAAGCATAGTTGCCACAAGCTCAAGAAAATTTAAGACAAGCATAAAACAACTCATTCTACGCATAATCAAACATGTAGAAACCAAGCAAAGAAAATAGAACTTTTCACACACCGTGCGAAACAAACCATCAAGCATATCTACAAGCCAAATGCAAATAAATACTTTTATGCTCTCTATTTTCATTATGCACATCCTACTTTACTCTAACCACATATCATATTTAACACACATACTTACCTATTTCGTTTTAACTTTCTTTTCATTCGTCAATTATTTTGCAAATGCTTTTATTGTTATGCTCATGCTTTACAAAACATATACGCGGCTTCTAACCGTATTGGTCCTTCCGTTTTTCGAGTTCAAGTTCACTCTCATTTTACTCTAATTCATTATCAATTTTACTTTTACTTAACTCATTCTCGTTATCTTATGCTTACTTATTTTATTCATTGTCCTCGTAAACACATGCACTCTTCTGTAATGCAAATCACGCAACTGCTTCAAATTCTCATGCGGCTAATTCTATCAAATTCCATGCTTCTATACACTTGGTTTTCATGCTTACCTTAGATTACTTTCTTATTGATTATGTAGCCTATTTCATAGCCTACATAATCAAGGGGGCTAATGTTGATGCCCAAAAATCCAGCTATCAGGCCCAATTTATTTCTCGAGCCCAATAAGCAAATTATACCGACAATCATCATGCCACGCATGTGGACCCCAGCCACATTCACGCATTTGGGGCTTGCAAGAACGGGCGTGGTGTGGAAGGTAACGGAAATGCATGGGGCCCATTATTAGTTTTAGGCTTGTTGTTAATTTCGGACTTGAGGACCGAAATTCAAGCCCAACAGCCCAATTCTGATTATGGGTAAGTGAAGAAGAAAGAACCTAAAAATCCTTAAATACGACAACACTTCTTTTACCCAACACCAAACCATTTTACTTAAAAACCATACATCTCAAATACTATACCACATCCTTTTACACAAATACCAATTCTCCACCTTTGACTTCCCTTTTTCCAGCAGCAAATCTTGGAACACGATTCTTGGGAGCACAGCAGCGAAATCCTGGAGTCACACGGCAGCATGATTCCTGGGATTACAGCAGCAGGATTTCTAGGATTACAGCAGCAAGATTCCTGAAATAGCAGCAGACCTAAGCCGCCACCACTCTATAAATCGATGGTTATAGCTGCTGTGGAGGAGGATGGCAACACAAGCTAACCGCTAACAGCCCAAGCAATTCCCTCATTCTCCCAGAAACCATTCCCAAACCCAGAAACTCCTTTACCTTCATGTGGATTCAAACTTATCATGCTTTATTGTATAAAGATCTCCTCTGCCATGCTTTTCTCTCCCAAATCCATCCTTAGCCCTCTACCATTCCCAACTTATATCCCTTATACCGAATACCTCAACTAATCCACCAATCACTGCCGAAATTTCTTCTTCCGAAATTCATGCTTTTCTAGCTCCCACACCACGCACATCTTGCCAAGCCTTTACTAAAATTGCACACTAATTCACTGCCGTGAACATGGAGAGGAGCTGCTGGGAAGAAATCAACAGCATTCTTCTTAGGATTTATTATCCTTTGAGGTTGGCTGGGCCTAGTTGCTGCTTACTCAGACGAAGGGGCAAAGTCTTGGGTCCTTACCCATGAATTTTCACTGCCGTACAACTCCGATCAAAATGCCCCTCACACCAATCGCTGGTTTGAATTTTCCTATTCATCCAATAAACTGCGAGTTATATTTGCTTCACAGCCAATCATTCTGAATTTGGGTTCAAATCCTTAGGTTAGGTGTTTCTTTCTTTCGCCAATATTGGTATCTGATCACTTTCTGAGCTCCATTGCAGAATGCTTTTTTAGTCATTTGCTGGTAGATTTCTCATAATTCATTTTTTATTTTGTTGATGAATAATTCTCATATTCATTGAGATAGAGAGAGCAGTAGAATCTAGTCTATTGAATGTTTAATGTTACTGGGATTGATCGAAAAATAAGGGATATGATAAACAAAACAATTTGCTTAAAGTACTAGGCATGATCAGTATAGGTGTTCTATGATTTCTTATTTGGGTTCATAATCTATTATGTGGGCTTAGACTTTCAATCTTTAAAGATTTTTTTTTTTTTACTATATGGGAAATAGAAGCAGCAAAGAGGAAAATTTGCTGCTGTGAATTTCTCACTTAATTATTTATTTTTGATTATTTTGACTATTTTGGATTAATTTCATTACTTTCTATATTCTTATTAATAATTATATGCTATAAAAATAAAGGGTCGTAACCACTCACCCAATTTTAGCCTAAAAATTGTCCACTTACTCCACTAAGAGTTTTTTAACCCCATTTACCCAATCCAACAGTGTTTGACAGTATTACCCCTATTAATCAACTCTCTCCTCTCAGACTCTCTCTCCCCCCTCCCTCTTCGATCTATTTTCTCTCTCTCCCCCCTCACCGATCTCTCTCTCTCTCTCTCCATGTCTGCATATCTGACGCCGAATTCTGGATCGGATGCACACCTCTCTCTCTCTCTCTCTCTCCATGTCTGCATATCCGACGCCGAATTCTGGATCGGATGCACACCTCTCTCGCTCTCTCTCTACCCCCACACCCCGAGACGGATTTCGAATGCGACGTCTCCGACCCCAGCTCACTCCACGAAGGAGGCTCCGGTGAGCTCGCGATGGCGCTGCAGGTCGTCGTTCGTCTGGGCAGAGCGAGGCGGAGCTCCGAAGCACCGGCGATCTGATCTCGGAAGACGAACCAACGTTCGAACCCGACGTCTCCGACCGCGGCCCACTCCATGACAGAGGCTCCGGTGAGCTCGTGAAGGCGCTGTAGGTCATCGTTCGTCTGGGCTGAGCGAGGTGGAGCTCCGAAGCCCCGGCGATCTGATCTCTTTCAACGAACCACTGTTGACAGGAGGTTTGAAGGAGGAGAAGGATCTTCTCCGACCGGTGCCGAGAGTTTTTTTTTTTTTTTTGGTAAACTGTGGGCAGAAGAAGGAAAGAAAAAAAGAAAAAAATGGAAAGTCGTGACTGGGCTTGGAGTCGAGTCGCCGGAAGAATGGGTGCATGTTTATTGCCCCCAATAATATGTTTATTGGAGGGCAGTAATATTATTATTGGGGAGCAGTAATTTGACTATTGAGGGTAATAATATGATTACTGGAAGACAATAATATGATTATTGGGGGACAATAACATGATTATTGGGGGCAATAATATGATTATTGGGTGGCAATAATATGGTTATTTGGAGGCAATAATATAGTTATTGGGGGCAATAATATAGTTATTGGGGGCAATAATATGGTTACTGGGTATTATTAGGGGGCAATAAATTCATACGCCGGAATCTGATCATTAGTCCGGTCGCTAGATTCTGGATTCAGATGAACAGTGGGGATTCCTGTCACCGGAGTCGGCGGCCGGCCACTGGTCACAAGAGTCCGGCAAGGTCTCCGATGATTTCTCTCTCTAAGTGAGAAAGAAGGAGAGGGCAAAAAAGTCCTAAAAATAAATAAAAAATAATTAATTGGGTATTAGGGAAATAATCTCTTAGAGTGTTTGGGTAAGTGGGCAATTTCTTATAGTGTTTGGGTAAATGGGCAATTTTTATCCTAAAATTGTGTAAATGGTCATTATCCCTAAAAATAAAATAAAATCTAAAAAAGTGGAGATGTCCATTTTGCCATTCTTGGGGGTTCAAAATCTAAAAAGTGAGTCCTCATGTCGGTGCCAAGTCAGCATATGACATCACAATGGAGGTAATTTTAAAATTTAGACTCAGGTGATGGAAACGATCATGATAAAAAAAAAAATAAAAAAAAAGGTCAGAGACCAAACTGATGTTAAAGTTGAAGGAGGCAAATTGAATTTAGTTCAAAATTGAAGAATCACTAAATTGGTTATCAAACCACTCACTGATTGTGTGGGTGAGCAAAACCACAAAATCAGTGAGTAGATCTTGTAATAGTGAACTGAGGTATCTGTTCTAATTGTATATAGATCAGACAAGATTTCAAATAAAGCCACAATATAGCCATTTGAATATATACTCATTTAGTTATTAATGAATTTTCATTTTCGGATAAAAAACATTAAGGTAATTTTTGATAATATGTTAGCCGGATATATTCAGGACATAGCAGATTTTTCTTGGACAATACCAACAAAAGAAACATGGTAGTGTTTTCTCTCTTCATTATAGCCAAATTGAGTTAAATTGGTGGTTAAGGAGGTTGTGACATGTTAATAAGGACGATGTTACATGTCTCCCATCCGGCGTTTATGATGATGATTCCCTACAATCTCATACATTAATAATGGCATCTTCCATCATCCCCCTTAAACCCAAGATGTTTATCTTAGAAACTAACTAGTCAATTCCATGTGCACCCATGGAAATGATTCTTCCACCTACTTTTTCTTTTTGTGAAGAATCTTCAACCTAGCTTTGGACGATCATTATAATTTAATGTTAGATAATTATTAGTTAGGATTAATAATTATGTGATGAAAAGTAGGTGAGGGAAATGGAAGGTTTAGCTGATTGTTCTAAACCAACTAAACTAGCTGGAGGATTTGGATACTGCAACTACGGAGATGCAGTTGGGACTCGGGAGTGGTTCCTAAGGTTAGAATATTAATTAGGGCAGGAGAAAAATAAACAAGCTGTGATACACACATTTTTTTTTTTATTGTTTTTTTTTTTATAGGGTATAACATATGTAGAGAGAATCTCTTGAAACTTGCAATCAGAGGATCCTTATATTTTGAGGATTTAGTTCAATAATCTGAACCACTCATTATCTAATATACATAAATGAGTTCTATAAAAAATTAGTCAAATAAAAAATGTTTAATAATTTGATTACCATCATGTTAATTCTGATTTTATCAGGTAAACTACATTTGTTTGCACATTTTTTTTATAACCAAACATTTATGAATTTTACTGATTTTTTGTAGATATAATTTTGCATAAGAATGTAAAAAATTAACGAGTCGATCATTTAATTAGGTTGCATAATAGTAAAAAATAATAAAATCTTCAAATTTAAAATTTAAATTTGAGAGATGGTTTTTGAGACACTAGATGGAGGTCATGGTGTCCATGAAGGCTTTCATATCTAGCTCCTTCTTCACTAAGAGAAGCCAATGTGGTGGTATGATATGGTTGTTGATCCATTGCAGCGCCAAATGAGACTCGACACTTGTCTGATATTGCCAGTGGTGGATCCAGGATTCTAAGTTTGGTGGGGTTTGGATTTCTTAACAAAGTGAAGGAAAAAAAAAATAGTAAAGAATCTCGACAGTGCGAATTGACCACTGGAGACTCTAACGGTTGCAGTTGATCATTAATATTTGGAGAGGATATGGAAGAATTAGAAATCACATTTGAGCATGAAGATGAAATATTAGTTCTTTGAAATTATGTAGTAATTTTTTGTTATCGCTTTGGTTTCGGCTCATGATTTGACATTTTAGTGTAACACCGATAAATTGATAAATTAACTTATATTAGATATATGAGAGCAATGCCATTATGCCAATACAATTATAATTAACATATATGTAACACCTAAAATTACAATTATGAGAACAATGCCATTATGCCAATATATTAATCAAAATAACAAGATTAAAATATTTAATGACGGTATCAGTGTATTACCTTTGCTTCTAAGTTCTGAGGCCTTTTCCTCATTAACCTCAGTGACCGAGTATAACACTCTTACTGATATAATTTGTCAATCATGAATATGCAATTAAAGAAGAAATCAACATTAAATGGAAATGAATTTATCAAACCCATTTCTAACTATCCAATCAGTATGATTACCTTAATTAAAATCAAGTAATCAACATCAAGATCAAAAGGAAATTGAACTTGACAGTTAGCTCATAAGCTAGAAATCCAAAACCGAACTGGAAATCCATTTCAACAATTATACCATGAAGATCAACTGGAAATCCATTTGCAATTTACCAACACCACAACACATGTGGGCAAAGGCCACACACGTATTGCCACATAATAAAAAAATTGTGGTTATAGACCTCATACCCACCTTTATATTCAATGTTGGTGTCTATATCCTCAACCTACAAACACAAAATATGGGTGCCTAATTATTTAATATTTTTTTGGGTTTTCTTTTCTGTACGTCCTAATCTTATATATTTTTTATATTTCTTTTTTCTCTTCGATCACGTCACCAACAGGGATGACCACCCATACTTTTTTCTCTCAGACTCTTATCTCTTTCTCTTCTTCTGGAAAAATAAACCATCTCTCTCTCTCTCTCGTCTTACTGCGTCTATTTCCATCGACCTTCCTCCGATTCTTCAATCACAAATTCCCTTATAAACCCAAAAAGCTCTCCCCAGATCTTCACAAAAATACTTGATACAATTTCAGATCCCGATCCACCGACAATGTCAACCACCGTTCCACCCGTCCTCCCGATCTCCACCACCTCTGTCGCCGCTGCCGGATCCATCGAGTCCCAAGCCTCCCAGCCTCGGATCGCCACCCTGGCCTTCCGCGCCTTCATCAACCACATCACCGACACCGTCCGCAACAGCCTCTGCCAGCGCCGCCCCTTGGCCGAGCTTGCCGACCGCTCCGCCTTCGCCAAGCTCGAGTCCTTCTCCGACGCCACCATCCGCGTCCGCAAGAACTACTCCTACTTCCGCGTCAACTACCTCACCGTCGTCGCCCTCATCGTCGCCGTCTCCCTCTTCACCCACCCCTTCTCCCTCGGCCGCCTCGCCGCCTAGCTCTTCCTCTACCTCTTCCGCCCCTCCGATCAGCCCCTCGTTATCTTCGGCCGGACTTTCTCCGACACCCAAACCCTAATGGGCCTCGTCGGCCTCAGCGTCTTCGTCGTCTTCCTCACCTCCGTCGGGCTGTGTTAGTATGTATAACCTACCCTCTATTTTTGAACTAGGGATTGTGATTTCTTATGCGATTGTGGTTTTTCTTTGCAGCAAGGGATTGAAGAGATTTTATACTGTGTTTGTAGAGAGCGAGGTTGCGAATCACCTCGGATGAAAGAAGCCATCGACCATCAAAACTCGTTCCTCGTGCTTCAACCCGAGACCATGGAGAAGCTCCAGCGACAACACAATCAGGTACCATTTTAGTGTTTGTTATTTTATTTTCTTTGATGGCTCTATTCGATATATATGCGGGAGAAAAATTGGATGATTTTTGTTGTCTATGGTTTTCTGGTTATGGCTTATTGATTGAATTTTGTATGGGTCTATGCCTATCATCTCTAATCCAAGATCCCCAATTTCAGCACTGAGTAGGAGGCTGAAACCATGGCAGTGATTGAACCTAAGAAGATCATCATTGAGATCCTGGTATCGGTGAGTTCTGTACCTTGTTTGTTTCTTCAACACTAACATGGATTGCCTCTGTTTTCATATTTCGGCCAAGTCAATTGCAGAGTGAAGCTGCTTTATTTGCTTCCCCATGTACTCACCAACTTGATTTCAGCAATCGATCCCCAGAAAGTTGAAATAAAATGAATAATATCAAGAATCTGATCAATTTCAATTTCGGAACTGCAAAGAAGCAATAGGACTCGATACTGGACCATGAATAGAAGCAATTGTTGACCGGAAAAAAAAAATCAATTGAAACTCTGATTCCTACCCGTTGGTCCCACCATGTCAGAATTGCAAAGAAGCCACGCTCAACAAAACTGAGACAATTAAGGGGAAAGCAACCCCTCTACAGGGCACTGACCCAAAAAAAGTGGCTGCAGCGTGGCAATTACCTATTGACACGCACATGTGTGTCCTTTGGCCCAAATATGTCACGAATGTGTATGTGGCCATTGCCAATAATTGTAGTAGTGCAATTATACCATTAAGATCAACTGGAAATCCAAAATCGAACCCGGAACCCATTTCAACAATTCAACCATTTCAACAAGATTAAAATCAGTAAGCTCACAAGCTGGAAATCCATTTCAACAATTATACCATTAAGATCAACTGGAAATCCATTTGCAATTATACCATCAAGATCAACTGAAAATCCGAAATCGAATCGGAACCCATTTCAACAATTCAACTATACCATTAGTCCATTACCTATTTACCTAGAGGCGAAGCACAGATACGGGTTGCTGGACTGCTAGATAGACTCTCCAACCTCGAGTTCGGCAGTGGCCGGTGGGGTTTGAAAGGCTAGAGCTCGGAGACCGGACTCACCGGAGACGGGTTGCTGACTTGTTAGTTCTAGCCTTGAACTCTTGTAGGTTGCCAAGTTGGGAGTGCTCTAAGATTCCAAGGATCGGATTGAGACAAGGTTATGAAAAACGATAGGCGCTAGTAGGGCGGAAGTCCGGGGACTAGCGCTCAGGGGCCTTGGCAGGGACTAGGCGGTTTTATTTATTTATTTATTTATTTTTTTATAACGTATAATTATATATATAAAAAAAGAGTATTCAACATTCAACAACCATTTGTATATTTGCAAATTATGCAATTCAGTTGACCAAAACAGAGCCTAATTCAAAAGTTAAATGAATTACCAAAAACTCAAAAAGTCCATAACATTAACATAGCATAATTAAAAACTGAGCATACAAGTAATCAAGTGTACAATTGATATTCATCATTCAATTACCATTCACAAAGGCCAAAACAGATGCAAATGAAATTCAATTAATCAATCGATTCAATTCCCATTCACAGAGGCCAAAACAGATGCAATTCAATTATTAATTAATTAATTGATTCAATTCCCATCCAAAATAGATACAGAGGCCAAATATTGATATTTCAAAACAGATACAGTAAGCAAAGTCATCCAAAATAGCTCGAACCCAGAAACACCACAGCCCAAAATGGAAAACTTAAGAATGAGAAACCTTGAGGAAGAGTCGAAGAGAGCAAAACCAAGAGTGAAGAATTCAAGCCTTTGAATGAATTGTGAGATTGTGAGAATCATGATTCATGAGAGAGGCAGCAAATCAACTAAAAGTCTAAAACCCAGAAATTTGACTTACCAGCGAGGCAACAAATCAACAATGTCACCGGCGACTAGGAGAGAGAGAGAGAGAGAGAGAGAGAGAGTGAGACGACATATTGTCGTTTTGATTTTGAACCCAAGAACCCTATCTTCGATTCTTTGTCGATTTGGTTTTTTAAGTTTTAAGAGAGCGCCGAGCCGAGTAGACGTGGACCGCCCAACACCGCCTAGGCAGCCGACTTTCTACCCAGCTCCTAGCTTGTTCGACTAGGCCAAAATTGGAACTGAGTGGAGGTTAGAACTGTGGATTGAGATTGGCGCCTCGACAGTGGGGCTTCAAAGGAGATAACTAGTCCAAATAAAAAATAAAAAAAACTATATACCTAATTTTTTTTTTTTTTAGGCCTCAAAAAGCCCAGTGGGGCTTGAGCCCTACTCAGCCCGGGTTGAATCCGCCCCTGGATATTGCAAGTGTTGCCGCCAGGTATACATAAACTTAATTAAACATCGTAGGAGAGGCAATATTTAGGGCCAGGCACCATAATCTGGAAAATTGATCTCGAACCAAACTGAGCGGAGACCAAACTGAGCGGAGATTGGCTAATTTGTAAAGCTGAAATTTTGCTGTTTTCTATTTTTTTTTTTACTTTATCAAGGGGAACCCAAAGGCTTCCTAGGCGCATGTGAAATGCTCCAACTGTGCATTGCAGCACAATGCCTGACCACTTTGACAGCTTCGGGGTTTGAACCTAGGTTGGGGAGCACACCCAACTAGGCAAGAACCACTAGGCCACTTGCAGTGGTTCTGTTTTCTCTTGACTCAACTAGATCGAGAAAATGAGAATCTCAACTAAGCTCGACCTACACCAAAATTATATATTTTAATTTAATTTTAATACGTATCTGTGTGTTATTAATTGTCAGGTCAAGTCTACATTTCTAGTAAGACTCGACCACACCCAATAAGACAAAGTCAACTCTATTATGACTGAGGTATACAACATTCTCATTTTGATAAACCTAGCAAAACCTAAGAGCATCTTTAGATGACTCTCTATTTTGGCTCTTTAACTATTTTAGAGAGCATGTTGAGCTTTTTATCTATTTTAGCAGCTGCACAAGACTCCTTAGTGGCTCTCCATTTGTTAATACTCAAAAAATCACATGGCGAATTAATATGTTGTCACAACATAAACTATAAACACACAATTTGGATAAAATTCTATGAAATTATTGAATTTTATATCCATCCCTCTACTTTAACCCACATCCACGCAATTTTTAGGCTTGCAGAAGTGGGTATGGTGCGGAAAGTTACAAAAACATATGATGCTCGTCTATTGATTTAGCGTCGTCGGTGGTCTTGGTCTTGGGCCTGAAATCCAAGGCCGATAACTCGAATCAATGGCGAATTGGTGGATATGAGATTTGGATCAACCTCTCTCTTTGAAGCCCAAAGCCTAAAGAAAGGCCCAAAACTCAAAGAAAATAGGCAGCCCAAGCTTTCTTTATCCTTCTGCTAGCTTTGCCTTCTTTCCCTACAGCTATTAAATACACAGTTCAACCTAAAAACCATTGAGAAATGTCGATCCCTCCTGTTAGTTGGCAAAGAAGAAACTCTCTGACCAGTAGAGAAATATCCCCTTCTTCCTTAAACGATGAACTCACAATCCTCAAACTTCCTCGTCGACCTCGTTCCAGGTTTTGTGCCACTACAGTTGTTTTTGCTGCAATCTTTGTTGACGGCTACAACGACCTTTTCCCTCTCCCAAAGCTTCATCTTTCAAGTAAGCTCTCTTTTCCCAGATTTTAGGGCAGAAATCCTGTATGAGTTGAAGGAGAAGCCTTTTACCCAAAAAGCCAAATGCTCTGGGCCATCAAAACAACCCCCTAATTGAGTCTATAAAAGGAGAGACTTGGAACTGGAATGATGACGGAGCAAGAATCCAGAAAGCTTAGAAACACCTAGAAGCCTCCAAGCCTTTAAGCACAAAACCCAACTCTTAGCCATTTCCTTCCAAAACCCCCTTTCAAACCCATCTTCCAGAAACCCGAATCCAACAAAACTCCAAATTCTCTCACCGCAATATGTTTTTAGCTCCCACACCGTCCTCACGCTGTTAAGCCTCTTTCAATATCTGAATCACGCACAAGATTACCTCATTAACATCAAGTTATTGGGTTAATTTTAGCCTAATCATGCTTAATTCAAAAGAACCCTCACACCATTATAACTTTTAACTATATCGCTCCTAAATATAGAGAGCGAGATGAGACTCTCTATAATTTAAAACATTCATTTTAAGTTATAATATGTAATATATAAATATATTTAAACTATTTAATCTTCATTTAAAAAATAATATAAATTGAAAATTAGCTAAAATAGATAGCACTGATATAGACGTATTTCTAAAGTGGCTAGCCAAAATGACTTTTTAGCTACTTTAGCTAAAATTTGACTAAGGGCAGCTTTTCAAAAAAAAAAAAAAGGCTAGCATTGCTAAAAATGCTCTAATTCCCAATTCTCTCTGTCTTTGAATATTCAAGAAATTGATCATCAATTTAACACCAATCACGACATATCCTTGTACATCGTCATTAATTCATCAGTAATTTCTATCACGATTTCACAATTATCAATTCTCTAATGTAAACCATAATTCCCAATTCCCTCTCAATCTTCAATCCATCACCAAGTTAGCACTTTTTTCCAGTTTACCGTCAACGATTCATCTTGATCTCTTTCACCACCATCTCTTTACCATCAAGTTAAGGAAACAAAAATCAAATCATGGCTAGGGCCGAGAAGGAGCTACTTCAGCTCGACAAAGTCCATATGAGCTCGACCAAATATACATTTCAAAAACAACTTTGAATATCAGTTTGTGCCCCACTTGAATCGAAACGATTGTATTCTGGTTGAATTAGTTTTAAAATTAAAAATAACCTATCTCGACCGGTCTAGTATTGAAAAAAAATAATAAAAATTTAAGGGTTTGAGATCGATTTTAGCTTAGTCTCACTCTGTGCTCAGCCCCACACAGTGATGGTGTTGAGAAAATTAAATAAGAAACGAATAGTGCCTTGTGTTTTTCTCTAGCTTTTGTATATTTATTTTGAAGTTTTAAACCTAGATTTCTTAGGGCGTCTCCAACCCTTTAGTCAAAAGCCAAAGTCATTTGGAAAATTTGACACCCCTAGTGTTATTACTATTCATTCATATTTTTCATCTCCAACCACCTTTAGTCAAAAGTCATAGCCATTTCATAATTTTAATTATTTTAAATAATTATTTAACTACAATATGAATTTATATAACATACAAAATAATCTTATATAATATATCGTCGTTTAAATTTTTTTTTACAAATTTTTATTTTATTTTTTCAAGTTTTTCTCGTTTAAAACTACATTACTCTATTATTAGCAGTTGGATTTAATTCATCGCATTTTTCTGACTGTCAGATTAGAAATTAAGTAATTATATATTTATTTTTTAATTTTTGGTATCAATTAATCTTGGCCTTCCATTTTGAATCGAATTCATAAGGAGTGAATCAGATCCGTTCATTTTGAATAGTGGAAGGTGGGGCCCAATCTTCTTCCCCTAAGCCATTTTGGCTTTCTATCTTAATTCTTAGTCATTTTGACTCAATGTATAGCTCAAAAGCCATTTTGACACCCTTTTGATTTGAGTTGGAGATGGTGAAAAAAAAACCCTTTAATCATTTTGGCTTTTGACTCCATTGTTGGAGATGCTCTCAGTGGTAGTTAGAGCGGTGTGTTTTTCCCAAGAGTGCACCAACACTCCCCAAAACACTAAGCATACATCAAAGCTAGATTAATGTGTCAAAACATCAAGTATCTCCATAAAAAATATGGATGGAACAATCGGAAGGTATATGAAAATGTGACTCACCACCCATTAATAATTGGTTGATGTCTAGCTGGAAATGCCGCAATGAGAAAAACGCAACATCCCACCTTGCCTGTGGCCAAGTAGGGCCTCCCACCCACCTTTGCTTTGTCCACTTCTCGGAATTGTATCTCACCTTTCTCCAACCGCCGACGTTTTTCTCGTCTGCACCACATAACCCAGAGCCCCTACCCGCCCTCTGCTCCAATAGACAGTTCCCAGTTCTTAAAGCAAAGCCTACCTGTCGACCTGTCCAAACCAGATTCGCCTTCTGTTTCAAAATTGTTTACTAGCCTGTCGTAGCAGATTGCGTCTCTAATCCTACACAGCTTTTATATTTTTTGTATTACTAAAAATAGAAGAAAACACAGGGGCAAGGACATGGAGTGAGAGAGGTTAAAAGACGCTGGCTTTTACGTCTCCTTGTTCAAGCTTTCTTCTTTGCTTCTCCTTAGCAAAGAAGAGAAGCGAGGGCAGGAAAGGCCCAACCAGCAACAACCCATCTCGTCCGAGCGGCAGTTATATACGTTTCTGTTCAGAAAGTTTGAAGCTTTTGTTGGCTTTAAGGCTCGGACGAGTGTTGGGTTTTGTTGCTTTTTGATTTTGGTGAAGATGTTGGTGGCAAACAGTTTCGATCTTTGGAAGAAGGACGTGTTCTTTCCTGCAGCTGAGGAGGTGCAAGAATCAGCTGATATGTATGTTCCTTTTTGGGTTTTGATCATCTGGGTTTCAGCTGTTTTGATTAGTTTCTGTGTTTTTTTTTAGTTTGTTGGTGGAATTTGGAGATGGGTTTTTCAGGCTTCATGTGTTGTTGTTGAGATTTTACAATTACATGGCTGTGCTGCTGTTGTTGAGTATTAGTTGATTGAGGGGAATGTGAGGTTCTATATTTTTGTTTTCAAGTTCTTATTGATGCTACTGATGTTGATTTTGGGGTCAATTTCAACTTCTAGGCACTTTCATGAAGTGTTTTCTCATGGTGCTCAATAAGTGGTATTCTTTAGTGTACAATATATTTTTTTTCCGTTGTTACTGACATAAAACATTATTGGTTTCCAATATAGGCGTATGTATGCTGTGCTTAAGTTCATTTGTGCTATTTTTAGTCCTTTGTTTTGGTTGCTGAGGAGAAAATTTCCACACCAGTCTGGATTGGGAAATGAAACTAAAAAAAAAAAAAAAAAAAAAAAAAGATCCTAACTTCCATTTTGGTTTAAAAGGGAGAAGGGATGTGCACTCATGATGTTGGATGACTTTCTGAGTCTTATGAGTTTTGCAAGGCACGGGGTTCTTGATTTCATAATAAGATGATGATTACTGTTTGGCACGAATAGGGAATGGATATTGCAAAGTCAATCGTGCGCTTTCATGAAAATTTTGAGTAACTATTTGATATTGTCACGTAAGTTGTGTTCAGCCATCAATGGTCACAGGGATTAGGTAGTAGTTTTCTGTCTAAGTTTTTACAAAGATTGAAGGGAGCCTACTCTTCTCTTCCATTTTTGGAGCGGATTGTTCCATTAATGTTGTTGCTGTCCAGGATGGCCTAATACAATTGAACTAGATATAACTGTTTAATCAATTTTCTTTAATTTTTGGTTTTCAGAATGGAATCCACGTATAGGGCATGGGCTCGAGAGAGGAAAGAAAGTGTAGCACCGGAAGATTTGGATGAGCTCTGTAGGGAGCTGCAAACAGCTTTAGGCACTGCCAAATGGCAGGTAGGTTCCATTTATTCCTTTTTCTCTCCTGTTAATTCACTGTGTAAAATTTTTCTAATAACTGTAAAAGTGATAAGTACTATTCATTTGGCTGCTAAGAAAGTTGAGCAAGGAAAGGATATACCAATTTGAATTATGTTTCTGTTGGTTTGATCTTTGGAAGGTCAAAGACTCATCTCCTTTAACATTGTATGCTCCTTTCTAAGATGGGGATATAATGTTTTCTTCAGTGTCAATCTATGTTTGCATAATCGAAGCTCGTCAGAGAAGTTTCTGACTGTAAGTAATTTAACTGACAATTTAGATTGATGTATTCCTTTTGCTAATAATAATTTTGTGTTGTTGATTTGTGAATATTATTCAGTTGGAAGAGTTTGAGAAGGCTGTCAGGTTGAGCTATCGCCAACGTGGTGATGATCATACAACAGCTAGACATAGACAATTTATTTCTGCCATTGAAAACCAAATTTCCCATGTTGAAACAGCATTAAGTGCATCGTTCAGTGCAGAAGGAAAGAAACACTTACGCTGGGTACAGCTAGATGAAGAAGAATGTGATGACTTAGCTGCATTTCTCTCTGGGACATCCCATTGTATTCCAAGCGCCAAAAATGATCATGTAGAACTTGGACCTTCTGTGAAAAGCTCTGAGGAAAAGCCTATGAGAAGAAAAGATGTGGACATTAAATCTAATGCTGCCTGCAATTTGGACATTTCTGATGAAATAAAGGGTGTTAAAGATACTGCTATTAATATTAAGGATCCGAATTTTATCATGGACGTAAATGGGAAAGAAATGCCAGGAACTAGGGATGATATCATTTATCATGCTGATAGAACAACTAATACAAGGAAAACTTGGGGCTCACCAAATTGTGAATTGAGGATTATCGTAGCTGATGAAGCTGAGCAGAGAACACAGGTAATGCCAAGCTTAGAGGATACACCCAAAGAAAAAGGGTCCAAACTTGTCTTTTGGAGAAGTTGTGGAGAATTTCATCAAGCAAAGGGAGCAGTTAATTTGTTCAACCAGGTCAGTGTTTTTGACTTATTTGAAAAGGCAAGGGTATTGTAAATTATATGAGAAGACAATGTATCTTACTTTTGGATTCTCATATTTGTTCTTCTTTATTTCAGTTGATAGATTATGACCAGTAGGTTCCAAAAGTAATTACTTGTTTCGTCTGTAGCTGTTTGGCAGGGTTGGTGCATCTCAAAAGCAATCTCAAAGTCCACAGAAGCGATGGCAAGGTCCATTACGCTTGCATTATGGTCGTTCTGTTCAAGTCACCCTCGTTTTAATGCTCACTTTTTTCCTGCTTGGTAAGCTGTTAATTTGAACTTGAAACATTGCAATTTCCATGGATTTACATACTGTATGTAAAGCTGAATTGGCCAAAATCTTACTCTCTTGAGCAACATGGCTCACAAAATCGAAGTAGTGGAAGACAATATCTTTAGAATATCCTCAGCAAACAGTTCTCGATAATTTAATTCATCACACTTAAGCATATAAAAAGAAGCCAAGGACAGGAGTGCCTACTTACCTTAGCCAATGTGAAATTTATGCATATTACCCCCCCCACCCAAAGAGAAAAAAAGAAGCCAAGGACAGGAGTGCATACTAGCTTAGCCAATGTGAAATTTATGCATGTTACCCACCCAAAGAGAAAAAAAAATGTGAAGTTTCTTTCTCATAGTTCAGAAGTGCTAAGACTTGATTAAGTAGAAACTAGTTGGGGATTATTGTATTGGCGGGCGACATGTAGTAGTAAAGCCCTCTTAGTGGCCATCGGAATAATGACTTATGGCTTATTGGGAGCACATTGTTAGAAATTATCAATTCATCTGTATCTGCTGCTTTTGCATTAATATCTTGCTGCTTCATTTCACTTTTCAGTTTGTATAATGTATTGTATTACCACTGCTGTTTTCAGTACATTACTCAAACTGTAGAGGACATTGGCCTATACATGATTAATACTTATTACATTCCAATTCCTTCCCGATACCTCCCAAGGAAAATCCTGAATTGTATCTCAAATTGACGGGTTATAGTTTGTAAAACTGTGCTTATGTAGTGTTCTCTCTTTGCAGTACCATTTGTGTTCTATTCAAGTTGAGATAAAGCATACAGAATGGACATGATCATGGTGGAAACTGAAAGGTATTTCTATGTATTTGACTTATTAAATATTTCAGAAATTTTTGTGAATGTGAAGCGAGGATCAGAATTTTGTGGTATGCCAAAAGGAAAAAAAAAAGAACTTCCCTAATTCTTAACTAACGCCTACCTTTGAATATTTTCACAATAAGAGTTTTATTTAAGATGATACAGTTTCACCTGGTTTTTAGAATAACCTATGGTTGTTCTAGATTGCATGTTAAGCATTTATAATTTCAGCCACCTTTCAATCTATTCTTTGTTGAACAATACTTAAGTTTTAGCGGTTTTCACTGACAAGAAAACAAGTTCTATTCCTCAACTGAATATTTGATCTTTTGTTTTGTTGAATTATGGAATGTTTCCGTGTGGTTATGTGCCAGGGGTATCGGAGCTGTTTCTGGTTGGCGGCAGTCTGAAAAGGGAATGCTTGTCACTACCATCCTCCAGTTGTTTTAAGGGCTTCGGAATAGGCCAAGCTACCTCTCTTTCTACTGTATAGGAGTGAAAGAGGCAACAGGAACAAGGTAGCAATCCTTTTAGATCTCCAGATGCCCATTAAATGTAAATTCATTCAGGGTTTAAACATAAGAAGAATATTCGGTAGTGTAGACATTCCACAATTCCAATATGCTTCGAACTTCAGTGATGACATTATTCCATACATGATGTCAATTATGACTTAGTGGACACCCATGTACTTGTAATGGTCTCTCTAGTGGTGTCTTCTTTAACCCAATGCACGAAGTAGGTAATATAGTAAAGTAAATCCGAAGACATTTTCACGACTTAATTCATTTCCACCAACATTTTGGAAAGAGCAAGTAAAAGGATGATGAAGTATTGTGCATAACTTCATTCTCTTCCTCTTCTCATTTCTGTTGTAGATGATAACCCAGGATTAATGTAGGACTTTGTTGGTGCATTCATGGAAGAATTGGAAAAAGTACTCAAAACTGTAAAGTGGGTTATAGGGGATCTCATTTTGGCATCGACTTTCAGTTTCGCTTAATAAAGTTCCTTTGGCTGATGTTGAGAAATTCTACATATAGTTTCTCGCAGTTGTTCAAACAGCTCTTCCACAATTGCTTGGATCTTCGCCAAAGGTCATGCGGACAATTAAAACCAATCCAAAACCATTGGAATGATATTTTAGTTTCCATTGGTAAACCTTTTTGGTAGATGTTTGGAAGTTGTCCCTTTTCCTCAACGGGTGCTTATACAACTCTGCATTTGCTTACAAATCTCCCTCTTAAGGACTCTTGCAGAGAAGAAAGCTAATTAATTTTTTTTTATTAAGACGATCAAATCCTTTAGATTAGCTGATGCCATTGTAAATGAACTCGGATTGTAGTTCTAAAATATTCGTTGCTCTAGATATTCCACAGCTCCATTTAGCTTTAAATGATAATCCATCACATTATGGCATGTGTACTGGACCTGGAATAGGAGTGGAAGAATTGGAGTCAAAATCCATGTCCAGGATCTGTACCCAATTGCTTGTAGTTGCAAGTTTTTATTAGCGAGGCAGAGCACACAATAAACAAGATATATTCGTTTTTTGTAGGTTGGTCTGGCCTATTGCTCTTTCCTTGTGCCTATTTCGCTTTAGGGGGTTGGTTCACAGGTACAACCTTTGTAACTTCATGGTATACCCATGGATTAGCAAGTTCCAATCGAAAGTTTCACTCATTAAACAAATGCAAAGTTTCATTCACTCACCCAGAACACATAGCAAGAGTCTCAGGGCTCATAGTGAAGTCTTTTTACAACAATCAAAAGAAAATGCTAAGAAGGGGATTAAATTCTGTACTCAAAAAGCCGACAACAATAGCGCCTTAATCGGCTGGCTGCCTGCTAGTCTCTCTACTTATGCTCTATAGATAAACACGTTAATGAAGGTGCCATCCATTTCAAGGATTCCTTCAACTCCCTAAATTGTTTTGTTGTAGGAGCATCGATCTTCACTTTGAGAAGCCGGACACGAGGCAACGGTGGAGAGCAGGTATTCCTCTTATCCAACGGAAAACTAAGAGCCTGAAACGGTGAAACATTTTCGCAACCAAAAGGAAAATCAGTCAAAATATGGATTACATAATTTAACACACATAAAATAAAATGTAATTAAGAAAAAAAAGGAAGTAAAAAAGAAGAAGAAGAAATAGATACATACCTTGTCATCAATAGCATGCAACCATCTTCTCGCAATAGTCAAAGTTTCCAATCAACCATTGTATAGGAAACATATTCCCTCCATAATCAAAATAGGAAAACCGTTGCAGGCTTCGACTAACCACATTGATATGTTCCAAGGGCACGCAATATTGTAAAATCACGCTCTCGAGCAGTGGAAATCTCGAATCGAGTCCCGCGAACCATCCGTAAACAAATATTGAGCTAACGAACTCCAGATTCTTCAGTTTTCGACAAGAGGCAATGTCGGAGTCCTCCTCATTGCTCAGGTGCAAGATCTTGAAACTCTGACCAATGGGTCCGAAAACTTCAAGACTAGGTGCTTCAACTTTGATTTTGATGTTACAGCAGAAATTTTTCAACGATTGAACTAGAAAGTATGACGTCCGAGCCACTGCATGAAGCCAATGACAAAGTTTCAAGGGAAGAGCAGCCCGAGATCAAATGTGAGAAGGCAAGGTTACTCATAAACTTCACAAACTGGAGAGCCAAAGTTTTCAAACAAGGAAGGCAAATAGGCTCAAATTTGTCCTTGAATCTCATATTTTCCAACTTCAGAATAGTCAATGATCTTGCAAAACTGAAAACTGCCCGAGGGAAATAGTAGTGGCCGCATTTGCCTCCATTGATTGGTCGTTTGAAGCCGATATCCAACTCTTTTGCATTTCTCTTTAGAGCAAGACTCATCCACTTGTTTATGCTCTTGTCCCCTCCGAGGAATTTCATTCAAAGCCGGAGTTTCTCCAAGGATGCCTCTTTGTCACGGCATTTCACGCATCTTCTTATGAAAGCAATATATAATGAATTTTCTTCGGCGAAGTATTCTGTCTATGGTCATCCTCATCGAAATTTAGCTAGGTAATTGAAGACCATACGCTCGCCCATTGTTTTCTGAGAATGCTGCTCCGGGCGGCTAGTCTGGAGGAAAGGAGACACATGATCACGTTGATCACGAGGTCCGATAAGCCCAAGTTGGCATTTTCGTTCTTGTTCTGGTTTCTCCGGTGATGCCTCTGGTTATTGCCATTGTGTAAGTGCTTCCTCTTCGGGATGACGGTTAGAGCACTAGAAAGTTACAAAAGACAAAATCACAATGAGAAGAAACTCACAGCATCATGAAAATATTTTTGAAAAACTGATAAGTATGTGTATTATTTATTCAAGTATTGAAAGAGAAATTACTAATAGAGATTTTTAACACAAGAAATTCAGCATAATATATATATATATTTTTTGTGAAGTTGTTATTCCCACCCTAAAGTCTATTCAATAAAGTTTTCAATTGTTTGTACTTCAATTTTATTTTTATCTTTTAATATGTAAGTCCATAATATCTTCATCAAACTAACTGAAAAGAAGAGATACGTCAATCAGGAAGAGTCTAGTATAAGTTCCAAAACCAAATGGATATCACGAGGAAAGCAATTAAGCAAACCCCCAACAAGGAAAAGGAAATAGCAAACCCCCAACAAGGTACGTCCAAATCCCAATCCAAGCCCAAATCTAAATCCCCTGTACGTAAATGGGAAAATTAGAGTACGAAGCCATCATATGAAATCACCAAAAGCAACAACCACACATTTTATCCCTAACAAGGAATTTAGCTGAAAATTTTATCTGGAGACAGGGTTAAGATATCGTCATAAAAATTTTCGCTCTCCACTAAATCTAGCAGTGTAACATACAAATCCCAGTAAGAATATCACTAATTAAATACCTCTCAAGGGGATAACAACAAAGGCTTGAGGCTGCAAGACCAAAACATGAGTTGACGAGTACGATCCTTAATTGAATACGCCTTTGTGAGGATCAGAGCACAAAGTTCTCCTTCGAAGCATAGAACAGAGATGCGGGATTTGATGAAAGAATATGAGACAACATTATCATAAAAAGAGTTTCTTTTAAATAACGGAGGTGCCTTTTTCTAGAAAACGGTAATGGTGGCAATGATAGAAACTCATTAACTAGTTGTAGACTAATATACTTTTTATGTTAAAATATCCTCACTATATCCTCAGGATTGACTCATTTTTCATAAACTTTTCAAAATATTTGAACTTTTAATAACGTGTTAAAGGAAAAACATATTGTGTGCCTTCGTCAAAGCAACTGACGGAGAGGGAATCAAGGAATCAGTGATTACCATCAATCAGCACAATTATAGATCAATCAGCATTCAATGTATTTAATGTAATTAATATTTCCGTTGTAACTCTATCCCTATATAAAGGGACTATGAAATGAAATGAGTAGACCAATTCCAATCTCAATTTACTTTTACACGTTATCAG
Organism: Rosa lucieae; assembly: GCA_024704745.1. Classification (NCBI taxonomy): domain Eukaryota; kingdom Viridiplantae; phylum Streptophyta; class Magnoliopsida; order Rosales; family Rosaceae; genus Rosa; species Rosa lucieae. The sequence continues at coordinate 20,388,521 of CM045495.1, read as the reverse complement.
CACGCTCAGAGCAAATAGTCAAGAGAAAAAAACTCTCGTTTTGAAAAAAAACCCTAAAAGAAATAACTTTTCTTTTCTGCCGCCATCCAAAAAAAAAAAAAGGAGGAAGACGTGAAAGGAAGAAGAAAAAAAAAAAAAAAAAAGAGGCAACTCGGGCCGAAGTAAGGACCCGGCCCAGAAAAAAAAAAGAAAAAAGAAAAGAAAAAGGGGCCCAAAGAACAGAAGGCCCAGAGAAGAAAAAAAAAAAAAAAAAAAAACAAAAACAGAAACGAAAAAAAAAGGGAGAAGGGCCCAAGTTTACACCCGGCCCAAATAAAAAAAAAAAAAGCAGCAGCAGGCCCTGCAGGCCCAGAAATGAAAAAAAAAAAACAGAAAAAGAAAAGAAAAAAGAGAGGCCCTGCGGCCCAGACAAGAAAAAAAAGTAGGCTTGTAGCCTAGAAAAAAAAAAAAAAAAACAAGGCCCATTACTGAATAGAGGAAGCGGCCCAGTTTTTCTCAAGTCCAAAAACATCGTTACGCACGCCCGCATCAACACGCACGTGCGCTAGGATTGTTTTATTTTTCGAAACCAAGTATGTTCTCTTTAATTTATTTAATTTCATACAATGGTAAATTCTCAGTATTTATTTTCTTGAGCATGCTATATATTTTATTGTTTACGCTTTTATTATATTTTGTTATTAAGCATGTTTAATTAGATAATTTAGATTGTTTTAAGCATGCCTTATTATTTATGTTTTATTATATTTAAGCATGCTTTATAATTATGTTTAAGCATGATTTATATTTTATTGCTTATGTTTTTATTATGCAATTGTGAGCATGTTTGTGAATTTTATTTACTCTTATATAATTATTCCTAAGCATGCATTTATATTATGCTTTATTTATATTTTATTTTACGCATGATATATTATTGTTATTATTATGTGTAGTATATAATTTGTTGTATATTTGTGAAATTTGAGCATGCAATGTAGCTTATTTTTATATGATATATTTAAATGTACTATGATTATTTTTTTTAAATACAACATATCAATACCGTTTGGCCATGATAATGAAATTTCATGTGCATTATACACACAACATTACCGTGATAAAGTATTTTCACATAGCATCGAAAAAAATGTGTGACTATTACGAATCTTGTTCTTGAAATCTAATTCATATGTTTGGAAAATAATTTACATGGATGTCTTTATGACTGCGTAATTTATATCTTCTCTCTTGTTTTATGTAGATGGCTGATCCAACTCGACATGAGTTTGACATCTTGGACTCAGAAGGACTTGAGTACCATCGTTGGGTTTCCGATATGGAAACTGCCTTTGTGGCAAAAGACTACACTGCCACTATTACTGATCCCAAAGATGATGAACTATCTAATAAGGTGAAAGCAGATGCCTTAATTTTTTCTGAGGCGACATATTGATCCTAGCCTACGCTGGGAGTAACTTCAGTTGAAGACACCCAACACTGTGGGATGCCCTTAAAGGACGTTTTGGGAACATTCACGATACTTTGCTCCCAGGACTGGTTGTTCAGTGGAATGGAATCCGCTTGCTTGACTATAAAATGTCAATGACTTCACAAGGACATGTTGCGCTTAAAGGCACGTCTCAATTTCTGTGGAAGGAAATCACAGAAGATGATATGATCTACAAGACTCTTACCATCTTTCCTAATTCAAGCTTTTATACTAGCGAACCAGTATCAATTGGATTATGACAACAAAAGAATCACAACCTTCAATAAGTTAATATAGCCTACTGCAAGTGGATGAGAGACAAAATAAGATTTCTTGAATAACAATGCCAGGCCCACTGGGACAAAGAAAATTCCCGAGGCTAATTATGGAAAAAAGAAAGGTGGAAATAACTCCAATGCAAGGGGGTATAGACGTGCTCCCTACCCACGTGGCAACAATGCACCACGTGGAAAGGGACATGGGGATCATGGAAACAAGATGCCAATGAAAGAGTTGACAATGAACCATGCTATAGGTGTGGATTCATTGGGCATTGGTACAAGAATTGCCAAGCAAACAACAGAGTAGCAGCCAATTACAAGAGGTATAGAGAGTCTAAAGAACAAGTGGCTCACTATATGGAAGAAGGAGGTCATGACCTAGACATCAACCTTACAGTTGCAGACTCCAATGGCAAAGAGGAACTTGCTAAGTCAATGGATGCTCTCAATCTTGACTGATCTGTTTTATTCATTTTATTTTCCAAAGACAGTTGTGAAGGCATAATGACTCATTTTTAATTAGACTATTGTTTAGTCTTAAAGTTTATTTTCAATCATGGATTGATGAATAAGATTTCTGAACAAGACCTTGATTTGATTATCGTTGGCTTATTAATAAATTTTGAATTTTATTCTGAATCACTGAATTTATTCAAATTTATTTACTATACACATATTTACATGGTTCAACATAGCACTATGAAGATGTAAAGCAATACATCTAGAGAAAAAATTATTAGAATGAAAAGAATACCATTCTACGCAAATAGAAATACTCTAAAGAATATGAGTTATATTTTTTAAATACCTCCCATTTGTTTATAGGAATGACTGGAGGAGAACTTGAGTGCTTAGATGATAGTGGGACTACCCACACAATATTAAGAAATAAGTAATTATTCATTGCACTAATAGCCTATAATTCCTCTGTGACTACGATGATTGGATTATCACAACTAATAAAATGGCGAGGAACTGCCAAATTTTTGCTGCCTAATGGCGCAACATTTCAAGTCACAGACGCTCTATATGCACCAAGAGCTAATCGAACCTTGTTAATGTTTCAAAGCAATTTGTACCAACGGTTATCATGTAAAAACACACCGTGAGAATGGAACTGAATACCTTGATATTACATCTAATGACTGTGGAAAGAAACACATCTTAGAGAAACTTATGAGTCAATTTAGTGGACTGTACCTCACTACGATTCGGATCATTGAATCCTATACTGTCACCAACAATGAAATGTGGGACACTGATTCACACAGGCTTTTTGCATGACCGCCTATGGCACCGAGGTCGTGACATGATGATCCGTATTTTTCAAGAACTCACACGGACATCCCTTCTTTCGAGTGAAAAATGGGAGAAAAATCCGCCACACTGCAAGGTGTCGGTTCTAGTATTGCTCAAATGCAGTCATTGACTTCTGAAGTACCAGAAGCACTACCTCCCTCCCATTATGCCTCATTGACTATTTCAAAGGCACATAACTCGTTTTGCAAAGCCTGCTCTTTAGCAAAAACAGGATCGAGACCTTCCTATGCTAAAGATACAAAACAAAACATTCCATTCTTACAAAGGATACAAAGAAATGTCTGTGGACCTATCCATCCAGAATGCGGACCATTCAAGTACTTTATGGTTCTGGTGGATGCTTCGACAATCTGGTCACATGTCGTTTTATTGTCCACAAGAAATGCTGCAACACTCCTAGCACAGATTATACGTTTAAGGGCTCACCACCCTGATCACCCTATCAAGTCTATAAGGCTTGATAACGCTAGAGTTTACATCAAAAGCATTTGATGATTATTGCATGTCTATCGGGATTGATGTAGAGCATCCTGTACCCCATATGCATACACAAAATGGTCTCGCAGAAGCCACCATTAAAAGGCTACAGATGGTGGCTAGGGCATTGGTTATGCGCACCAACATGCCCATATCTGCATGGGGTTATGCAATATTGCACGCAGCTTTACTTATTCGTTTCAGACCCACATCTAGCCAACCATTATCTGCGTACCAGTTGGTAACTGGATATGAGCCTGACATTTCACACTTACGCATATTTGGTTGAGCAGTATATGTGCCTATTGCGCCCCCACGCGCACCAAAATGGGTCCTCAGAGACGATTAAGTATTTATGTTGGATACGAATCCCCAACAATTATCGCTATATACGCTATTTGGAAACTTGACAGGCGATCTCTCTACCGCTAGATTTGCGGATTGTCACTTTGATGAGACAGTCTTCCCGTCGTTAGGGGGAGATAGGAAAAAGGATTTTCCAAGGGAACGACAGGAATTGTCGTGGTTTGTCCCCACTGTCTCATTTTGATCCCCGCACTTCACAAAGTGAAAGTGAAGTGAAAAGAATAATCGATCTTCAGAACGTAGCAGATTCGATGCCTGATGCGTTTACTGATATCGTAAAAGTGACGAGATCATATATACCAGCTGCAAATGTGCCTGCAAGGTTAGAAGTCCCCAACAAGGGGCACGGTGCCTCAGATAGAGGCACTGCAACCGCACTTAGTGGAGGTGTGGTTGAGGCCGTGGCTCCCCAAGGAAGAGGGGGAGGCCACTTGGTTCGATTGACACTCACCCAAGGAAGAAGAGGGTGAGTAAGGCACAAACCAATCATCAATGTATAGAATCCCTCTCATGAGATTGTCTCTGATTATAGTTATGTCCATGAATCAATACTGGAGGACGCTCCGATGTTTGAAATGATTCCAGAGAACAAAGAAATCTCAAAGGATTACGAGAGTACGTATGAGTTGATAGAAAGATCTTCCATACACATTGATGATATATACTGTTGCTCAAGGAATCATAAAGCACGATGATATCGAACCACGCTTTGTTGAAAAATGTCAACAAAGAGCAGATTGGCCTAAATGGAAAGAATCAATCCAGGTAGAATTAGATTCTCTGACAAAGAGACAGGTATTTGGTCAGGTAGTGCTAACCCCACCAAGTGTAAAGCCTGTAGGACATAAATGAGTCTTTGTCAGAAAGCGTAATGAGAAGAATGAAGTCCTGAGGTGGCTCGCCTTGTGGCGCAAGGTTTCTCACAACGCCCTGGAACTGACTACAAGGAGACATACTCTCCCGTAATGGACGTTATAACGTTCCGCTACTTAGTTAGCTTAGTAATTTCTGAAGGACTGGAAACGCAGCTCATGAATGTGGTTACTGCATATCTCTATGGGGATCTAGATTCAGAGATATATATGAAAAGTGCCTAATGGCCTTACATTACCCAAGTCAAGTGACTCTAAACCACAGAGTGCGTTTGCAATTAAGTTGAAATGCTCACTTTACGGATTGAAACAATCCAGACGGATGTGGTATACCCATCTAAGTGACTACTTGATTGGGAAGGGATATAAGAACGATGAATTATGCCCCTGCGTATTCATAAAGAAAACAAGTTCCGGATTTGCAATTGTAGCAGTATATGTCGATGATATGAACATATTAGGTACTCTTGATGAAATAAGAGAAACCGCGAGCTACTTGAAATCTGAATTTGAGATGAAGGATCTTGGGAAAACTCGATTCTGTCTAAGCCTTGAACTAGAACACCGAGTTTGTGGAATACTAATCCACCAGTCTGCGTATGTCCAAAAGTCAGGCGATATAACATGGACAAAGCACATCCTGCTAGCACTCCCATGATCGGTCGAAGTTTGGATGCAAGGAAAGATCCATTTCATCCAAAGGAAGATGACGAAAAGGTGTTGGGAGCTGAAATTCCCTATCTAAGTGCAATAGGCGCATTATTGTACTTAGCCCAGACATTGCATTCTCAGTGAACTTGTTAGCTAGATTTAGCTCAGCGCCAACGCAGCGTGATTGGAATGGTATCAAGAACATTTTCGATACCTAAAAGGAACCATTGACTTGGAACTGTTTTTTCCCTACAGAGAGACAAGAGGGACCGCATATGGAACTGCAATCCCTAAAGGAAATGTTGATGGCGAAAGCGCCACTCCCTGCACCGAAACGCCAAATGAAGTTTTGGTTGGTTTTGCTGATACTGGGTATCTCTCTGACCCACATAAAGGTCGTTCCCAACCTGGTTATGTATTTACCAGTGGGAACATGACGATATCTTGGAGATCAACCAAGCAAAGCCTTGTGGCTACCTCCTCGAACCACTCAGAGATCATTACTCTACATGAGGCGGTTTGTGAGTGTGTATGGTTAAGAGCTATCATCACACATACTCGAGGGACTTGTGGTTTAAGTTCTACCACTGAAGAGCCTACTTGCATTAATAAAGATAATGCAGCTTGCATTGAACAGATGAAGCTAGGGCATATCAAGGGTGATAATACAAAACACATATCGCCAAAGTTTCTCTACAATCAACAACAACAGTCCCTCCTCAAGATTCAAGTGAATCAAGCAAGGTCTGAGGAGAATGTGGCAGATTTGTTAACCAAATCATTGCCTAAGGCCATATTTGAGAAACATGTGAAAAGCATAGGAATGCGAAGACTTTCCAAGCTCCCCTGATTAATGTAAGTATCAGGGGGAGGTGTAGACGTCAGGGGGAGTCTAATACACACATGTCATACTCAAATGTAAAAGGTGCGTTGTGCTCTTTTCCTTCGACCAAGTTTTATTTTTGTCCCACAAGGTTTTTATTGTTACTTGGGCAAGGTTTTTAGTGAGGTAACAACTCATGCACCATTTCGTCTTTGACTTGGCACAAGGGGGAGTGTTAAAGGAAAAACATATTGTGTGCCTTCGTCAAAGCAACTGACGGAGAGGGAATCAAGGAATCAGTGATTACCATCAATCAGCACAATTATAGATCAATCAGCATTCAATGTATTTAATGTAATTAATATTTCCGTTGTAACTCTATCCCTATATAAAGGGACTATGAAATGAAATGAGTAGACCAATTCCAATCTCAATTTACTTTTACATAACGGAAATTTTTATTATGTTGTTTGTCAATAAATTCATCAAGCCAACTTTAGATAGTGATTAGTATAAAACTTGCAGAAACCAATGGTAAACTCTAGTTAAATTCATATATAAATCTTTGTATCCTGAGTTCTCATCGATCACCAAAAAGAACAAACAAACTGAAAGTCAGATCCATAGGCAACCTACTATCTATATCCAAGTTTTTTTTTGGAAAACTATCTATATCCAAGTTTAGAACTGCTAGATCCTAAATCTAAAAAATCCCTAAGTATTGGGGCTTTGCTCCAATATTCAGATATTTTCATTGTTTTTACTTATTAAATAGGAATCCTACTTTATATCAGTATTATTGGTAGTGTGCCATGTCAATAGTCATTTGCCAGCCTGTTATCACGTGTTTGTTCCTTATCTCTTACTGGACACGTATCCTTCATTCTCAGCTATATGTACTGGCCTTGGCCTCATTGGAAGACTATGAAATTATATAACAAATTCTCTCTTTCTGCAATTTCCTTTACTTTCCTTCTATTATCTGGTATCAGAGCCCTTGCGCTCATGCCAAAACCAAAGGGCGGTGGTGGTCCTCCGATAACCCGTGACTTAACAGCGACAGAGTTGGATTATCTTGCTCAACAATCGCTGTTTGACTCTCAGATTCAACATATGCGTGATTCTGTGGAGGAGATTCGTGCTGCTCAAGACTCACTTCGTGCTCAAAATGCTGATATCCAGAGCAGAAACGCTGAGATGCAGACTCAGTTGCTTGAAGAACTTCATCAGCTTCGGCTTGCTTCTTTACGACCGGAGACCGATCCAAATTCCCCCAACCATCTTCGTTTTGGCTCTCTACCCATCTCTAAAGTAGGTACCCAAGGATTTCTTTCCTCCGAACCTATTCCAGTAGCTGGCATGGGAGTATTAAGCACTATGTCTGAAGGGGGTCCTTCTGGGTTCTCTCTACCTAGCACGGCAGTTCCTACTTCTTCTGTGTCGGTACCGCCTTCACCACCCTCCTCACAGGTAGCTTCTGGTGGCAGTCTAAGTCACCAAAGAGGTAGATCCATTGCTAGTACCGCTGCTACTACTGATGTTGTTACTAGATCTATTGGTCATAGTGAAAGGTTAATGGGTGATGCTTTTAGAGCTAGAGATAGGGAAGAACGACATGATTACGATGGCTTTCCTTATCAATCTAATTTTTATCAGCATACCGTAGCTCCCAATCATTATACTAACATACCTGCTTATAATTCTCAATTTATTCATGGTATACCTGTGTCACATATGCACTATGTTCATGGAACTTCTATTTTGGGAGGGCCACTACAGCAAGGACAGTCTAGCAATTCTTCAATGATACCTCCATGGCAATTTCCATCGAGTAATCTTAATTTTCAGGAACAGATGACCAGGCCTTCATTACCATTTGCAGTGAACCATTACTTAACATCACAATTGTCGACTCAACCCATACCAGCTCAGGCTTCATCTACCTATTCCACCATTTCAACACCGTACTCTCATTTTCAACCTCCTCAGTTTTCGCAAGCACAACATGCTCACTATCAGTATCCTCAAACTCATCATGCTATTCCATGACCACAGTTTCATTTACAACCTAAGATGGATCCAGATCTTCCGACTATGAGACAAATGCGGTTGGAGTTTCAAACTTTTGGTGATGGTGACCCTCTACAATGGCTTAATAAGGCAGAGCAATACTTCGAGTTGTATCAAATTCCAGAGGACAAAAAAGTGTCTATTGCTTCTATGCATCTAACCGATGAAGCAGCGGATGTTTGGCATCTATTCAGACATCAATACCCTGGGAATTGGCTTGGTTTTGCTGAACTTCTGATGCGAGAGTTTGGTTCCCATTCTAGAGCAGATTATCAATCTGCTTTGATTAGGCTTAACCAAACTGGTTCAGTAAGTGAATACAAGACTCAGTTTAACAAAAATGCAAGAAGAGCTCCGGGATTTTCAGATGATATATTGCTTGCCTGTTTCTTAGGGGGACTTAAGGAAGATATTCAGGTAGACATGAGAGCAATGCGGCCGACCTCCTTGTACCAAGCCTATGAGTTAGCGATGATTTCTGAAGAAAGACATGCTGGCCACAGAAATGTGAGGTCCAATGTTCAAAGATCTCATTTTCCTAGCTATAATTTACAACAGAGAAATCCAGTTACTTCAGGCAAAAACCTTCAAACATCTTCCCTGAGGCCAACAGTTGCTCAATCTGCTAGACATAATACACAAGCAAGTACTACTTCTGACAGAAAGTGGACTCAAAATGATTACCATGAAAGAAGGACTATGTTTCTTTTGTGATGAGCCATACAAGGGAGGTCATGTGTGCAAGCTAACACCAGGTCAAGGACAAGGAAGAGCATTATTGATTGAAGGTATTATGGAAGATGAAGTTGCCACTCCTCCATCTAACCTTATTGAAGGAGACTCTGATGACGGGGAAACTAAAGGTGAGGAAACTGCCACTCTACACGTAATTAATTGTATGGAAAATCCTATGACCATGCAGCTTAAGGGAATTTTCGGGAAAAAGGAAGTTCATGTTCTCATTGATTGGGGGGGGGGGGGGGGGGCAACTCATTCTTTTATCCACCTCAGCTTGTTGCAACATAGTGATATCAAGGTTGATTATGGCCGATCCTTGCAAGTTGTTGTTGCTTGTGGATTACAAGTGAAGTCTACCGGCAAATTACAAATTCAACTACAGCTACAGGATACTCCAGTGGATACAGAAGCATTTATCCTTCCTATTAATGGTTGTGAAATTCTTTTGGGAGCTACTTGGTTACGAACTTTGGGAGATATAATTTGGAATTATGACAAAATGACTATGAGGTTCAGTTTGTTTGGGAAATCTCATTTCTTACAAGGCATTTTAGCTAGTGAGACTTCTATGGTGAGTTCTACTGCTATGACCAAATTATTGAAACAAGAGAAGGAAGCCTTGTGTATTGAATTGTTAGCTATATCTGCTGCTAATGACCAACCTTTGAAAGATGTTCATCCCAATATTGTTTCTTTGATTGACAACTTTGCAACTCTTTTTTGAAAATCCAACGGGACTACCTCCTCATCGGTTACATGACCACAGAATAGAGTTAGTTCCTGGATCTGCTCCCGTTAGTGTGAAACCTTATAGATTTCCACAGTTTCAAAAAAATGAAGTAGAAAAAATCTGTACAGAACTTTTGGCAGGGAGACAGATACAACCAAGCACCAGTCCTTTCTCTTCTCCAGTTCTTTTGGTAAAAAAGAAAGATGGCAACAAGAGGATGTGTGTTGATTATAGGTCCCTCAATGCAGTAACAGTCAAAGATAAATTTCCCATACCAATTGTGGATGAGCTATTAGATGAGTTGCATGGTTCTGTTTACTTCACTAAACTGGATTTGAGGTCAGGTTACCATCAGATTCGTATGCATGCGGCTGATGTTCACAAGACGGCTTTTTGCACTCACCAGGGCCACTATGAATTTCTTGTAATGCCATTTGGTCTCACGAATGCCCCTTATACCTTCCAGTCATTGATGAACGATATATTCAAAGATCACTTACGGAAATTTGTCTTGGTGTTTTTTGATGACATTCTTATTTGCAGCAAGTCTCTTGAAGAACATCTACAACATTTAGCTGTTGTTTTTTTGAAATTGGAGGAACATCAGTTAAAGGTAAAGATGAGCAAATGCACCTTTGGAGCCAAGAGTGTGGAGTACCTTGGACATGTCATTTCAGAGAAAGGAGTGGCAGTGGATCCCAAAAAAATAGAAGCAATCAAGAACTGGAAAAAGCCTATGTCACTTAAGGGGTTACGGGGTTTCTTAGGCATGGCAGGATATTACAGGAAATACGTCAAGAATTTTGGAATCATTGCTAAAGTACTTACAAACATGCTCAAGAAGGATAACTTCGTTTGGACACTTGAGGCTGAAACAACTTTTGAAGAGTTAAAGGCAGCATTGTGTTCGACTCCAGTTTTAGCTTTACCTGATTTTACAAAAAAATTTGATGTTGAGTGTGATGCTTCCGGTCTTGGAATTGGAGTAGTTTTGTCTCAAGAGGGCCATCCCATTGCATACCTTAGTAAAGCTCTGGCTCCCAAGCATCTAGCACTGAGTGTTTATGATAAAGAAATGCTCACAGTGGTGTTTGCGGTTGAATATTGGCGGCCTTACTTATTGGGACACCTATTCAGAATCATTACTGACCACAGAACCATTCAGTACTTTTTAAATCAGAGAATCACTACTCCTGCTCAACAAAAATGGCTGTTAAAGTTACTTAGCTATGATTATACCATTGTGTACAAGTCTGGTAATACCAACATTGTACCTGATGCTTTATCTTGGCAAGGTCAGTTGAATTCCTTAATGGGGGTCTCTAGCTCTGTGTTTGAATTTATAAATGACATATCCATCTTGTGTCACACTCATTTTGAAACTCAACTGCTGATGGAAGGCATTGAGCAGGGCACTATCACTTCCAAGAACTTTACCTCGTCTAATGGCCAGCTACTCTATAAAAAGAGAATATTTGTTCCTGATGCAAACGGATGGAGATTGAAAATTATTAAGGAATTGCATTGTGGTAAGGGTGGTGGGCATTCAGGTTGGTTAAGAACTTACAAAAGGATTTCGAGGAGTTTTCTGTGGCATGGAATTAAAAAACAGGTGAAGACTTTTGTTTCAGAATGTCTTATTTGTCAACAGGTTCATTATGAGACTATATCACCTCCAGGTTTACTTCAACCAAATCCAATTCTAGCTGGATTATGGACTGATATTTTAATGGACTTCATTGATGGCCTTCCTCAAAGTGCAGGTAAAACTTCTATTTTAGTAGTTATTGATAGGCTGACTAAGTATGCTCATTTCATTGCTCTTAAGCACCTTTACACTGCTCGAAGTGTGGCTGAACTGTTCGTTCAGGAAATTTTTAGGCTTCATGGGATGCCTGAGAGCATTATCAGTGATAGGGATCCCATATTTCTCAGTGCATTTTGGAAAAATTTCTTTGAATTACAAGGGTCAAAGCTGTGTATGAGTACCGCATACCATCCGCAGACTGATGGTCAAACTGAATGCTTAAATAGAGTTCTGGAACAGTATCTAAAATGTGTGATTTTGGAGGAGCAAGGTCACTGGACAGATATTTTGCCTTGGGCCGAGTGGTGGTACAATACCACTTATCACTCAACTATTAAGATGTCTCCTTATCAAGCTCTTTATGGAATTCCTCCTCCTCAAGTGAGAAAATATGTCCCTGGTAGTACTGCTGTTCATCAAGTGGATCTAGTACTGAGGAACAGAGATGAATTACTGAGCAAGCTCAAGTGTAACATGGAACAAGCACAGGCCAGAATGAAGGTTTACTATGACAAACATCACACCACCGAAAGAGAGTTTGACATTGGTGATTGGGTATTCCTCAAATTGCAGCCATACAAACAAAAGTCAGTGCAGGTCAGGAAATCCCACAAATTGTCTCCAAAATACTTTGGTCCTTATCAGGTGATAGAAAAGATTGGTAAAGTGGCATACAAGTTAGAGCTCCCCGCTTCTGCAAGGGTGCATCCAGTGTTTCATGTATCTCTTCTAAAGAAGAAACTTGGAAGCTCAGGGGTTCCTTCTCCAACCTTACCTCCTATTTTTGATATCAACAAGAGCAATTGGGTTCCTGCTAAGGTGCTTCAGCGAGCTTTATTCAAGAATGGTAACAAACCTAAGGTGAGATGGTTGATTCAATGGAAGAATGGTTCAGAGGATGATGCCTCGTGGGAATGTGCAGAAGAATTTCAGAAGCGTTTTCCAGATTTTAAGGGGTAACTGATGGTGTTTGTCAAGGGAGGTGGGATATTGGGGCTCTGCTCCAATATTCAGATATTTTCATTGTTTTTACTTATTAAATAGGAATCCTACTTTATCTTCAGTATTATTGGTAGTGTGCCATGTCAATAGTCATCTGCCAGCCTGTTATCACGTGTTTGTTCCTTATCTCTTACTGGACACGTATCCTTCATTCTCAGCTATATGTACTGGCCTTGGCCTTATTGGAAGACTATGAAATTATATAACAAATTCTCTCTTTCTGCAATTTCCTTTACTTTCCTTCTATTTTAGTATTCTCTGGTTCCAATACCATATTATTAAGACTCTTTAAGTAGGGTACCCCTTAAAACGAAAAGGAGACAGATAAAATAATATAAGAGGCCCTTTAAAGCGAAACAAAAACTAAGAATAATTTTCTTTCGTATTTGTCTCTATATAACATAATTCAATGGTATATTCATGTAAGACCACGTAAAGAGGGCCATATTTTCAATGTCGACAGGATCTCTAAAATTTTGAGACGGCTTTGCTTATAACCGGCAAAGCCATCAAAGAAGGATCAGTCCATATCATCACAAGTGACAAGAATCACCAATAAGGGCTCGACTTGGATGCAGGACATATATATATATATATATATATTTTTTTTTTTTTTGACAAGAAAGATTTAATTAATTCATGGTCAGAATGGCACAAACAATAGATCCTTATATACTTGCATCCTAAATCAATGACCGAGTAATTAAAGAAAAACCAGTATCATTCACTAGTAAAATGAAACTTGCTTATTGAACTTAATAAAACCTAGTTTCACCACATTTAACCAAAAAAGATGAATATTGAAAAATCAACACACTCAATTGTGGTACAATCGGATATTCTTCGATCAAATGCAAAAAAAAAAAAAAAGAAGAAGATATTTGTAAGGAAAGAGACATAAGGGTCATTGAGTCAAATTGACCACCTATCCCCTAAAACAAATAGCCTAAGTAATAGGTGACGGTAGTAAAACACCCTCCAAACAATTTTAGGGGCAGACCAAGTACAAAAACCAACCTAATACAAGCAAGATTCAAAATCCAGGCATTAGATTTTGGGGAGCCCAATCCAACAATTGCCCCAACCATGACAGAGACAATTCATAATGGCACAAGTTGGAACCTACGACCCAACTCTGGCGGCCGTCGCTTCCAGAAACCTATACCCATCTCTGCTAGACTTCGCTGCGACCCTTTATTAACCAAATAACCACCCTCAAGTATAAGGGGTAGATGTAATAGTATCGTGATTGAGAGTTAGGGGTTGTCAATATATCCAAGGGATTGGAGAATCCCAACTCTAGCAAGGATGTTAACCTTAAGGCGAGCAGATTTGAGAAAGGTTTTCAAACTCACTAGAATTGGATTCATTTTACTAGCTAGGGTGCGAACCTAAAGAGTGTTAGAATATGCAAATGTACAATTGCAAACCTAGATTCACCAGGAAATCTAGGCTTATGGTGACGAAGTGGTTTAGCTCAGTGGTTAGAGCACCCACTACCTAAGATCGAGGTCATGGTTTCGAGTCACCATGGGGGTAGGAGTGAAATCCTTTGATCCTCTTTTAATAAGAAAAAAAAAATCTAGGCTTATGGTGAGCATGTGCATTGCGGTGGTAGTGAAATCGTTTGTTTGATTGAGTGGCAAACCTAATTAAACTAAATGCTTCATATGTAAACTAAAATACTCTAAACTAAGTTAGGATCTAATGGATGAATGTTAGGATTTGAATTGTCTACAACTAACCGCCTTGCAAGTATTGGTACAAGTTAATATGCATGCTAAATTAATTGACCAATTTCTCTCCTTGGATCCCTCAAGGGTATAACAAGGGACATGCTTCTTTTGTGATATCAAGCAACTCCTCTCGAATGTACTATTTAACTACTTAAGTCATGCATTTCAATCCGGTTAGGTATCTAGTACATTACCCTAAATGCATAAAAACATGCAGATGAAAAAATCAGGCAAACCAATAACCAACCTTATCTCTACGCTATTGTAATTCACAACCCTACATTCACACATAGTGTGCTCTCATGCTTTAACATTCAAAGGTTACCAATCTATATACCATGTCATGAAAAATAAACTAGCATGTATGCATGTTATATCATAAACTAGAATGTATACCAAAGTGGTAAAGTCTAAGCATATGCATTCAACTCTTGAACTAGCATTTAGGCATGTTATAGAAAATTGCATTACATCATATTATGGCATCATTATCAGCATGATGAGGAAAGATCAAGAGAAACAAAAAAGTCATAAATAAAATAAAATGAAAAACCTACTTGAGAACACAAATCGTATTTGGTTCAACGACGGTGGGTGTTCACCAGCTGGTCAACCACCACCAAAACAAATGATCGATTCCAGTGGCGTTGGCTTCCTCTGTACCTTGTCTATAACTTTCATAATTAATGGAGCCTACTTGTGACGCCTTGAACCAGGTGGAGGTGAGATTTGGTACCTAACACCAAATTCGATGTGTCAGTGTATAAATGTAAATTGAAATGTAACATTTGAAATAACAAAGACCTATTACAAAGAGAAATAGCGCCTTGCGATCTACCTCACTCTAATTTGCTGCAAATCTTTTGGACTCTCGTAATCATAAGAAATGTTGTCTTGCTTAATCCTTAAAAAAAGTGTCATACCTCGTAACGCGCTTGAACAAGAATCTATAAGGGTGAGGTTTCGCTTAGTAGGGTCAAACCTCTCTAAAACAAACTTATATAAATAACACAATTAAATTTCCAAATAGAATGTTCAATGCAAGAATGCCAAATGAACTACACTTAATTACCCATTAGTGCATATATAAAAAACAAGAGAGTATACACGTCCCATACCATGTATTTTACCTGTTTTTGGTAACTTCTCCATGTACGTCAGGCATAATGCTATACCAACCGGCGGGTACCAATATTGACAGGACCCGCCCCGAATTTCACCATGAAATCCGAAATGGCCATGCGGGGCCCACCTTAGAAGAAATTCTACAAAAAAATTTGGCAGAACTTCAACCAAAAATGGACTATCCAAAACCTATAGGAAAACATTTACACTTCTAAACCGTCCATCCTTATTCTCCTGGAGCCACCCTGCTCCCCAAATCACAACATTCTCCAATTCACAATACACAATTACCAACTTAACAACATTAATTCCACGGTTATCAGAGCAATTCTAAAACAAAAGGTATAACATAATGAAAAGTAAAGAGGGTAAGGGATCAATAAATCCTCTAATGCGGAAGCAGTGACAACTATGCCTCAGCTTCATGTACGCCCAGCCCCAACTAATCTAGCCTGCAAACTGGGCATTTGAAACAGAAGGGCCCAGGGGAAATTAATTGAAAACAAGTTAGAGTGAGTGGACAAAAATAAACAACTAACGATAAATCATTTAAAGAAGTAAAAGTTTTTACTACTTTCCCACGTATTTAAATTTATAAAACCTCGATGCATGCAACAATAGTAAAACGTTTATCTTTAAAACCCGAAATCTTGTGAAAAAAAATATACCAGCCCCCGCTGGTTAAAAGAATCGGACTTGAAATAACAATGAAGGATATGGGGAAGAGATGTCAACATACGGGCAAGGAACCCCTAACCTCGACTGCCACCCACACATAGATTGTGTGAGGAGGAGAACTAATAACCTTGACTGCCACTCACGTGAGGAGGAGAATAAGCTACCTCAACTGCCACTCACAAACACAAAGTAAGTGAGGAGGAGACCTAGTAATTGGACCCCGGTATGGTGAAGAAAACATTCAAAAATCTCGAAAAATTCAAAAGACTTCCCCAATCTCTTTCGAGAAAAAAATAACTATTCTAATGACGTGGCCCCGCACGCCAAAATATTCTCAAATCTGTAACCAAACCCGGAAATTAGTACGAGCACAAATTCCTTCGGAAAATCCCATTTCCAAAAATATTCCAGAATATCTCAAAATTGACTACTAAATATAATATGAAATCCGGAAATCATCTCGGTAAAATAAATCGTCGAAAAAAATCACGTAAATCATATTTCCAAAATAATAATCATATATTCCAAAACCAATTCCGAATCTCTCTTGAAATCTCAAGAATTGATAAATAATTATAATAAAAATTTCTGGAAATTACCACGGAATAATAATAAGGTAAATATCACATAAATCAAACTTCTCAAATCGAGCATAATGAATCTTAATTCAAAAGTTTAAACCAATAAATCAATTAATCATCCAAACCAAAATAAATTGCTCGATATTTAAATTGATAAATCAATAAAATCAAAATTTGCGGAAATTAATTTGCATGCATCAATTAAAATCAAAAGTCCACTCATAGTACTATATAGGCGACCATGCATGCGAGTTTCCTTCGTCGAGCAGTAAGTTGGTATGTCGCCCTATACACAATTATATTCCGTTAATAACAATTTGGTAATTAAATACAAATCCCAAAATCAATCATCTCAAGCCAACATCTCTATTTCCTTCTCCGATCCAACCCAAACTTTACCACTAACACCATTCCATTAATTTACAAGTTCTAGGGCAGATTCGAGAGAAATCCGACGGTCGGATTCTGATAAATCGATAACCGAAATTCTGAATTTCCAGAAATTTATAATCGATTCAAAACTTCCCCAATCTTCACTAAACTTCACATATAAGCTCTACCACATTTTAGAATTTAATAGACTAAAAATTGAATCTAAAAAACTGCCCTACGCGACTCCACGCGCGACCTACAGTGACCACCCCACGCGCCACGGCAACCACCTCCGATGGCCTCCAAAATTTGGCGGCACCACCTACTCAACAAACCCAACATTTTTCTCAACTACAACAAGTTCCAATTTTATCTTAAAGAGCTCCAATTTGGCCGGTGAAAATTTTCCAGAAATTTCAAAACCCTAGAATCGGGTTCTACTTCGATTCTTCCTCCTCGCTGTGAATTGGAGCTAGTAGCTTGAGGGGAAATGATCACTAGCTTAAGGCGTTTCTATTGGACTTGGTTTGGTGGCCGGAGATGGCCTGAATTGGAAGAAATCGCCGGAATGCCGAACTGCTACAGTAATCTTCTTGGCTTGAATTCGAGCTTCTCCGGCCAACTCGTGACAACCCACGACCACAGGGGTATAGGAGAGGAGGAGAGGAGTCGACCGCCACTCGAGGCTCGCCGATTGGTGGCCGGACAGCGGCAAAACGAAGGGGAGAAAGAGAGAGGCCGACGCGGGGGAAAGAGGGAGAGGAAGAGGGAGAAAGTAGGGGTAGGTTTCCGGAAATGGAAACTTACCACAGTAACTTCCACATTTTAGGCCATAACTTTTGCATACAAACTCTGATTTTTACGTACCACATATGCACGGGCTCGGTTTAACGTCCTCTACAACTTCCATGAAGGAAACTTTCTCAAATTTTAACCCAAACAAAAAGTCAACTTTTAGGGCCACTAAAAGTATCGAAACAAAGTAAAAAGTGAAAGTAATTGTCGTTCAAATGATTAGTAAACCGATAAATTTAGGTTCGGGACATAACAAATATGACTTCGGGACTCTATCAAGGAGAACACACAATGTCAGAGGTATAAATCGTATCGGACAATTTATGCCTCTCCGATGCTGAAGTTAGGTTCTATTGCTAATTTGACAGAGTAACAGTATGAAGGAGAAGTTATTACCCCTTTGAAGGTGGTTGAGTCTGACTTATATACTCATCATGGGAAAGGTATTTCTCATTTCTTCTATGTGGGATGGATTTCATCCCTTTGCAGTTATAACAAGCTCTGGTGTGTATCTTGGGGAGATCTACTGGGTAGGTTTGAGGCCTTTGTCCACCAAGGTGCCGTCCTTTGTGTACACCATCATGGTAGATGTTGGACCCGGCCCCGCATATGGTACTGGGGGCTCTGCGGGGTTTGGTGATTGTACCAAACCTTGTGTCAAGTATGTGTAAGTATGTACAAGTCTCCCAAGTTCTTGTTCAGGATGGTTCTTTGGGGGGGGGGGGGGACTTGATAAGTTGTGGCACAAGGTTTGGTGGATACTATGCCGTATGGAGTCCCCCCAAGTTCCCAATGAAGGAATGTCTTGATCGGGGGGTTGTGTTGGGTCATTGCAGGTAGCTAGGCTACAGTGATAAGTACCCAGTGGGTAAAATGAGGGCTTGATCCTCAAATACAAGGGTGGAACGCAAGGAACAAAGATCAAAACTACATCTATATATATGCAAGAAATCCAATTACAAATCTTTATAGTTGATTTTCTATGTCATGAGAAAGAAGTTGACCGTGTGAAACGTTAATAAGCAAACAATTAATTATTTCTCATATTTTACTTTCCTTGAATAATTGATCTAAGTGAAAGCACCTAAATCAATCCTGTTGAACATGCAATCATAGTCTAGAAAGCTAGCTAATCAAGAACACATTCAATGCATGAAGAACAAAAAAAGAATATCAACCAAAGTGCACAACCTAGTACGAAAAAGTTCATCTATTTGCAATCCTCTTTAATTGATTTCGACTTTTGTCCAAAGCCTTTACTACTTATGAAATAGAGTCACAAAACTATTAGGTGAATTGTTTACCTAAATCTAACTCCAATTACATGCATATATCCTAAGTTGGCCACCAAAGAACACATACATATACATGTTGTTTGTAATCCAAAATCAATTAAGTAATCTCACATAAGCAACGTAGAAATCAACATATAGAATTCACAACTTTATTTCAAAACATAGAGATGGGCTTTAAACTTTGCCCTTAACATCATGTTAACTAGAATTCATAGTTGACAAAATCAAACAAAGGAAACAAAAGAAAAAGATGAAATACACCGTGAAAGATGAATGACAAAACCTTGAGACGAAGAACTTGAAGATCCTTGAAAGAAAGCAATCTTCTAGGGACGACACAAGGGTGGATGGTGGCTACTATCTTGATATATTGCATAGCTTCTCCTCCTCCTTGCTTGAAGATGTTGAACTTTGAAGACTAGAGAATGGAGAGAATTTTTGGTGTTCAGAATTATGGGAGAAGTGGTGAATGAAACGTCCCAATGATGCTCCTATTTATAAGGGACGACAACTTAGTCTCCAAGCCTTCAAAATTCTTCTTTTTATTTTTTAGGATTTATCTGATTAATCCACACAACATCAACCAATCAGATAAATCCATGTCAGCAATCCTGTTTTCAACCTTTTTACTTGTTGGAATCCCTTGAAATTCTCCAGCATAAATTCAAAACGTCACCTTCTTGAATCTTCTTTTATTTTTCATGGAAAATCATGAATTTATCCCCCAAAAATACTCCTTTTCACTTCCCAAAAGCCCCAGAGTAATTATGTTACTTCAATTGCCGAAAATCCCTAGCTTTCTTGAGTAATCTTGAAGCCACATGGTCTCCTAATGCTCTCAGGTTTCCTAACCTCATTAGGACTCCTCATGTGAAATATTCTTGAACCTTCCAGAATCTTCTTTTGCTTTCCTAGTCCAACTGGGACTCCTTGTGTCATTAGGATTCCTGCTTTGACTGGGTTTCCTAGTCAGACCAGGATTTCCTAGCTGGACCAGGAAAACTTCATTTCTTCTTTTCAGCTCATTTCTACATCCCTGTGCCTTGCCTTTATCATTTCTAACGTCTTATTTTACTTCAAATATGTCTTTAAGCTCATTTCCTCTTCATTTGCTCAAGTGCACCTAAAAATAGCAAGAGAAAGTCGTTCCTAGTCCAAGAATGAAGCTTCAAAGACATCAATTGAATCCTAGTCAAAACATAGCAATTTGGATGAGAATATTCTTTGGACGGATTTCTTGTGCATTTTTGGTAGGTTATTGATGCTACAATTGTCAACGAGAGTCCTAGAAGAATCTTACATAGCAAGAGAAAGTTGTTCTTAGTCCAAGAATGAAGCTTCAGAGACAGAAATTGAATCCTAGTCAAAATATGGCAGTTTGGGTGAGAATCTTCTTTGGACATATTTCTTGTGCATTTTTGGTAGGTTATTGATGCTGTAATTGTCAACGAGAGTCCTAGAAGAATCCTACAAGATCATGGGAAGACTACAAAGGCTTGAAAGTAATTAAATTGTGCACCAATGAAAGAAAATCTTAAGTAACTAGGGAAGGTCTTTAAAGCATTGTTGAAGAAGGAAATTAGGGTTGTGCATCTCCTATATATAGAGCCTCTGCAACACCAATGAAAACAACCAAACCTTTTACCTGCTCTTCTATCTCTTTATCTTTTTCATTCGCCACCATCTTTTTCTTCTTTTTCCTTTTATCTATTTTTATCATACGATGTTTATTTTAGTTTTCAAAACAATGTGTAACTAACATTCTTTTTGTTAGGGGAGAGATTTGAAGCCCCAATTATGTAGAACCATTGTTATGTTTAATCTAGTTTCTTGAATTTTGGTGTGGGATTGGTTGTTTATTTATGCTCGATTGAAAACTTTTGCATGTGTTGTTTTATGGTCGCGAACATAGGATTTATGCATGTAATTGGAGCTAGGATTCAGAAAATAATTCACCTAATCGTTTTGTTTTCTAATCCACAAGTATGCAAGGCTTTGGATAAAAGCTGATGTCTTAGACAACTAGAAGAGGGTGCTAGGAAGGCGTTCCACACTAGGATGCAACTCTATAACCAATCGTTTCCACGAGGTCTTAATGCTTCAAATATGTTGACACTATATGTGTTGTTGATAGGATAGCGTATTACACCTTGATTGTATGTTTGATAGGTTTAGCTATTGTGCGTTCATCACTACACCAATTTCGGAATCAGACGACAGTTTTTCACTGTCGTCTGAATAGGGGGGCTGCTGTTGTCTATCTCAATGCCGTCTGATACTTAATCAGACAATACCGCGAAACTGTCGTCTGAGATTGTTTTGCACAAGAGCAGCGACTAACGTGACTGTCGTCTGAACACCAGAAAGAACAACAGCGGCTTATATGCTTGCTGTTGTCTGAATGTTTGGTCAGACAATACAGTCTTATATGCATGATGTTGTTTGAAGGCTAGGTCAGACAATAGGAGCTTATATGCATGCTGTTGTCTGAAGGCTGGGTCAGACAATAGGGGCTTATATACATGCTGTTATCTGAAGGCTGGGTCATACAACATGTAGCTGCAAATCCCATTATCTATCCTTTATTGATACTATAGGTTTCTTCAAAAATCTATTGTTTGTTGTTTTGCTGGACAATGGCTTTCTCGTTCTTTTAGTCCTTACAGTATTATAGTTAGATGGCTCATACAACAGTTTTTGTTAGGCATTTTGTTATAATCAATTATGGGACAATAGTTTTTAGATGGAATGGAATGGTCAACAGACATTCAAAATACCTACATTCTGCACATATGGAATCCAAATGACAACACATCCAAAACACATACATGTATGTAAAGATTTGATACATTCATCCTTATATCCAACAGTCATTCTATCCCAACATTAACCCTAACCATAAACTTATACTTGTACATAAATGTGATGCACATTAACCCTGCCTAAACCTTACAAATGAAAACAATGTACCAGCAGCTCTAAGTACATCCTTTTGTTTACCCTCGGAAAGCCCTGCATCAAAAAGCATCAACCTCAGTTATTTGATCAAAAATCTCTACTATTATTATTCAGAAAGGTTTAATAGCCTCAGTAACAAATTGTTGAAAATAAACAAAGGGAGAACCAAAGCAACTGTATACCTGCTACATCAAAGTATGTACTCACTTATTACTTCTTTCATACGAAAGATAAAATAACCAACAGATAACTGGCTACGGGGAATAACACCCAGCTCAGAACCATAACTACAACATCACAAGCAGTAAAAGCAGTACATAATGCATATAATATATATATAAACAAGGGACATGCATAAAGGAAAACGCAAACCTAAGGAAAAGATGAAAAGTCACACAAACATCCCAGCTTTTGATGCTGCCATTAATAAAAATCTGCAACTACGAACTGGGAATTTATGTATCTAATCAAGGGAAAATTACATAACAAACAACAAAACAGGAGCAATGATTTACTGGTGGCCAAATTTAATTGGAAAAGGTATAAAAGTTGAAGGCCAACAAGTGCAAAGAGAAGTCACCAGAGAATAACCAAATAACTGTATCAGATTAGTTCTGTTTGATCAAATCAACCAAAGAAAAAACTGGTTCTAGTTCAATGTAGTCAATTATGCCTACAGTACTCTGGTATTCCCTATACAAACAAACTTGCTTGCATTTCCGAAATTGAATAGAGTGAAACCCTATACACACATACACAAGACATGATGAGGAAAAAGCACTGCTAGTTCCCAATTGATCAACAACCTCCTCCTCTCATTTACAGATGTAAAACCACCAAGTAATTGATTCTTTAGTATGTAAATTGCCTCCAACTAACAGGCAGCACTTGGAACACCACCAAATCCAAGAATGCAAGAATGAAGAATGATGTTACAGACTCCATGATATTGCAATGTTATGCCATAAGACGAAGCATGCTTGTATTAGAAGCATAAGTATATAACGCACAATAGTAGTATAGATATTCCTAGAATGAAAGTCAGATGGACCCCAAGAGTTTAGGACAGTCAGTAGGGTGGTGAAATCGGGAAGCTAGCTACTGCCCCTTGTTGGAACTCTCTCTTTTTTAAAAGACTTTCATGCTCCTTTGCTCTTTACCCAGAAAATTATATTTGTTGATACAAATCAGTTTCATTACCCAGAAAAGTTAACATTTCAGCGAAAAGAATGACCTATAAAATTATGATATAATCTAGTTTTAAGTGAAGGTACATATACAATAATCTCTCTCCTGTCATGTTTTTCTTTGTATAATTGAGATACTTTCGCAAAGCAAGACAAAATTGGTTATTGCCAAATACCCAGTTGGACGGTTCCATATGTTGAAGGAATCATGATGTTAAAATCTAGTCATGTAGAAATGAACGAATTTTAGGGTCCAAAGAGATGTGCCATTAAAAAACATGAGCTTGAACCAATAGGATTGTGACTTATTCAAAGCAACCAATTGGCAGTCAAAAAACGATTCCCCATATAAGTTTTAAGAAATTCCATATGAAAAGAACACTTTAAACAAGCAAAAGACCATACTTGAGAGCCAGCTCTGTATGTTGAAGTCTGTAATAGAACACAGCAAGATCCCCATAACTCTTCATGGTGTCTGGATGGTCAAGCCCTAATTCTCTCTCATTGATATCCAGAGCCTTTTGTTGATAAATTGTAGCCTGTGATTTTAACAAATCGTTGGTCATCTTGGCATGAAACAATAGTAAGAGAAAGGGAAACATGATGCTCTTTTCATATTAGAAGCACAAGCTGCTCCCAGCCTTTAACAATAAAAATATGAAAGTATATCACATGTTTCCAATCCCCTAACGATTGTTGGTTAAGGGAAAGAGACTGATCAAGAAAGGTAACATTTTTGGTGTTAGGCATGTTCCAGGAATACCAAAACAAAAGGGATAACAACAGACCTGATTAAAATCTCCAGTGTGATATAAAAAAGTATAGTCGGTCAGCAACTAGAATACTAATAAAACAAATGAAGTAGAAACTGTTCGAGCACCACATACCTTAGTGCCATATGCAACTGCATCTTCAAGTTTTCCCTTATCTAAGGCTGTTTTTGATGACTCCAATAGTTCCTACCATCTGCCGAAGAGCATGCAGCTTGCTGGAAAGAAACAAAAGACACAGTAATATTAAAAAAGATGAACCCACTCAAAACTTAAACTCAAGTGGAAAAGAAAAAGATGATTCTACTATTTGATGTCCAGTCATCACCTTATGTATTGGAACTAAGCTGACAATATCAGAACTCTGAAATGGATTTGGAGACTCCATATCAAAATCTCGTGGAACCATCTCAATGCCCACCTAAAATCAGGAAAGAGAGAACAGAATGTCAGTGTTCTGATTTTAGTCCATACGCAAATTTTTGTTATTAATTACACAATAAATAATATCTTTATGTACAAGTATCCTGAAATTAAATGAGACACAAAGATATTATATTTGTATAACTTAACCCTTGTATACAATGATATTATAGAGATCACTGCATTTAAAAAAAAAAAGGAAGCCAGGAAAGAGAATGCGTAATGCAAATTCATGATTGCAAGTATGAGCCTTATAGATTTATAAAGTGAATTTCTTAGACAATGTTAATATATGCAGGCCATCTAGAATCTACCATCCATTGACTAATGCTATATACCTTATGACACAGGCCACCTAGAATCGCAAATCTCCTCACATCATTGTAGTTGAAGCTGCAAACATCCCATCCATATCTCTTTCGCAAGAATACTTCCAGCCATCTCCACACAAGGGAATGCACATTGAAAGACTTATTGAATTCTTCATTTTCTGGAGCCCCCAACATAAGATTCAATGCAGCAGCAATCGAGGCAGCCATTTTCTCAGTGTTATTAACAGCAGCAATCACTGCCTGAAGTATGTGCTTAAAAGCTCGCACTATCATCTCATGAATGCAAAGGGACTGCACATGTGATAGCTTCTCCAATAGCTTGACCTAAAGACAACAAAAAAAAATTGTCGTTCAATATCACCAGGAGAAACTATCAATCTTCCACATTCTGTAGTAATCCAGAGCGCTACACAACCGGAATAGAGGGCAACGTCAAAAAATGCATTTGTGTCATTTCTTTCTTCTAAACAATCAATTAAAACTATCTAGCTAACTCCCTATCTAAGCTCCAGTCCTAAGATATGATGACTCAGAAGCACATATTCTATCTATACCAAACTCATGTTAAACAGCCATCAATTAAGTCTCCCGGATTATAGATGCAATTGAAACTGAACATATAAGCAAAACCACCCCATAACAAAACCCACTGGAACATTCTCAACGGAAACAAAACCACCACAAATTCAAAAACCTTCAGCGGTGCCGGTTTGAGTCCCAGAGAAAATAGTCACCCTAGTCTTGCCTGACGCAACCTCAAACTCATCTTCCTCCTCCTTAAGCGGCACAGCCAGCTGCTTCACCACCCGACTAGTCTTATCAGACGATCTCCGCCACAGCACCACCAAAAACCCAATTATCAACTCAATTGAAGTCGTCGCTATCACCACCGCCATGTCCGTCACCGAGCCTCCCAGAGAAACCCCAAGCGCCGACTCCAGCTTCCGCACCAATTCCAAATTCAAACTCACCGTCGGGAAATCTCCGACCTCGAATCCCTCGGTCTCTACGAAATGAATCGGAGCCGCAGAGCTCTCGATTTTCTCGATGTTGGTGAACTAGAAACTGAGTGAGAGAGAGAGAGAGAGAGAGAGAGAGAGAGAGAGAGTAGGGTTTGGAAGGACAAGGAAGCGAGAGAGAAGGAGAAGAGATAAAAGTGCTGGTCGGAGGCGGGGAAGGATGAAGAGGAGAGTTGGGAGAAAATGAGTTGTGCTCGGTTAGGGTTTGGGGAGTAAATGCAAGTGTGGGAAAATATATCCAAGTGTGGGAATTAAAATTTTTGTTCCCACCTTCAACTGTTTTAATTTTAAGTTCACCGCTCCGCGTTTTGGTGATTCCCGCAAAAATTTTAACAAAAGTTTTTTAGGAAGAGGGGGGAATCTAACTTCAGACAACAGCAGCATTTAGGGTGCATTGTCTGAAGATAATGTGACAACAGATGAATAAAAACAGTTGTGTGAAACCAAATCAGACAATATCTTTTAGCAAGTATTGACTTAAAAGTTATTGCACAACAGACAATGAATAACAGTTGTGTGATTGAACAATCAGACAACATCAAAAATCAACCATTGTCTGAAATAAACCTTGGACAACATTGAAATAATAACTGTTGTCTGAATTGATCCATTCAGACAACATCTATTATATCAAGCATTGTCTGAAAAGTAATTGCACAAGAGCCAAGTAATGACTGTCGTTGGATTCGAAAATTCAGACGACATATAATTTTTTGCTGTTGTCTGATTATTTCAACGACAGTTAAAATGTTTGCTGTCGTCTGATATGTGTTGTCTGATTGAAAATTTGGTGTAGTGCATGTAGACTAAATACTTAGGGAAATAGTAATAAGGGACATGATCCGCTCCGACTTGTTTCTTGGTTGGTTTATGTCTCACGCTTTAGTAATTGAAACTAGGTTAACATAACTATATTTGATCATAATTGGTGGTGGATTACTGAGCTTCTAACGTCTTCCCCATCTTATCTTTTCAAAACTAAAAGTGGAATTTGTTTTCTTATTTTCTTTTACTTTTCGTTAATTTCAAAAACCCCCCAAAATTTTTTTATTTTATTTTTGTTTTGTATTTTGGTTAGTTTATTT
The DNA here is from genome assembly GCA_024704745.1 of Rosa lucieae. Lineage (NCBI taxonomy): Eukaryota > Viridiplantae > Streptophyta > Magnoliopsida > Rosales > Rosaceae > Rosa > Rosa lucieae. Next base: position 20,361,557 of record CM045495.1, on the reverse strand, counting down.
TTCGTGATTAATTATGTAACCTTAATCCCCGGCTTGAACGATCCTTACTTATTCTATATGACAATCTAACATTCTTGTAGGGTTAAATTGCGCGCTTGTTTTTAGCGTACCATGTGACGATGATTGTGGTGGAACCCAAAGTCAGATCCATTTGTGAGAGGGGTTTCCAACTATAATCTAGGAATGATCTTGGGTCTAGGCTAAGTCTTTGGACCCTCTTGGGGTTGCTTGGTTTTTTCAGTTTCTATTTATTTTTTGCTATCTGTTTGGTGTATCTAGTTGCTACTAATAAGTCCCTACCAAAAGAAACGGGTAGGTAATTGGCTTGAATTTGTTCCCAAGCTAAGATTATTTTACTTTTACTTTCTCTTTTAGTAGACGGTAATGATGGTTCTTTCTTTCTCCTGTGGTGGCAGGTCGGAGGCAGGGGTACTTTATTCGTTGAGCTTGCTACTTTGTTATTTTAGCACAATTCAATCCAGTATGATAAAATGTAGATGAGGAAGAGACTGGGAGTTAATGTAAAATGGAAAATCATAGAAATTTCTAAATTTGATGAGAGGAAACACTGAACTTGTGACTCTTTGATTTTTTTGAAAGGAAAAACATAAGGTTAGAAATATAATGGTCTTATGACAATTATATACTTGTTATTTAGTTCACTCATGGATGACTCTTTAACCAACAAATTTTAATGCACGAATAGTTCATATTCCCCGGCGTCGCAAAAGTATTCCACTAGTAAGCTATACCATCATAGATGATTTTTTTTTTTTAAAGAAGGGCTGTTGCAGCTGCCCTCAATCCTTGATTAATGAAACTATTAAATACAAGGGGGAGGATGTTGAGCCTAAACCCCTTATTACAATAAGCAACTAGAGTATGTCCCAAAATAATATCAGGAATCTCTACAAAATACTTGTATTCTAACAAGCACCAACTAGCAAAGAGTGCTCTACTGGCTACTCCATTTACTTTGACATAGCAGTGACATAACGGAAAGATAACTCAATATGCAACCCGATTACAACTTAGTGTTAGCCAAATAGCCACCCTCAAGTATAAGGGATACAAGTAATAGTATAGGGATTTAAGAAAGGTTGTTGAACCCACGAGGATTGGATCCCTTTCACTAGCTAGAGTGTGAACCTAAGGAGAGCTAGAATATGCAAATGTACAATCACAAAAACCTTAATTCACAAGGAAATTTAGGCTCATAGTGAGTATGTGCAAGATGGAGTAGTGATTTGATTTTGGGTTTTGAATGTAGTTTTGAATTGAAAATAACTAGATGCTCAAATGTAAACTAAATTACTCTAAAATAAACTAGTGATCAAATAGATGAAAGTTAGGATTTAGATTGTCTACCGTTAACCTCCCTTGCAAGTATCGATACATTTCAATATGAATGATGCTAAATTAATTAACCAATTTATCTCCTTGCATCCCTCTCGGGTATGACAAGGGACATGCTCCTTTTATGATATCAAGCAACCCCTCTCAGGTGTAGTACTTAACTACTTAAGTCATGCTTTTCAATCCGGTTAGGTATCTAGTGCATTACCCTAAGTGCATAAAGTTTGGAGATGAAGAAATCATGCAAACCAACCAAACTTATCTCTAAGTGATTGTAATTCACAACCCCTGCATGCACACCTAGTGTGCTTTCATGTTTTAACATTCAAAGGTTACCAATCTCTAAACATTATATCATGATATGACAAACACACATACTCAAAGTGGTAAGGTCTAAGCATATGCATTCAACTTTTGAACTAGCATGTAGGCATGTTAAAGAAAATTGTATCACATCATATTATAGCATCAATCCATACAAGATTGGCTAGGGCTTTCAACCCTAGCCCCAACAAAGTAACTACTCACTCATATTCATACAAATTTACACCAAATCTAAAATACATCAAGGAAAATTAAGGAGTTTAAGGAAAGAAAGCTTGACAAATTGATGACTAGCTCTTCCATGATTTTCCTCCTTCAATGCCCATAGATCCTCCTTGATGGTGGAATGAATGGATTATGAACTTGTTGATGTTGATGATGAATGGAATGGTGATGAAGATATGATGCTTCTTTGGCTAATTTTGAGTGGTAGTGATGGAGTTTATGGTGGTGGTGATAGAGTTTTTGGTGGTGGAAGATGGTAGTTGTGGTGGTGGTGATGGAGGAGATGGAGTAGTAAGGGGAGAATAGATATTATGAGTTTGGATTTTGGGAGATGGATATGGAGGTTTTATGAAGGAGATGAAGAGAGAGAGAAGATATAATGGGGTGGAATGGGTGATGTCTTAAGAGTGTAATGAAGGGATACTTATATAGAGAAGAGAGAGAGGAGTAAAATGATGAATGGAAGCAAAAGAGAGTAGCTCAAGCATTGTAAGAAGCATGGAGGTAGAGTATGAGAGTGGTAATAGATCCTAAAGTCAAGGGAAAGGGGTATGGAAGAGATGGAGTAAAAAGAGGGCAGTAATGATGAGCTATAAAGTGTAGAGTAGAAAAACATGACTTAGGAGAAGAGAGGAGCAGCTGCTCTCTTTATTTTGCATGGGAAACATGAAAATAAAGAGTGTTGGGGTGGTTTTGGGTCATCAAAGTCAATTTGGCAACCAAAGGAGAGAAGGTGCATAGGGATGCCTATTATCCAAAGAATAATATGATGGACTAATCTTGTTATAATCTTGTACGATTCTTCTAGGGCTATCCTTGTTAGTTTCAGCATCATAGGCCTTCCAAAAATGCACAAGAAATCCGTCCAAAGAAGGTTCTAGGCCAAACTGCCATGTTTTGACTTTGTTTTCTGCTCCTGAAGCTTCCTTCAATTGAATCTCCATCGAAACATCAGAATTAGCCTTCAACTTCTTCATACCAAATGTTCCTTGATAAGTATAGATCATCCTGGTAAAATTTCAGAGCTTAATTCGATGTGATTTGGCTGGAAATGCTTCTGGAATCCTTACAGGTCCTGTATTACCAGTTTTTCGTCTTTTAGTCAGAAACTTGGACTGATATTTTGAAGGCCTTACACTCCGAAATAGCTCTTGAACTCTTCATAAGAAATGATCCCTAGGATGTCTAGAATGGATCTGGAAAGTTTCAACTCATTTGGAGTTCGGTTGATCAGGCTGCCACCCCTCCTTTCTTGTCTAGCTCGCTTTCTCCTAGCCGGAGTAAGAAAATGTGCTAAGGTTGACTTTTTAGTGCATTTCCATGCTTCTCCATCATTTCCTAGCATGATAAGGAAAACACAATAAATATATAATATATATATATACATAAACACAAAGGTTAAGCAAAAGTACAAGATTAGGGGAATAATGGAATTGGATTAGTCAACATTAAATTGGACTTTAGAACAAGTAATTTTCATGTTTTAAGGCACAAATATGTATATGAATTATGGTCCAACAAGTAGCATAATTACCCGCTTTTAGCACAGCTTTCCTACTATGTTTCCGCCAGATGATAAATCTGACGACACTTAGCTTCATCCTGGCATTTGGCGGTAACGACCATTTGACGATGCAAACAGCTCGCTGCTAACCTAGACCAGATACGGCACATTGAGTGCATACACTAGCACAAGGCCCTACTAGTTCTACACAACAAGTGTAGACTCTTATTTCACGCCAAAGACGCGACCTAAATACAAAACTGCAGTAAAATAAAACAGTAGTAACATAACTAGCTAAGACCGGACCCAAAAAGAGGGTCGAAGCCCTAGAAACAATCCAGGAAAGGATAAATCCACAATCTGCTAGCTGGGCCAGGCCCAAATCCCCTACAGCCACCGCCACCGGACCATGCAGAGGGCCGCCGCGCAGCTTTCGCCAAACCGCCATCACCGATCTGTCATCCCAGATTAGAACTAGAACCTGCAGAGAAACAATCTTCATCGCACCATGGAGAAGACGTGTGGAAACATGCCCACCCAGATCGGAATCAGACGATTCTAACTAGATCGGGCTGCTCCGAGTAGCCCCCATCCACACCGCGCCGAACATCTCACCGCCTAATCGCCTCCCAATCTGAGATAGAATCCGTTGAGTTGGCCATCGAAGAGAGAACCTGAAGCCAGCAGCTGTAATTTTCCCCTCCCTCACTGACATCCACCGTAATCTCACCGATCGGAATGAGAACGTTGATCGAGAGACCCAGCCTTACACCCAACTCATGCATAGTCGATAATGGCCCATCCGACGATGACGTAGGGGCACGCCACTGGACAGAGGGAGGAAGACCTAGTGTCTTTCACTCAGGCGCGTACAACGCGTTCTTTCTTTTTATTTTATCTCCCTATTCATACCATCATAGATGATAAGTATGAACCAAAGAATATAAAATTTCAGTCTTATTAAAAATGTTATTCTCTCTGAGAGGTAGGTGGAGGCCATGGTCTTCTGGCGGCGGTTCTACGAATTGGGCTAGAGGAGAGAGGTATTCCTTATTGTCCGGTCACTGGGAGATAGAGATAACAAGATGATAGGAGCATTTTAATGCAATGTTTTAACTGTTATTTCCTCATATTTACTTAGTTATTTCCTTAAATGAATCTTTATTGTTTAGGAAAGTTACTATTTTTAGAAAGTTTCCATTTTTAGTAATAGTTTCTATTTTCAGGTCCTTGGAGTAAATGAGCTCGGAAATGGAAAGAAGAGCTAGCCCACGTTGGAGGGAGCTCAAGGACTACATAAATGAGCTGAAACGAAGAAATGAAGTTTTCCTGGTCCAACCAGGAAACCTTGTCCAGAAAAGGAAACTTTGTCATAACAAGACCCTTGAAGCAACCAAGAAAGGAAAACGGAAAAAGGAAGTGTCATGGCATTGAGAGAAGCTTCTTGAAGACATTAGAAGATGACATGGCTTGAAGGTGATGCATAAAGGCCCAAGAAATCTCAAGAGAAGTTGGATTTTCGCCAAAATGGATGAAGGCCCATGTAAATTAGGGTTTGTGACGCATGAGAGATATTTTTGGAGGATTTATATGTGTTTTCCATGAAATACAAAGAGGGAAAGAAGGAGACAACGTTGAAAATCAGAAATATAATTGAAGATATGCCTTGGAGATTTTCTAGGGAGAGTTTTAAGGGAGAAGATATTCTTGGAGGAGTTAATTATGGTGATTGCCGTGAAAAGGGAGAGAGAATGTGTGATGCCAACTTGAAAATCAGAAAATATCAAGGAGATTGACGTTGGAGACTTTCAAGGGAGAAGTTTAAGGAAAGAAGAAGTGTGTGCAACAAGAAAGAAGTCCAAAACAAGTCTAGGTTCGTTCCCTATTTTCTCTAAGGATATTATGGCCCAAATTGGTGAAAAAAATCAGAATAAATCTTATATATTTCGGCAATAATATATTAAAAGGGATTTAGACTTGTTTTGGAGACTTTTGATTGGTTGGATGACACACTAAAGCTTACATGGCACTACGGGATTGGTTGGACAACACAATAGGGCTTACTTGGCATATTGTCATTGGATGAGCTATGTGGCATTTTCAGAAAATTCATTGGGAAAATAATAGAAGAATCATGAAGCCTTGGCCGTCCCCTATATATACTCCCTCATTCTTGACGTTTTGGAGTTCCACACCTTACAATTCAGAAATTTTCTCTATAACGTCAAGCTATCTCCATCCTCTAGTGCAAGCTTCAACGTTTCAAGCAAGGAAGAAGAAAAGAAGAACCAAGCCGTGAGCATCCCTCCATCATCCACCTTGAAGACTTGCTTTCAAGATTCAAGACTCCATAACGTCAACACCTCCATCCCCATCTCCATCTCACGGTGTAATTCAACCTCTTTCTTTGTAACCTTGTTTGATTTTCGTGGAATTGTTTCTAGTTGACAACAATATTTGAACAAAGTTTAATTATGAAATTTTATGATTGAATGATATTTTCGATTCCTATGTTTGTGATTCTAAGTTGCTTTTGTGAGATTGTTCAATTAGATTTGCTTGATTGATATCTTTTGTATGTTTATTCTATATGGTTCGAAACATCTAGGGTTTATGTATAATTGATGCTAGATTTAAGTTTATGATTCACCTAATAGTCTTGTGAACTTAAATCAAAAGTAGTAAAGGCTTTGGACAAAAGTTGAATTTAATTGAAAAGGATTGCAATTAGATGAACTTATTCATACTAAGTTGTTCACTTGAGTTGATAGCCTTTCTCTATGTGTATTGCATTGAACATGTTATGATTAGCTAGCTTTCTAGACTTTGATTGCATGTTTGATATGATTGATCTAGGTGCTTTCACTTAGGTTAATTAGCAAGGAAAGTAAAATATGGGAAATCGTTTGCTTTGAATGTTTCACATGATCAACTTCTTTCTCATGATTTAGATGAACACTTGTAGGAATTGAATTGAATTTGATTATGGAATTGGTTTTGATTTTTGTTTCTTATGTTTCATTCTTGTATTTGTGTTTTTGTATTTACTTAATTTTATTTCTTTATTTTAATTTTCGGAAACCTAAACCTAAAACCCCCCTTTGATTTCGTAAATTTGTATATACTTTGTTTTATTTTTGTAAATATTATACTTTGTTTTTATTTTAATTCTTTACTTGTTGTACAATGACAGGTGTACCCTCAATCCCCGAAATAGAACGATCCCTATTTACTATATACTAAAGATGACATTTTATAGGGTTAAATTATATGCTTTCTTTGAGCGTATCACAAGATTCCCGTCATCGGCTTCTCGAAATTGAGAGTGGTGGTGTATCTGAGTCGCGGGGTTGACACAAAGATAATGGATTCGGGTTAGACTAGATCGAGAATGGATGAGCAAGACTGCAGGGGTTCGGTGAGCGAGGTGCTGGCCGGTGGCCTGCTTTGGGTCTTCTACCTCTGTCTGTGTTGACGGGGGACAAAGACCTTGAAGACTGCGGTGTTGGGCTTACAAGTGTGACTTATTTTGTACACGGGGACTGTTTCGATGTTTAAAGCACTGCCAGATTACTTACCCTTCCTAACCTTGAAATGCTTTTTTGAAAATCTGAATCCTTCACTCAACTGAATGATACTAGCACCAGTAGATCTAAACAAACAGTATTATTTTCTTTTCTTTTTTCTAAGGCTATGGAAAAGAAAAAAAAAATCCTAGCCAAACCTATACCATTTTAGGTTTTTCAATTATCAGATATAATATGGTAAAGTACTGTCATATGTTTCTTCCCTTAGCCCTCTTTAAATGGGCTCTCAAACTTTCTTCTGAAGTAACATGAATAATGATCCAGCGACTTCAAAGGCGGCGACTGCCGCACTGGTGTGGGGCTGATGGTCGTCAGCGGCGATGCAAGAGGTGTTGTGCAAGCGACAGATATGTGGCCTATGGTTTTCTCTAGGGTAATGGGTTGGGGGTCTAAGAGTCTGGACTTGGGCCCAAGGTTACTGGCCTGGGCATGGGATTGGGCTAGACTCTGGGTTTTATTTTTCTGGTTTATTCTTTAGGGATTCCTCCAGTTTTGTGGGAGGAATTTGTAGATTCTCTCTGAGATTTGTCACCAAAAATACCCAGAATGTCTTGGCCTCTTTATTTTCTAGGACATTTTAGGGTAAATTTTGGCTGATCTTCATGATCTTTAAAAATGTTGAGTTACTTAGGTGGTGACTTATTTGATAGCCCTATAGGGGTGGCTCGTTATGTGTAATTTCGCTTATCAATGCAATGAGTTGGCAATTCTCTCAAGAAAAAAAAATCCTAGATGATAAGTGATAAGTTCTTTACCATCATAAATGGTAAAAAACTAAAAATTATAGCGTTTTAGCTGAACATATATTGTGAGCTATTAAATGAGGATAATGGTTTGCAAAATAAGAGCATTGGATTTTTCAGAATGTTTGTAAAACAAAGCCAAAATAAGCATACATATAAGGTATTGTTCAATACTACAATATTGCCAAATCACAAAACAATAGTTCAGTACAATAATTGCATGCAATATATTTTTAGAGAGACAAACTTTGTAGTTGATGTTATAGCCAACTTAGGCCATAATTTTAATGATGGCGCCTCTTGGACCAATATGGTTCCTAAAGAAGTATCTAGTGCCTTATTATTTGATAATGTAAACTATGGTTGCTCTAGGGACTTTCAATCATAATTTATAGTCTTTTTGCATAGAAAAAAAAAATTGCATGCAATAATATGACTTTGGAACATTCATCAGCAACCACCGGGAGCAAATCCGACTCTCCCTCCAGCAACATCATATAGCACCTCCATATTCTTCTGCTGAGTATTCCCGAAAATCGCAATGTCATTAGCATCATCATTCCCGGCAAAAGCCAAGCAAACCTGCTTCAAACCGTTGAGAAAGTAGACAATTCCGGTTGCGTCCAATTCCAACGTAACCCCGTCGCCGAACACAAACTCTATTTTCGGATACGTCACCGTTGGATAGCTACTAAGGTCATAGCATGTATCTAGGAGCTCACCCGGTCCCGGAACTAACGGATAGCTTGTCATCGCTGCCCGAAATGCATCCCGCAAAGCGGTATACGCTGTGGACGGCAGCCGCGAGATGACGGTCCCAGAGTCGATGATCGTCCCCGGGGATGAAAACACTGAAGCAGGAATTGAGAGCTTTTTTCCGTTCACATTGATACCAGCCACGTCTATGCCGTAAAAATCTGAGCTCAAGGATAAAGTAGTGAGCCGTGTGTATTTTACAGCAGTATTGGAAGCTCCATCAGGTGCGCCGAAGCTGAGGTATCCAATAGAGCTTGCGGTTGGTGGCAGACAGTAGGAGAAGAAGCGGTTGTACTTTTGTATGGTTTGTTCAATGATGGAGAACTTGTTGCGGGAGAGACCAAGTATACCGGCCGTACCATTGATGAAGCCTTCGTTTTGTTGGCCGCAGCCAAAGAAGAACCCATCAAACACGTCGTTTGGAGTTAAGGTCAGCTTGTCTGTGGCGAATAATCCAATGGTGTAGGATGAGTCTCCATACACCAAGGCGTATAAGCATGTGTCTGCTAAGCATTTGTTGAATTCTGCATGCATATCAGATAATACCCGTTATATATGATGGATTTTCTTAATATAGATTTCAAATCATGGTTCTAGGTATTTACTTGTACTTGTCCTGAGTTGGATGCAGTCTGTGCTATTACAGGAAATGTTGGTATATGAGGTGGAGGCTGAGGGGTCGAAAATGGGCTCCTTTTGTGGGTAGCAAGAGCCAGCACAAGGTTGGCATTGAGTCCAAGTGAGATAGCTTCCGGTGTCAAATACAAGCGAAAGTGGTTTGTTAGGTGTGCCCAATCCTACCGTCACCACGTAGTTGCTTGCACCTTGGCTGGTAGCCCATCGGGCCGGGAGGGTGGTGGCCTTCGATTGGCTTAGAACCTCGTTGCCGTTCAATTTCTTCAAAATTCGGGAGTTGATTGAGTTCACTCGCACTTGGTCTTGCTCTAGAATTTGAGTGTGATTCGTAGCAGTTGCTTTGTGTTGAGCGAGATGAGAGCATGGCCCATGCTTGTGTACCACTTCAAGAGATGCCTTCCTCTTATTACCTGATGAAATCAAATAACTAAGGTTAACTAGTCAACACATATCTAGAATTGCACGTAGCCATTATATAACATATCGTGTGTGTGTGTGTATATATATATATATACACAGTCTTTCCATGCTAAGGACCTCCTTAGATTTTAAAATCTAAAGATTTCCTTGAATAGAATCACTTTTCAATTGCATATTCATATCTTGACTGTTCAGTTTTTAGGTCTTAGTATGGATCACTTCTGTAAATTTTCAGCCAAATTGATAATCATTAAGGTATCGAACTGGATTAAATCAATGAACGAACCGAATCTGTCCAACCTGAACCTTTTGTGTTCATAATTTTAAATCACATTTTTGAATGCCTTAACGATCATCAATTTGGGTGAAAATTTGCACAAGTGATCTATACATTAGGACCTAAAAACTGAACGGTCGAGATGTGGATATGCGATAGAAAAGTAAGTCTATTCACCGTTTGTGTTCATAATTTTAAATCACAGTTTTGAATGCCTTAACGATCATCAATTTGGGTGAAAATTTGCAGAAGTGATCTATACATTAGGACCTAAAAACTGAACGGTTAAGATGTGGATATGCGATCGAAAAGTAAGTCTATTAAAGAAAATCCTTAGATTTTAAAATCTAAAGAGGTCCTTAGCATAGAAAGACTGATATATATATAATATATATATATATATAATATTTATCCAGAGCGAGGTCTCGCTCTGAAATTAAAGTGCGTGGTTAGAATTTATGGTCACTTTTCGGTCTCATATCCACATCTCGACCGTTCAGTTTATAGGTATTAATGTATAGATCATCTCTGTAAAATTTCAGCTAAATTGATTACCTCTAATATATATATATATATATATATGTACTAATATATAATATATATATATATATATTTGATGCAATGAGTGATAGCAGAGGGACAACCTCTCTAGCACTCCAATTTATTAAGCCAAAAAAAATGTGAATGACAACGGAGGGAGACTTAACCAAAACCTCCAAAACAAACAAGTAAAACGAACAAGTTAACGAAACCTAAACTATAGAAGACCCAAAACATCACTCTCATAGAAAGATGAGAGAAATGGAACATATCATGTATGTGTGTGTGAGTGTGTTTTTTAACCTTTGGTGGAGGGGCTACAGGTCGTTGCTGGCAATAGAGAACGGAGATCAACTGTGTGGGTATCTGCTTCTGCCAAGGCAAAGCCTTTGTCCAAAGAGCAGAGAGTTAGGCATAGAAGTAGAGACAAACCGATGAAATTCCTCATACTGAGGGGAGAGGAGAAGGAGGAGGAGCCAGGACTAACACCTGCCATAAATTATTAATGATAGACCAAGTTCGATCTAGCTCAAAATTTTGTTGCTCCTAGGATCAGCAAACGCTTGGCTTTATAAGCTAATCGAAAAGATAGGGGTTTACAGTGGGGCATAATGTGGGGTGGCGGGTTCTGCATTAATTCTGTTTTCTAACGTGGGAGGACATCTACTGTCCCCAAAATCCCTATCCTAAATCTGTCCCTCCAATAATAATTTGACACCTGTTTTTTTACTAACATGGACTTTTTTTTTTTTTTTTTTTAAATGGTGGTCGGGTGGGACTACTACTTCGGGGTCGAGAGCAACATGGGTAACACCCCTCCCCATTGAGTGTTTTTCACATGCGGATGATCGAACTAGTGACCTCCTTACTACCAGAGTACCAGGAGTATCACTGTAGCGTTCGCCCAACATGCAGGACCAACTTGCTACCACTGGATTATATTTTTTCAACCATTTTTCTCCTATTAAATTATTTTTTTAAATAATAAAACTTAGTTTACCCATCTGTTCGTGTTGATCAGATCGCAGCCTTGAGGCCTTAGGAGTGGAATATGGGAAATCTAAGCGATCCAAACAATAGTTTCCTCACCATCAAACCCACGACAGATTTGTCGACTATAATTGTTTCTATCTTACTACCGGTAATTTTATAGATCTCCTTTCTCTGTTTCTTCTGGGTCAGTCCTTTTGTTTCTTCTGGATGATAAACTGTCGTTGTAACTATTGGATACTCTTCCTTCAGTATTCAGAAATATATCAGTCCTTGATTTGGGTTTTATTGGAGCCACTACAATTTCTCCTCTATTGATCATTCATGGGTATCCCCACCACATCTACCCGATCAAATTCAAATACATATAAGAGTAAGGATCCGGACGATCTAGGTATGATGATGACGAATAATTGGTAGAACACGAAGAAGAAGAGATTGATGAGGAAGAAGAGGAGCCATTTCAGAAGCCTATGTGGACAGAGGCCGTGAAAGTCTCCTGAGGATGACGAGGTTTTTCCTTTTCGAAGTGGCAGTTATCCAAACTTGGCTGGTATTCTTTGCTTGAGTTTTTATCTGCATATGAGATTGTTCATGATCAGGGAGAAGAATAAGTTGTTACAGAAACGATGTTGATAAGAAGAGAGCGTTTATCTAAAGAGAGTCAGTTTTGTTTGTGTTGAATTTCTCTAAAAAAGAAAAAAGAATACAATTTTTTTTTATGGTATTTAGTATTTATTTTTTAATATGAGTTAACAGAGTTAGTGGAGTGTTAGGTTAGTGAATAGGTGTCAAATTATTATTGGTGGGACAAGTTTGGGATAGGGATTTTGAGGACAGCAGATTTCCTTCTAACGTCTGGCTATCAATATATCCAATTTTAATATACTTTTCTCTTGTTATAAAAAAAAAGGGGAAATGATCATTTATCTAATTTCAGCTTAAAAATTGCTCACTTGCTCCACCAACAGTTTTTTAACTCCATTTACTCAAAACACTCTAAAGGATTATTTCCCTTATACCCAATTTATTATTATTTTATTCTTTTTATTTATTTTTGGGACTTTTTTGCCCTCTCCTTCATAGGAGCATTTTAATGCGACGTTTTAACTGCATTTCCCTACATTTTTCTGCTCCATTTCCTTGAAAAATCCCTGTTTTGGAAAGTTTCCACTCTTTGATTGGGAAAGTTCCTTATTGTAGAAAGTTTCCATTTTTGTAGTTTCCATTTCTCATTTCTGTCAAGTTTCCATTTTCAGTTTAGGAAAGTTTCTATTTTTCATTTTTAGTAAGTTTCTATTTTTCATTTTTAGAAAGTTTCTATTTTCAGTATAGTTTCTATTTTCAGGACCTCCGAGCTAAAAAGTGGAAATGAACGCACGAATGGAAAGAGGAGCTTGCGAACATCAAGACGAACGAATATGAGAGAAAAAGGGCCACACAATTGAGCAGAAATGAAGAAATAAGCTTTCCTAGTCCAACCAGGAAATCCTGCGAAATGGAGGAAGGCTTCCCAAGCAAGTTTCCAACGCAACCATGAAAAAGAAACGGAAAAATAATGTGTTTTGCGTTGGAGGATGAGAAGGCTTGAAGTTGAAGCAACGAGGCCCAAGAACCCTATGGATTTTCGGCAAAATGGATCAAGGCCCATCAAAGCCCATGACATTAGGGTTTGTGACGCAAAACCCTAACCCTAGGGATGTGTTTCCGTGAAAACCAAAGGGAGGAGAGAAAAGTGGCGTGAAATATCAAGAGGAAATAAAAGATTACGCAAGAGATTTTCTAGGGTGAAGTTTATGGAAAGAAAAAGTGTGGGCATCAAGAAAAGCACCGAATGGCGTCTAGATTCATTCCTAGAAACCCTAAACATGTTTTGGCCGAAATTACAAGAAGAAAATCAGAAAATATTCAAGGGATTTCGGCAAGAATATATTAGGGAATCATCTTGGAGTTTTGTGATTGGTTGGATGACACACTAGGGCTTATTTGGCAAATTCTCATTGGTGGAAGGCATGTGGAATTATTAATTTAATTCCTTGGAAAATAAAACAGAAATTCACTGCTTGGAGGCCAAAACTTGCCGTTCCCTATATATACTACACCCTAGACGTCTCAAAAGAGACCACCTTACAATTCAGAAAATTCTCTCTACGCGCGAAAGCTCTCTCCATTCTCTAGTTCAACCTTTGGCGTTTTCAAGCAAGGAAGGAAGAAGCAAGGACTAAGCCGTGAGCATCATCAACCATTCCACCTTGAAGCCGTGCACTTTGAAGCTTGCTTTCAAGTTTCATTAGTACATCATTCGAGTTATTCATCCATCTCTCCATTCACGGTGTAATTCAACCTTCTTTCTTGTAATCACTTTTGATTCTCCTTGTTTGATTTCGTTAAAGATTGTTCTAGTTAACATTGATGTTTGAACAAGGTTTATAATCTGAAAATTTGTGATTGAATGAAGATTTCGATTCATACTTTGTGATTCCAAAGTTGCTTATGTGTGATTGTTCGATTGAATTTGCTTTATAGATAACTTTTGTATTTTAATATTATGTGGTTCGAAACACTTAAGGTTTTGATATGAATGGTGCTAGATTTAAGAACATGATTCAACTTTTTGTGTTGTGAACTTAAATCGAAAGTAGTAAAGGTTTTGGACAAAAATCGAATTCAATTGAAGAGGATTGCAATTAGGTGAACTTATTCATACTAAGTTGTACATTTGAGTTGATAGCCTTTCTATGTGTTTCATGCGTTGAACATGTCATGATTGACTAGCTTTCTAGGGCTTGATTACATGTTTGATAGGATTAGTTTTGGTGCTTTCACTTAGATTAATTAGCATTGAAAAGTAAAATATGGGAAATCGTTTGGTTTCGAATGTTTCACATGATCAACCCCTTTCACATGACTTGGAAGAACAATGTAGGGTTTAATTCGAATTTAATCATGAACTTGGTTTTAATCTTTGTTTCTTACATTTCATTCTTGTATTTGTGTTTTTGTTTATACTTAGTTTTAATTCTTTTAATTTTCGAAAAAACCAAAAACCTAAAACTCCCCTAATTTCGTGAATAGTGTTTATATGTGTAAATATTATACTTTGTTTTATTTTAATTGTTTAAATTGTCCTACATTGACAGGTGTACCCTCAATCCCCGGAATAAAACGATCCCTATTTGCTTATACTACTAAGAGCATCTCCAACAGAGTAGCTAAATTTAATTTTTAGCTATATTTATCTATTTTTGAAGTAAAATTCAGCTCCAACAGACTAGCTATAGCTTAGCTATATTTAACTTTAGCTAAATTGGCTAGCTATATTTAGCTAGAGAATCCTACATAGCTAAAGCAAAAGTTATATTTCTCTCTCATCTTTTGTCCACATGTCAGTTTACGATTCGATGAAACATAATATATCACTTACAAATAGCTATCATTGATGGAGCAACATTGTTAAATCAATAGCTATAATTCACAAGTTAGCTAAATTTAACTAAAAAATAAATTCTACTGTTGGAGATGCTCTAATGATGTTTAAAGGGTTAAATTATATGCTTGCTTTGAGCGTATCACTCCTTCTTTCTCACTTAGAGAGGGAAGTCATCATCCACCTTGCTTTGCTCTGGTGACCAGTGGCCGGCTGCTGTCTTCGTGGACTGGTGATCGGAATCCGCCTACCGGACCGGTGACCGGATTCAAACGTCTAATTTTATTATCCCCAATAATACCCAGTAATCATATTATTGGCCCCCAATAACAAGTTTATTAGGGATCAATAATTAATGAAAAATGAAGATGTTTATAATTTTGAAAGTTTTAGTATGGTTATCCAAATAAATTATCTTATTATTGCCTCGCAATAATCTTATTATTGCCCCAATAAACATTTTATTGCCCCCCAATAATCTGTTTACTGCCCCCCAATAATCTTATTCTTATCTTCCAATAATCGTTGTATTGCCTACTAATGATCTTATTATTGCCCAACCAAATCATAATAAACAAAACAATCATTGCTAGAAACATCCCATATTGAAATCGGCCAATTTTTTGGAGAAACAAACCACCGCAACAACCATTGGAGGTCTCCTACCCATTTTACCAGAAAGACGGGGAAAAAAAAAAAGAAAGGAGAAAACAAAACCCTAGAAATTTTTTTTTTCTTTGCAGCCACCCTAAACAAAAAAGATTTCCGGCTTTTTCCTTTTGCCGCCACTCCACACGGGCCTCCACCCCAACCTACCTACATGCGGCATCCCCCAGCAGTCCAACGCCTGCAACAGCGCTGCTCCCTACCGGCCTCCTGCGCTCATCCCACAACCCACGCAGACCTCGCTGCAGACCCGTGCCTAGCAGCCCATCCCACCACCGATTCGGTGATCCCTGCAGCACCAGACCCCTGCCTTGCAAGCGCAGTCTTCCTTCTGCAGCCTGCAACACACAGCCAGATAGCACCGTCCGGCCTCGTGCTCGGCACCACAGTAACAGAGCAGCACAGCCCGTGCCCACATCACTAGACACTCAGCCTAGCCGTAGACCAGAGAACACGCCCGGTTCGTGAACGACGGGCCTTCCATAAGCCTGGTGTCGTACCCGGCCCAGGTTGCTCCATTGCCTGAAGATAAGGTCTTCGAGGAAGGCGGAGAGGCGAGGCAGGATGATCTGGAGAAAGAGAAGGAGAACCAGCATTGGTGGCAGGTATGCAGGCCTCCGACGACGGCCTCGGGAAGCAGAGGGGAGAGAGAGAGAGAGTGGCATGCTTTTAATTTTATAATTAAAATTTTGTCTAAAATAGTCTTTTTATTTTCAAATGGGTAAGTGGGCACAATAATCTCTTACTGGAGTAAGTGGGCAATTTTAAAAGTGAAATTGGGTAAGTGGTCACCGCCTTTAAAAAAAAACAAACAAACAAAGTTATGGTAACCACTCAAATATCTCTTATTGTCATTTCATGATGTTTCTATTTTAAATTTAGACCATACGTTTGAATGGAGATGAATATATTCACTTAATCTGATATATAGAACTGTGCGAAAAGAAAATGTAGGTATCTTTTTCCAAGACAGATTTGAGATGTGGGGCTTCAAATCTTCTATCCCCAAATTTCTGTCCCCTCCCCTGTCTCCTAATCAATTTTTGACACGTGTCTTGCCACCTAAGACTACTAACAGCAATCTAACTTCGTTTAAGCCTTTTTCTTTCTATCTCTTTCAAACAGCAAACTAACAGCTATGAAAAACAGAGTTTGACAAAAAAAAAAAGTATAAAAAACAGACTGCAGTTCTCATCTTCTCTCTATCTCTCTCAGACTCATATGGAATCTCGACCTGTATATAACGCCAACAACTTGAAGAGCACATCCATATGAATCCCTGACCTCTAAAAGCAATTATGCTTAACATCTGCTATACATCCGGTCAGATTTTTTTTCCTCTCATGCCCATGTTAATCATGGTTGGATTCTCTGAACTTTACTAAGATTACATAAGCTTTTTTTGACTTCGTCAATTCAATATGAACCCAGATTCCAACATGAACCTAGATGTCAACATGAACCCAGATTTCAGCAAGAACCCAGATTTTATACAAATCCACTAGCAAAATCTATTCAAAGCAACCAAATGATATAAAATATATAGAGCGATCCATTTCTAGAACAATCGCAAGAAAGACAACCCGGATGAAGACTCAATCCCCTTCGATGCCGAAATTGAATTTGAGCATAACCAAAATCTCCAACATAACAAGCAAAACCAGATTGACCCATCTAAAAAGAGATGAGAAATGTGAAGGTGACTGAACTGAACAGAACGCAAAAAAAGGATTCATTAATTTTCTTTGCTGGAATTGCATCTACGTTTTTTGCTTATGCTGTAATTAGA
Organism: Rosa lucieae; assembly: GCA_024704745.1. Lineage (NCBI taxonomy): Eukaryota > Viridiplantae > Streptophyta > Magnoliopsida > Rosales > Rosaceae > Rosa > Rosa lucieae. The sequence continues at coordinate 20,344,317 of CM045495.1, read as the reverse complement.
TTTTTATTTAGAATTTTTTTTAATTTCCAGTTAACAGAGTTAGATGACTGTTAAGTGAGTTGACATGAAATGACACATCCTAACATGTTAATAGAGGGACAAGAAAGGAGACAGGAAATTGGGGACAGAGGATTTGGAGCCGAGATGTGGACTAGTTGGCCAGCTAGCTAGCTTGGCGGTACGCACATGTATAATTAATTACACTGATGGGTGCATACACTGATGGATGCTTATGCATGTCACGTAGTTGAATGACTACATAGTGCGTGTTGCATGGCAAAATATGAGGGATAGATAATCACAATTCACAACTCAAGTCTCAAGTCATTAATCAAAAAAAAAAAAAAAAAAAAATTTCAAGTCGTCTTCCAAGTCTCTGTCTTCATACGCGTAAGTCAGTGCAAAGGAAGTCACCAATACACCAGTCATCATCCCTCTAATCAAGGAAATTAAATGAGAAGAGGACAAAAAAAAATATGGTGAAATGAAAATTATAGAATAAAAGGTAGAAATTCAATGAATTGTACGTTTGTGGACAGGCATACTGAATTATAGTTTTGGAATAGGCATCAACAATTTGAATCACAATAGTCTTGCATTTGATTTCATGTATGAAAACCTTTCGATAATCGTCTACTTTCAAAAGTTTATTTTATTTCGTGTAAAATGTCTTTCATTGTATGTATGTGTGTGTGCAAGCTATGAAAACAGGGGTTAAGCCCAAAAAAAAAAAAAGGGTAATAAAAGTCTAAATCTGATTAGGGCAATGGCCCCCACTCGACTTGCACTGTGTCCGCCATTGGCTGCGGGGCCATGTCTATGGGCCAACCCATCACCAGCCATGACGGATGTGGACATTACTATAGGCAGGAATCGGTGGAGATGTAAAATGATTAGTTTAGAATTATCAGTGTGTTCTTCTTTCAGCGGTTTTTGTTTTGTTTTTTGTTTTAAACAGACATCATTTTTTAAAGACTGGCATTGCACATATTAGAAAGAGAAACATGGGAGATGTAAAAATGCATGTCTTAAATGTCTCAAATTATGATATAGTTGCGAACCACATATCACGTGTTTTCTGCTCCGAGCTAATGTTGGTCCATGTAACAAATACCATGCTGATTGATTCACCGAAAAAAAAAAGTAAAAAAATAAGCTCTATGTATTCAGCTCCGTTAAAATGTCGCGATTCTATTTACACAGGCCACCACTTGGCGGTGCTGCAAAGTAATTCAGAACTACAGAACAATTACAAATCTTGAGAATGCGGCAGATTTCCTACAGGCTAAGAACTGCTATGTACATAACAAGCAATACTTTTTTTTTTTTTTTGAAATGTTAATATGGTTGAATCAGATTTCTTTCACCTTTGCTTTTTTTTTTTTTTTTAATTCCATTTTTTTTTCATCAGTTCTTTTTAACCTTCTCTCCCTTACTGGAGCGAGCTAAATTTAGCTCTATGGCTAGCCCTTTAGCCCTTGGTGGGACCCACGGAAAATAAGCTCAATCTTGCTCTTTCTAATGCAATACATTAATCCAATGGCTCGTAATCATGCAAACATTTGAATCCAATCAAGAATCTACATATTTGCTTCCTAAGTGGCACATGGCACTTAAAAAGCTTATCAGAAAATGTTATCAACAATACCACATAAATACCTTATCAAAATATACACCTCAAAAATTAATTTTTTCCTCATAAATTAATTTTAGTCTAAATTAAAATATTATTAAAATAAAATAAAATCATAAAAATTAAAAAACATAATGTAAAATCATAAAATACTTGATAGGGCTAAAATTTAGCCCTCCCTTACTGGAGATGGTTTACTTGTTCATGAATAAATAATAATATTTCTGAGGGCTAAATTATAGCTCTCCCTTACTGGAGATGGCCTTAGTGTGGCCATAGGCCAATTTATCTGGACCACAGATTCTGGAAGTCATCAGTCAATAGTCTTCGTTAGTCAATGCAAAAGGATGCCATCGATGAACCCTCTAATCAAAGAACTGGAAGTGATGCCAAACCATTTCCTATAGGCTGTGTTTTGAACTTTTGATGGAGGAAAGGAGAGATAGAATTTAACAAAAGGGTAACGGTAGAGACTTCAATGAGGCTTAAGATTTGTGGTCACAATTCTAAATGTCATGTTATGCCACCTACACACATCAGCCAAATCATGCCATGAAACTTTTGAGAAAAAAAAAAAAAACCATCTTTATGATTTAAATTGGGTTTTCCTTGAACCTTAATTAATATCTAGGAGCTGGGTTTAATTAATCAAGGGATCTATTGTATTGGGTTAGCTTTAATTTTTCATCTACTATTTCAATTTCATTGTTTAATAATGTAAAGGAAGTTTGGAGACTTATATGGTTGAACGTTTCCAGATAACTTCACCTCATAATTTGTACTTGAATCGTATACTAGTGGTTAAGCAGTATCAACTATGGTGCATCACTAATTTCCTGTACTTTAGAAAGATTGATGATTGCTTAGATTTGTATTATGGCAGATTTTGAGTTTATGATAAGATGTGTGGTTTTGTTCTGAGTGTTTATGCCTGCAATTCCTTGCTTAACATGCTTGTGGGTTTTAAACTCAATTCACCACAAGTATAAGAAGAAGAAGCAAAAAAAATATGAGACTGCAAAGAATAAGAGAAAATTTTTGGAGAAACTCGATTTACCAAAACTTAAGGTCCCTGTTCTTTCCTGTGGATTTCATTTATGGAGATGATTTGCAGAGAGAGAGAGAGAGAGAGAGAGAGAGAGAGAGAGAGAGATCTAGAGGAGTAAAGACTGAGTTAAGACATGAGTGGACGTTCAGAAATTACTAGCTGATAGCCTCTATAACTGTGCTAACGGCTCTAGATACCAATTTTACATCGGGGTCCGAACTTTAGGTACCTTTCTGATATTTTTTGAACTTGAGGTACCAAAATTTATTAGAAGTAAAACGTCAGGTACTGTATGCATAATCAAGGGCATAGATATACACGTACTCCGATGGGCTACAGCCCACCTCAAATTTTGAAAAAACATTAATTTGTTGCTTAATTTAGTTTAAAATATTAAATATAAAAAGTAGCCCACCCCAAATTTCTAAACTTAGACCATATGTTATTTTTTTTGGTCATATATATACGTAATATGTTATTTCTTTGCTTGAAGTATTTGATTGTATTTTATTTTGTATTATGCTTTAAGAGGCATAGTTGCGTAACAAGCTTGTTTTTTTGGGGGTAAATTAGGTCAGAAAAAGAGTTGGCTAAGAATTATGATACAAATTCAATAATTAAATATTTTCGCTTCTATTCAAGAGTGCATGGTACAATTTGAGTAAGTATGCTATTTTGTTTTAGACTTTTGTTATCGAATTTATATCAAATGTTATAATGTTTTTTTTTTTTAATCAAATAATAATTTTATTCATACTTTTGGATATTACATCCCAAGGGCAATAGTGGCCTCAAAATAAGAAAGCCACACCCCTATAATCATCAATAAGCCATAGAGGCCCAGCTTCTTTCTAAAACCTAATACCAGTGCTGCGCAACGCTGCTTTAGCAAGACAATAAACTATATTATTGCTTCTATTTAGAGTATGAGCATATAGGCCTCCATTTAGAGTATGCTCTACTGCTCCTTTTAAACTTCCTTGATCATCTCGTACCATCGCTCCCTGACCTACTTTTCTATTCTTGGGGTCACACACAGCATCGACATTGAGTTTAAGGCAACCAGCTCTTGGTGGATTAGCTCCACCTCTCAGTTGTCTCCAATGGCGGATCCAGGATTGGAACCTTGGACGGGCTGGATTTCTTAAAAAAATATATATAATATATATATATATATATGTTCAAGGAAAACCTATTTTGTGTTTAGCAAAACTCTAGGTTACTTGACCTAGTGGAATAGGAGGAATTAGAAGGAGAGATCATAATCAATGTAGAATTACTTTCCTTGATGATTGAGCTATGCATTGTAATCCTCTATATAAAGAGGCCCCTATTATCAATGAGAATACACAGCAAATTCCTCCCAAATTCAGTTTCTCTACAACACGTTATCAGCACGAGCCCTAACCCTGAAACCCTAAATTCGTAGCCTTCAAATCCTAGAAACCTCAGCCGCCCAACTCGAAGATCTCAACTCCAGGAGTCCGAAACCGGTTGCCCCATCCCCAAAACCGGCCTGACAAACCACCGAACTGGCCACCGGAAGAAGCAAAACGTTCCCCTGCCCGGTTCAAAGCCTTCCTCACCACCTCCTGCAGCCATACTTGACAACCTGCAGCACCTCCACCCCAGAAACCCGGAACCGGAAAAACCTCCACCGGAATCGGCCTAGAATCATCCGAACCGGCCACCAGAAAAGGTTGAAACCAAACCGGCAGAGAGAGAAAAGAAAAAAAAAAAAAAAGGGAGAAGCCCAAGCAGCAGCCTGAAGCCCAACAACCGGACCCGGCTGACGTCATCCTTGCGTCATCAGCATCCACGTCAGCTGCCACGTCAGCAATCTGGTCAGCGCCTGTCAACCCGGTCAACCACCGCCGGCGACTTTTCCGGCCACTTTTCCGGCAACTTCCGGTGAATTTTCCGGCCAACTTCCGGCGACTTTCCGGTCAACTACAGTACTTCCCAACAACCATTTTTCCAGCATCTTTTTAAGGTAAACTTTTCTAAAAGTTCTCGTTTTTGTGAAGTTTTTCAATTTCTTCTTCTTTTCTCGGGGACTTCCAAAATCCCTTCTCCTACCCCCTTTTCTCTACGTAGGGGAGACCAAGAGCCGAACTGTGGGGGTTCGTGCTCACTCCAAGCTTGGAGCTTGTAGAGTCCTCCAAACTTAGAGTTTGTTGAGAAGAAAACGATCGACCACATACATCGTTGTTCCGATCTAATCCAAAACCCCTCTTGGAATAGGATTTTCTTGGAAGCGACTACGCTCAGAAAATTCCTAATTTCTTGGAAGCGACTACGCTCAGAAAATTTCTAATTTCTTGGAAGCGACTACGCTCAGAAATTTAATAGTTTTTCGTGGTAGCCTTTTCTGCTCCGAAACTAACCCTAATCTTGTGTTGTTTTTCAGGATGAGTTACCCGAACATGTTGAACTTTGTTCCACTCGAGACAACTGGCGCAAGATACCATAGGTGGGTCCGAGATGTGCGTCAACATCTTAAGGCTGATGGACTTCTGGAAGCCATCCAAGAGCCTAGTCAGAACGTGCTCTCCATTGAGCAAGCTACTGCTTTTGAAGCAAAACAAGCTAAAGCCATAATTCTCATGACAAGGCACATGAATGACGCGCTCCAAAATGAATACCTCAATGAGGAAGACCCAAGAAAGCTATGGGTAGAAATTGAGCAGCGATTTGGCAACGTTCGTGACTCCCTGCTTCCTGATTTAGAAGTGCGATGGCATAGCCTCTGCTTTTGTGATTTCAAGTCTGTACTTGATTATAACTCGGAAGCTCTTCGTATCAAGTCTCTGATGGAGTTTTGTGGCCAAGCCATAACTGATACGATGTTGATCGAGAAGACTCTCTCTACCTTCCCCGTCTCTGCACTGATGATTTCAAAGAATTATCGGATTGATGTAAATGCAGGACGTATCACAAGGTTTCATGAGCTCATTGGTGCCATGAACGTAGCTGAAAAGCACGATAATATCCTTGTGAAGAACTATAATGCTAGACCCGTGGGAACTAAGCCTATTCCGGAGTCTAACTATAGTCGCGCCCCCAATGGAGGACGCAAGGAGCGAAACCCTAAGGATAGAGACAATTCTGGACATTCTGGTCCATATCTTCGCCCTAAAGAGGAAGGAAATCGCCAAGAGAGGCGTGCACGGAACCGTGGAGGTCAACGTGTGAAGAGAGAGAGAGGCGGAGCCTCCGACCATGGTGGTAACGCCACCAAGAGGATAGGTAGTCCAAATCGCGCCCCAATGGCGCCTCGATCAAGGGAGCCTGACCATAATGATGTTTGTTTTCGATGTGGATCAACTGAACATTGGGCCAAAACATGTACCGCACCCCAGAATGTTGCAAACGCATACAAGACGTATCGTGAAGCAAGGGAAGCAAATTACATGGCACAAGAAGATCAAGATGGTGATCTAGATCTAAGGGTGGAAGACTACAAGGATCAAGACCCAGAAATTGGCGATTTTGATTAAGTCTTTTTATTTTCCAAGAGATGTAGGCGATTGCCATATTACTTTTTATTGGATTAGATTTTCTTTGATCATAGAAACAATGATGTACTCTGTTGGCTTATGAATAAAATTTCGAGTGCTTTTCATTATGACTCCGTTTTGATTCTGAGCATATGACTTTGTGACTACGATGGCTAGACCATCAATATTAATTCAAGGACATGGAATAGCCCAAGTTCCACTTGCCAAATGGCACCTTGATTACAGTTGTCACAGAAACTCTCTACGCTCTTAGGGCACATAGTACCCTATGAATAGCCAACGAATTCCATGCGAAAATGCATGTAGAGAACAGAAATGAGTTCCTTTGCATTACCTCTAATGATTGCGAACAAAGACGCATCTTAAGAGAAGTTTATGTGTCTCTCTAGTGGACTTTATGTCACTATTCGAGTTATTAATCCAATAAAGTTACGAGCGAAGATCTCTTGGATTTAGACACATATTGGCTTTGTCACGACAGGATAAGTCATCCTGATGATGATATGATGATCCGTCTACTAATGACTTCACTCAGACATCCATCATTTTGAGCAAAACGAAGCAAGAATCTGATGACGCCATAAAAGGCGCCAACCATGAGCATAACGCCATGGTTGTTCCTCCTTGTGGCCATGACGCCATACATGCTAATTTCCATGGCTCCGACGCCATGATGGGAGATGTAGTCACACTTTTTGCTTCTAATAGCGCTACAGACGCTCAGGCCCAACTAAAACCCTCATTGGTTGCTCCTAAGGCCCCTCGCTCATTTTGCAAAGCCTGTTCCTTCGGGAAATTAGGACTGAGACCGTCCTATGCAAAGCATATGAAAATACTCATTCGGTTCTTACATAAAATCCCTAGGGATTCTGTGGACTAGTTCAACCAACTTGCGGACGTTTAAATATCTCATGAAGTTGGTTGACACGCAAACACATTGGTCACGTGTTGTGCCATTGTCCACTTGTACTGCTTCTTATGCTACACTCCTAGCACATATCATGTGACAACGGGCTCACTCCCCGGATCATCCTATTTAGTTAATTGGATTTGACTATGCTAGAGAGTTTACATCGAAGACTTTCGATGGATATTGCAATGGGCTTGATGTTGGACATCACATTCCCCTGTACACACCCAATTGGTCTCGCAGACACGACTACGATGGTCGTCCGAACATTGGTAATGCGCACCAATCTTCTTACATCCGCTTGGGGTGATGAAATATCGCATGCATCTATGCTAATTCGTCTACGACCTACCGCCACTCAATGTACCTCTGCGTTACAGCTAGTGACTGGGTACACATATTTTGTACTTATGCACATTTGAGTGAGCCATTTATGTGCCAATTGCGCTGCCACAGCACTCTATGATGGGTCCTTACTGACGAATGGGCAACTATGTTGGATTTGGGCTTCCAACAATCGTCCGCCACTAAAATGCCCTTGTTAGGCGATCTTCTTACCTCTGGATTTGCGGGTTGTCACTTTGATGAGACAGTCTTCCCGTCGTTAGGGGGAGATAAGAACACGAATGTTCAACAGGAACGACAAGAATTGTCGTGGTCTGTCCCCACTATGTCTCATCTCGATCCCTATTAAAGTGACGAGATCACACAAATATGCTGCAAATATGCCTGCAAGGAAGGACGTCCCTATGAGAGGACGTAGCGCCACCCTACACGGAGGTAGGCATGGAGCCAATGCCAAAGAGAGTGGCACTCTGGCGTTACAGGCCATGGCCCCAGCTAGGATGTGTGGGAGGCCCGTGGGTTCGAAGGATACTTTGGCACATTCCAATCCGTTGATCATCAAGACTCAAAATCCGTCTCATGAGTATCTTCTAGGTTATGGTTATCGTTGGGGGACGCCTCAACGTCAGAACCTATTCCTGAGAATATAGAGCTCTATGAAACTTACACTAGTGTACATGAGACGTGGGATAGAAACTCCATCAGAATTGATGATGTAGTTGCGTATTTTGTTGCGCATGAGTTTTTGAGTTAGATGATATCGAACCATGCTCCGTTGATGAATGAATGCCAACGTAGAGAAATTTTGCCTAAATGGAAAGATGCGATCCAGGTTAAGATGGATTCTCTAACGAAGAGGAAGGTTTTCGAGCTAGAGATGACAACACCTCCTAACATAAAACCTGTTGACTAATGGGTCTTCGTTAGAAAGCGTGATAAGAAAAAAAGACGGTAATCTCGCCTTGTGGCGCAAGGCTTCTCATAAAATGCCCTGGAATCGACTACGATGAGACATATTCTCTCGTAATGGATGTCATTGCACTCCACTACCTTGTCAGTTTGGTAGTTTCCGAATAACTGAACATGCAGCTTACAAATGTGGTCACTATGTATCTCTATAGGGATCTAGATATGGAATATACATGAAGGTTCATGGTGAACTTCATTTACCCAAGTCAAGTGGCTCTAGACCATGGAGCGCGTTTACAAAGAGGTTGAAACGCTCACTAAAGTGACTACTTGATTGGGAAGGGATGTGCCCATGCGTTTCTATGACAAGTTTCGGATTCTATCGCGGTTCATGTTGGACATGATCTTCATTAGAAGCCCTTAAAGAGTTAAAGGAAACCGCTGAACACTTAAAATCCGAGTCTGAGATGAAGGATTTTTGGGAGAACACGATTATGTCTCCGTTTGGAACTTGAGCATCGTGTTGATAGATGCTTAGGCATTTTGACAAGGTCAAGCCTTCAGGCACCCCCATGATCGTCCGTAGTCTTGATCCTGAAAAGGATCCTCTTCGTCGAAAGGATGATGACGAAGATGTGTTAGAGGCAGAAGTGTCTTACTTAGTGCAATAGGCGCATTATTGTACTTATCCCAATGCGCAAGACCAGACATCTCATATGTTGTGAACTTGTTAGCTAGATATAACTCTGCACCAACGCAACGCCATTGGATTGGTGTAAAAGATATCTTTCGATATTTGAGATGTACGATTGATATGGGCTTGTTCTATCCCTACGAAGAGATGATGGGTTCGGACCCATCACACACCAGAAACGCCGCCAACGCTGGCCTGCGTTCTCTATCCCTATTCCAAAACGACATGTGTTTTGGAAGGTTTTGCTGATGTTAGGTATCCCTCTGACCCACACAATGGTCATTCCCAATTCGGTTAAGTGTTCACCATGGGAAAAGACCGTGACATCTTGGAGGTCTACATAATAGACCCTAATCGCTATATCTTCGAACGATGCAGAGATCATTGCTCTTCATGAAGTGGTTCGTGAATGAATATGGATTGGATTCATAATTACGTATGTTCGAACAATTGTAGTTTGAAGTCTACCACAGATGAGCCTACGAGCATTTATGATAATGCTGCTTGTTTTGAACAAATGAGGCAAGGCTACATCAAAAGCGATAAGACCAAGCACAATCAGGAACAACAGACTCTCCTCGAGATCAAAGTGAACTAGATTGAATCTGAGGACAGTGAGGCAGACTTGTTTACTAAGTCATTGCCCAAATCCACGTTCGAGAAACATGTGGCAAGAATTGGCTTGCAGAGATTATCTGAACTCCCATGATCGTAGTCATCAGGGGGAGACGCAGACATTAGGGGGAGATGTCTACATGTTCACCTCGAAACGTGAAGGGTGTGTTGTGCTCTTTTTCCCCTTCGACCGAGGTTATTTTTGTCCCACTGGGTTTTTGTTACTCGGCAAGGTTTTTAACGAGGCAACAAGAGAAGCACCACGTTTGGGCAACACAAGGGGGAGTGTTCAAGGAAAACCTATTTTGTGTTTAGCCCAAACTCTAGGTTACTTGACCTAGTGGTAATAGGATTTAATTAGAAGGATCTAGAATCCTAATCAATGTAGAATTACTTTCCTTGTATGATTGAGATTCTATGCATTGTAATCCTCTATATAAAAAGGCCCCTATTATCAATGAGAATACACAGCAAATTCCTCCAAAATTCAGTTTCTCTACAACAATATATATATTATGGAGAATCTCGACGGTGCGAGAGAATTTTATTAATTTAAAAAAAAAGATACACTTAGTCAGGGGGGACGTAGTGAGCCTTACCCCTCAAATATATATCTATACAAAACTAAAAAACAAAATCAACATATAATAAATGTGCAATGCAATACAAGAGCCGAAACTAACTAAATCTAACTCTACGAGTTCCACAAGCTTCAAAGTCTTTGATCACCGATTCATTGTCAATAGATTCAGCATATTCCTTCTCAATGTGAAGGACCATACAATCACCAAGAAAGTCATCTTCCATCTTGTTTCTAAGTTTATTCTTAATGATGTTTATATGCACAAATGCACAATGAAAAGAAAAGAAACAAGTACCTTGGAAAGCAATAAGCATTAGATTGTAGCTACTGTAATAATGCTGTCCAGAAGTACTTTACTTTCATCTTGCACAACAGCACAAGATCACATACATAGATGCACTGATGCACACATGAACAACAAATTAAAACAAAGAAACCCCGAATCAGCCCACAGCCTACCTGATTTCCTCATTTCAAGTCTGCATTCTGCAACCTTCATTCTTCAATCCCCAATTTCTAGTTAGACTTCAGAGCCCTAAATCCCTAATTTCAACAAAATCCCCAATTTTACTGAATCAAATCAATAAAAAATCGGTTTGATTAAGAGGAACTAGATTCAGAATCAGATAGCGAGTGAAAAAGAAAGAGTACCTGCCTAACTGGTGTAATCGGAGATGGAGAGTTGGAGACGAGTCAGACGACGAAGTCTAGTGGTGAAACTTCGAATAGGCCGTAGATCGGTATATCCGTAGTCGATGAGTGGACTAGTGGAGTCGGGAGAGCCGGCTGAGCCGCAGGCGGCGAGAGGAGGAGGAAGACCGAGAGAGTCCGTCGCCTAGTCTCGATGAGTGAGAGTCCGTAGCGGGAGAGTCGAAGAGAGTGACTGAGTGAGAGTCTGTCGCCTAGCCTCAATGAGTGAGAGTCCGTCGCAGGAGAGAGTGACTGAGTAGCGATGTCCGTCGCCTAGTCTCGATGAGTGAGAGTCCGTCGCGGGAGTCGGGAGAGAGTGGGCGATGTCTCGATGTCTCAATTAGACCGAGGTTTTGCAGCGAGACTGGGCGACGTCTGGACAAACCCGTATGTGAATGGATCTAATTAAAAAAAAAAAAACATGTATCTAATTTTTTTTTTGGGCTTCCAATTCTCGGAAGGGCTCAAGCCCGTCCTAGTCTGTGAATGGATCCGCCCCTGGTTGTCCCACCATGAAGAGATGAAGGCAGATAATTATTAGAAATCATAGGAGCTAACCTAGTATTCGATTTGCAATAGCTACTCATCCATTCACCAGCTTGAAAAATAACCTGTTCACCAAATAATAGTTTTTAACCAAATCTGCGAGCATTTCTATTATTTTTTTGGATCAGTTTATCTACTTGATTATTTGATATGTATTTAATATATGGTGTGGTTTAATTTAAGAAAAGAATAAAACATTTACTTGTAAAACCAAAAAAAAAAAAAAGCATTAGTCGACTTTTATTAAATTATTTTTTTAGCCCAGCCCGTTGTAAAATCCTAGCTTTGCTCAATTTGCTATTGAGCATGATTATCCCCTTAATAAAAGTATTTCATTATCCAAAAAAAAAAAACTACATCTCTCTCTCTCTCTCTCTCTCTCTCTATATATATATATATATATATCATTTTTCTTTTAAAAAAAACTAGAAAGTGTTTTAGTGAATCGATATTTGAGAGAGAAATTGCTATGCTTTCATTGATAATAGGAGTTTCTTTATATAGAGGATTACAATGCATAGAATCAGAGTTGTACAAGGAAATGTAATCATACATTGAATGGATATCTCTAAGATTCTCTCTAATTAAAACCCTATTACCACTAGGTCAAGTAACCTAGAGTTTGGGCTAGACACAATCTGGATTTACTTAAACAGAAAGATAAACTTTTTCAAAAAAAAAAAAGATAAATAAGATATGAGGCCCTTTAAAACGATATATATATATATATATATATATATATATATAGGGCCCTTATAGTGAGAGATCCATTTTTTTGGTCTTTTATACAGATAGGCATTAGACCATCTTTTCAATCATATTTTCACATCTTAACCGTTCAGTTTTTAGTCCTAATGTATAGATCACTTATGCAAATTTTTAGCCAATTTGATGATTGTTAAGGCATCCAAAACTGCAATTTACCATTATAACACGAATGGTTCCTGTTCGACAGATTCGGTCCGTTCGTGTAATTGCAGTTTTGGATGCCTTGACGATCACCAATTTGGTTGAAAATTTGTAGAAGTGATCTATACATTAGGACCAAAAAACTGAATGGTTAAGATTTGAAAATATGATCTAAAAGTTGGTCTAATGCCTAGCCCTATAAAAAACCAAAAACAGGGATCCCTTAGTGGAAGCCCTCTATATATATATATATATATATATTTGGTTCTCTTTCCCTAGATTGCGACAGATCCTCAAATCAATATAGGAGATTTTCCTCAACTTCTAACCTGTTTCCTATCCACTTTTGATATGAGAAGGGAGATTCATCAGTATGATAAAGTGAGATCAGAACCCTTACTGAACCATGTTGGAATTTTGGTAGATATTTCAAATACAAATTGTCATTGTAACACTTGAACAAAGATGAAATCCAATTGTGAGGGTTCTTTTGAACTAAGCACGACTAGGCCAAAATTAACTCAATAACTTGATGTTAATGAGAGAATCTTGTGCGTGATTCAGATATTGAGTGAGGCTTGACAGCGTGAGGACAGTGTGGGAGCTAGAAACACACTGCGGTGAGCGAATTTAGGGATTTTTGAATTTGGTTTTCTGGGAGACAAGCTTGTAAGGGAGGTTTGGGAGAGAAAAGGGGCTAAGAGCTGGGTTTTGTGTTTGGGGCCTGGAAGCTTGAAGAATTGGGGGCTTTTGATGCTTCTAAGTTTTCTAGGTTGTTGCTTGATGATCATTTGGGTTCCAAATCTCTCATTTTATAAGCTCAATTGGAAGGGTGTTTTGGTGGCTCAAGCTCTTTGGTTTTCTGGGTAAGATGCTTCTCTTCTAGCTCATGCAGGATTTCTGCCTTAAAATTTGGGATATCAGAGCTTACTTGAGATATGGAGTCTTGAAAAAAGGGGAAGATCGTTGCAGTCGTGCGCAAAGATTGCAGCAGAAACAGCTGCGGTGACAGAAAATCTGGAACGAGGTTGAAGGGGAAGCTAGGGAGTTGTGAGCTCATCGTTCAAGGAAGAAGGGTATATCTATCTACCAGTAGGGAAGTTTCCTCTTTGCCAACTGACAGGAGGGATCGATATTTCTCCTGGATCTTTAGGTTGAGTGGTGTATTTGGCAGTTGCGGGGAAAGGAAACGAAGTTAGAAGAAAGATGAGGAAGGCTGGGCTATCTTATTTCCTTTGGGTTTTGGGCTTTCCTTGGGCTTTGAGTTTTGAGGGAAAGGGGTTGGCCCAAATCTCATATTCACCAATTCGCTATTAATTTAAGTTACCGGGCTTGGATCTCTGGCCCAAGACCGAGACCACCAATGACTCTAAATCAATAGACGAGTGTTATGTATTTCTATAACCTTCCACACCATAACCACTTCTGCAATCCCCAAAAAATGCGTGGATGTGGCTTGGGTCCACATCTAGGGCACGTTTGCTTGGCGGGTTGAAATTGAGAGATGAATATAAAATTCTATAAAATTATAGAATTTTATCTAATTGCGTGTTTATGCTAGTTTATGCCATGATGACATGTTAATTTGTGTATGATTTTTCGAGTATCAACACCAATATAGCAATATTGCTATAAATATTCACCCTTAATTGTCTATTAGTGCAAGGTTTTATTTAGAATAAAGCCTTGAAACATTATGTCATAATGTGCTCATTCGTTTCTGTAACGCCCTAATTTGCACCTTAACATATTCATCACGTTACAGTGCCATGAACCTTTAGGAGCGCAAGCTAAATTGCTTAACTTATGACCTAGAGACACGCAAGGCATTTAAACATGAGAATGATAATTGATATGGTTTTAATTTGGTGAAAAGAGTAAGATTTCAAAGTGAGTTGAGATGAATAGTTTACTAGTAATCAATTATAAACAACTAATGAAGGATGTGAATAGAAAATCTAGACCTTCTTCAAAGTCCGACAACATTTCAGAAGTGAAGTAAAGTTGGTCAGTACCTTTAAATAAATTGAAAAGGAAAGACAATACCAAAAAAAGAAAACTCAAGCCTAACAGACTTGGGTTTAAAATTTAACCTTTTACACCACAATTTGCTAATAGGCTTCGAGGCTTAATATACAATTAGAAAAATTGTATCATAAGGAACATTCACCTCAACTAGCAATTACAATTTAACATAGGTGAATAAATATAAGAATACATTTATACCAAAAATCAAGTTGCAAACATAACACCTAGCTCAGTTATGAAATCCTCCTTATTTTACGTGCACAATACCTGTAAAATCAACTATCATAGGGGTGAGCTTTCGTCCTTGCAGCTCAATGCAACAACCCTAGCTAGGTTTGAAAATGTTATTTCCAAATAGTAATAGATGCCCGTTGAGTAAAATGTTATATAAAGCCAGTAAAAATTTCTCAATGTAAAACCATGTCTGGTAAAATAGCAAAGTTGATGACCGTTCTATACTAGCCAACTACATCCTCACAGCAGAATTTAATCTTCAAAAAATATTGAAGAGTAGTAAGAGTGTCCATTTACACTATACCATCTAGATCTAGTGTCACACCTCAAAGGACGTCAAATATTATCCTGTTCGTGCAGCCCCTACGGAGGTTTAGGGGATCGAAACCCAAGGTAGTCACTATGTCCCACTCACTCTCATATCATCTCGATCATTAACTCAAGTGTTAAAAAAATCATAAAACCATTTCAAACTATAAAAGAAAGTATAAAAACAGTAACTAGGGTGAAGCCTCCCTACCTGGGATTCATATTATACTTCTGCCATGCTTGCTTTGATGCTTCTTTGTAGCTACCACAACCACACGATTTCCTATCATAAACGAAGTCCTCTCATTTAGTGATACTTGAACTTATGCACTGAAGTGTATAAGATGTAATCTTTTAATACGTATAAGAGGTCAGGGTGTTATAGGAGTCTGCGTTTTTGCTAAAGATGGGAAGCTAAGTGATATTAGAAATTTCTGTGACTGACTCCTGACTTTGGAAATTCATAAATAATCTCAGAAAATTCTGTTTCTGGTGATTCTAGTTCTAAATGACTCTTCAAGGTGTCTATTAAAACTATTTTTAGAAGAAACCGACCTCAAATTCCAGTAGATTAGTACAGTTTTGCAAAAGTAAGTGACTGGGTCGAAATTCTAGAAAAGCTGAAAATGGCTAAAATCCTAGGATGCACTGATACGTGAAAATGGTCACTAATCCCGTATCGATATGGGATACGAGTCAGATACCGGTTGAATTTTCTTGGATACACATATCCAACGTACCCAAGTTTAGATACCCACTGCATACGCTGGTATCTGTTTTGGATATGTGTTTTTGTAATTAAAAGGGATAAATGAGACTTTTTCACCCTAAAAAAACAGTAAAAAAATAATAATAATCAAAGAAACATAAAGGAATAAAAACCTATCTAGATTGTGTTCTATTCTTATCAATCCTCCTTGTGCATTCTTACCTACATTCTCCTCCTTATTAGAAAATGATAATATCTAATATGTTGCTTATGTTTTATCTTATTTTTTTCTAATCATATATAAATAAATTAAAAATATATTTAATTTCCTTATCCTTCCCGTACCCGTATCCTAACACATTTAAAATTTACCGTTTCTACGTATCGCACCGTACCATATCCGCATACTCGTATCTGTATCGGTGCTTCTTAGCTAAAATCCCTTTGGCCAAAAACTTTTTCATCACCCAATTTTCCAACCAAGAAAAGCATTTTGATTTCTAAGCAATGTTCTAAGGCTATTACTCAGGTTAAAGGCATTTCAATTAATCAAGTAAACAATCCTATGGCCCCATGATGCAATGCTCAATATGTATGTACTGTATGAATGACGAAACCAATTTGGTCTTGTTGCTAACCATCAATTTCATGTCTATGGTTTCATAAGCAAATTTTTAAAGCTACATGTGATCATTCATGTCAAAGCTTCAAATCGTTTAACACAAATTGCTCCAGTCATCAATTATATAATCCAAGTAATACATCAACACATACCAATTAAACTAGCTACACACTAACAATGTAAGGAGCATACATTAATCCCAAACACCCAAATAAAATTAGTTTCACTACAATGCCTCAAGGGAACTCGCCAAATCAAGGACTGGTATTTTGGACAAATAACGTATCTGCTCGTAAAGCAAGGCCTGGGTAAACACCGACTTTCGATTTCTCACAAGAAAAATTGGAAATTAATAATAAACCTAGATTTCAAGATCACGCTAGCTATAGACTTCAAAGGTGAGTAGAAGGGTGAAATTACCTTGGTAAAAGATACTATTTGGGGCTCAATAGGAGTGATAGAGGCTGGCGATTGCCTTAATTTATCTCTTGTCATCTTCTCCTCCTCTCAACGAACGAAGGTAATGGACAATTTTCTCTTACATGAATCCATTGCAAATATGGATAGGGATTTGGAGCAATTGTTCTTCTTAAGATTTGATCTTTAAAGTGAATCTAGGTTAATAATTGTTTCTGGTCTTGGGTGTAGAGAAAAGGGAGATGGTGCTCCCTTGTACAAGACTTGCGGTAGAATGTTTCTAGAACATTTGGGGTTGCTTTGGCTTTGCATAGGTGAGAGTGTGCATGTGTGCAACAAAAAGAAAGAAAAGAATAAAAAAGACAACAATAACAGCCGAATCTGTTTTGTTAAGGGAGAAAAGAAAGAGAGAGAACTTAGTGAAGAATGTCATCAAAAAAACTTAGTGAAGAAGTGAGACTTTTTTTTAATTGAGAGATAAAGAAAGAGACAAAAGAGTGTGATTGTTTGTTTGTAATATGATTGTACTATGAGTTTATATAATCAACGATTACTGGTAGTTTTCTATTGTGTTCTTCATTATATCATGGTATAAGAGCGGGTTATCCCACATGTACATGCCTCACAACTACACAGACTCTACGTTACCCATAGTTATCCACGCACCACATGTGCAGGGTCGTGTTGATCGAGAATATATAGATCCCACATGAGAAAAATGGGACATTGCGTATGAATTTATAAGGGTTTGCGTCACTCCATCTATTGCCAATTAGTTTTGGATGTGAAACGTAAATTACTTTATCATGCTCCAAAGTATTATAATAATATGCGAGGGATAGAGTTTTTGTAAAAATTGTGTTTAAGTAGGAAAACAATTAAAATGGCCTACATATTATCAAGGAAAAATATATTTTTTTGACAGAAGACGTCACGTTTAAAGAAATATACACATTTGTTAGGAGATATGGAAACTCTCAATTGAAACAGAGGATAACAACATTTCGAATTACAAAAATTTTGTTGAGAATCATTAGTATGCAACGACAAAATGAGTTGACCTTCTGTCTCTAGTCAAAGTAAGAAAGAACAAGGTAATAATTCACACATATCCACATAATGATCTATGATAATGCATGTATGCAATCATGGGCCATCTAAATGTGTAGTCTCTTATCTATCTCTAAGATCAAAAGTTGAATTTATTGTCAGGTCATATTAGAGAGACACAGATCATGGTTCTCAGCGCTCAATCGCGAAAAGGAAAAACAAAAATTCACTTATTCCAACCAAAGGGTTAGAAAAATGTGTTGGGTCTCACAGTTTCATACCATTCAATTCAATATTCAATTCAAATATAATATCCAACACAAAAATGAGCCTTAAGAAAGCCTATATAAACCATTGCCCAAATAGAAAATCATAAAAGTACATTCTCTATTCATATACCCTTCCTAATTATATTTCTCCATGAGTTTTCCCAATTGTGCTTTGTATAAAGTCCTAGTGAGTGTATTTTCAATCTCTCTATCATGCTAAAGGAAAGAACCAAAGTAGTTCTAAGATTCAAGTTTGTGAGTGTACGCTTACAAGGAATAATGATTTTTATACCCTGAACTCCTGAAAAGTAGGACGCCACAAACCTGGTACACCCTCAACCTTAAGGATAGTGTTTACACGCCTCAACATTAAACTCTTTTTGAATTGTGACATTCAGAAACATACAAATCCAAGAAATAAATCCTATAATTCTTGTTATTCAAATCTATTATGACAATAAAATAATGATTTATTTGTAATTTTTTTATATAATTATTATTTGTAATTAATATATTGTATTTGTGTGATTTTATAAGAGAATCAA
Organism: Rosa lucieae; assembly: GCA_024704745.1. Lineage (NCBI taxonomy): Eukaryota > Viridiplantae > Streptophyta > Magnoliopsida > Rosales > Rosaceae > Rosa > Rosa lucieae. Next base: position 20,325,731 of record CM045495.1, on the reverse strand, counting down.
AATTTGGTGTAGACACAGCATTCATCGACCAAATTTCCCAATAGACTAGACCCTAGGTCGATTCCAATTAGTATATGAGTCGGCCGAACTTTGAGTCCATCTTGTAGAGCTGGGCCCCAACTTCATCCTAGTGTGTCTCCTTGACTCCCGTTCAGCTGTTTGTGCCCAGATACTTGTGTTGTTTATACTTCATACCTAGCTAGTATATACAGTGACAAACAATTATGTAATGTTATCTTACCTAGATGACTTTTCATTTATTTACTTTTATCTTAAGATGACCTGTTATGTTAATCACAAAATCAATATCCATCAACAAACCTCAAAGACAGAATTTGAGGGTACACTATTCGCTTGACATTGCATATGATACAAGGAGTAACCCAAAGAAATGCAACATGACTCATTATATGTTAAATACCGTTATGCACCTATCTTAAATAAGACGTTTGTATAACAAACCCGAGATATAGAGCTGGCCTAAATTAAAATCATTAAATTAGCCTCAAAAGTGAGATCAAATGAGTCATTTTTCTATGTGTTATTGTTAATTTTTTTTTTTTTTTTTTTTTAGAGGGAGGGAGTCAATCAATTATAATGAAATGGTAAGCAACATTACACAATGACCCACCCCAGGAGGGCTACGTCAATATTGAATCATTGCCTAGACTAAACTAGCCTAGATGAATGTCACTCTAAGAATAATCACTAATAAAGTAACCAAACCAATAAGATTGCAATCCGAAGACAATGCACCCTACATTATTCTATAAGAAGAAAGTAGAAAACTTAGTTGGGGGAAGACCTCATCTCCACCTCAGCATTTAACACAGCCCCTTGTCGTCCATCCTTTCCTTCGGTATCCATAATCTCCTCAACTGGGAGATCATCATCGACCAGCTCCAAAGCTCGCTTCACCTCACCCCCAAAGGTCTGGGCACCCTTTTCTTCCGTGGTAGGTTATCAGACCCTGAGCTAGCTTTGATCATATTCCAAGGTTTCACGTCTTCCAAACGGGGTTTGTTACGACTCCCAGCTAGTCTGCCTACCATCCTCTTCTTCGGAGGCTACACCAACAAAGTTCTTTCCTTTTAGGGAAGATCCAGGAACGACTTAAAGTCTAGTTCAACAGGAGCCATAGTAGGGGCTAGCTATTTGGTCTGCTTATTGGAAGTCACCATAGCCATAAAAGTAGTAAGCTTCACTCCCGTAATGTTGGGATCCAGGAGTTGTAAGCCAATATGGACTCCCTTCACCGCCGCCCTTACATGACATTCGACCTGGTGCACTACTGTTAGTCAAATAGGCACCCTCAAGTATAAGGGCCAAGTTATAGTGTAGGGATTGTGAGTAAGGGATATCATACCTAAGGGATTGGAAAACCCACTATAGCTCAGGAAAACTTAAAGGGTGCTAGATGAATATGCAAATGTACAAATCACAAACAAGGGCACACAAGTGAACCAAAGTTCATGGTGAATATATGCAAGATGGTGTAGTGATTTGATTTTGGTGTTGGAGATGGTTTAAACTCAAATTGACGCACAATGAAAACTTGAAATGTAACTAGGCTATTTTAAACTCGATGTGATAGAATGGATGGAAGTTAGAGCTTTAGGTTGTTCACCATAGCCTCTCTTGCATGCATTGATGTTCAAACTATAAGTAAAACAATCCCAAGTATCCAATTACCCTCTTAGCATCTGGATAAGACTACTAAGACCTAAACTCCTTTGATTTTATCAATTCCCACTCAATTCCCACTGGATAAGTGCGAAACTAACTATTTAAGTGTTTCTGTGTGAGAAAATGGAACAGGAACTAAGTATGAGGCAAGGTAGAGAGGGAGAGAGAAATGACACAAGCATGTATAGTGGTTCACCTTGCCCTTGAGGCAAGGCTACATCCATTTAGATATTTTACTATGAGTGAGGCCAAGTAGCCTTTGTAGTGATACAAGTAAGGGGATCATCGATCCATCCTCCTCTAAGAAGGGGTGGACTCTCTTTTATGGCTAAAGGAGTCCATTTCCATTTACATATTCTCGATGTGGAACAATAATACATATATTGCTTCTCTTGAAGCCTCTTGGAGAGCATGGAAGAGTGGTCTCCCTACGAGGTACCGGCCGACCTCCACCATAGCAGGTAGCTCGGGTGTCGGACTACCAGATGCATGTCGTAGGAGGGACTAACCATGTCGCGGGGCCCACCTATGAGGTCGTTGCTTATGCTTGGCGGTATGTGGTATAAGTGATATCAACAAGTCCCCGAGTAAGAGGCGCATCTTGGTTGGGGAGTTTAAATATGATGCCACCAAGTATGAGTGATGACCTCGTTGAACGCCATACCCATACTAGTCCCCCAACTCTGTAAGCAAGGAGGGACTCTTCAGGGTCTTGTAAAGTTTTCCATGGTAGGTTGGTGCCGTGGGGGGCTCATTACCGAGATAGTACCTGCAAATAAGATAAGAGTATACAAATAGCATATTGATTGCGCTAGGACAATCTAAGTGACATTTGAGTCAAATGCATCGAGGTGCATAAATGTTTATATGAGATGCATGTTTATATATGGTGTGGATGCTTATACTTGTTGAGTGTGAGATTCGACATATAGGGTTGTGAAAGTACACAAAGTGCATATGATGCAAAGATGTGTGATGAACACGATGACACATAATGATATGTATATGTTGTATGCATATGATGCACATGTGTTAGGATCGGGAGTGTGGTTACTCGCTGAGTCCCCCAAGTTACGTAGTTAGTAAAATCGAAGTTAGGACTTGAGGTCGCTAGTGTTGAGCGGATGATAGGTTGTGTGAGTTTTGTCCTATGGTCTTATTAATGGGATGTAAAAGAAATTTAATTGTTGCGATCAACAATAGGTGAAAAATTTCAATATTTCCATTAATATACCATAGCACGAAAAGTATGAGCGTGAAGTTCAATGATAGTCCCGGTCGGGTACTACCTCCACTTGTAATAAGTGGTATGAATAAGTCCCCCAAGTGTAGAGAACGCTCAGGAGGTGAGATGATTCAAAAGCAAGGGATTGGACCTTAGCTTACCCCCTAGGTACCGCGCTTTGGGAGAGGATTTTGATGTAAGGGACTGGACATTGGCTTAAGTAAGGTACTACCCTTTTAGTTATCTTGTTGGGATACCTCACTCGAGTAGAGAATTTATGAGGACTTTGAGCCTAATTGACCCGGTGGGGCCAAAATGGGGGCATAAGCCTCGTGTACCAAGTGGGTAGAACAAGAGCTTGAGCCTTGTGTACTCGGTGAGGTAGAATGAAGGTTTTGATGTAAGGGACTGGACCTTGGCTTATGTAAGGCACTACCCTTTTAGTTATCCTGTTGGGATACCTCACTCGAGTAGAGAATTTATGAGGACTTTGAGCCTCATTGACCCGGTGGGGCCAAAATAGGGGCGTAAGCCTCGTGTACCAGGTGGGTAGAACAAGAGCTTGATCCTTGTGTACTCGGTGAGGTAGAATGAGGGATTAAGTCTCGTGTACCCGATATGGTAGGATGAGGGATTAAGCCTCAAGTACCTGATGGGGTAGGATGATGGATTAATCCTCAAGTACCCGATGGGGTAGGTTGAGGGCTTGATCCTCGTGTACCCGATAGGGTAGGTTGAGGGATTAAGCCTCGTGTACCCTATAGGGTAGGATGAGGGATTAAGCCTCAAGTACCTGATGGGGTAGGTTGAGGGCTTGATCCTTGTGTACCCAATGGGGTAGGTTGAGGGCTTGAGCCTCGTGTACCCGGTAGGGTAGGTTGAGGGCTTGAGCCTCGCATACCTGATAGGGTAAGTTGAGTGCTTGGTACACGTAGGTTGAGGGCTTGATCCTCATGTACCTGGTGAGGTCACATAAGGGCTTGAGCCTTCTTAACCCAATGGGGTTGAATGAGGGCCGGTAGGCCTCCTTTACCCGGTGGCTTGGCCCCGGGTAGAATGATGGCTTTAGCCTCGTAATCCCGTTGGGGTGTCCGATGGCTTTGGCCTCTGATACTCTGTGGCGTGGCCCCAAGTAGAATGATGATATTAGCCTCGCATGATAGGAGGAGATTTATGCAAGCATATGACCTTGACTTACCCCTTGGGAGTACCACGCTCGGAGCGAGGATTTTAAGTGCCGCATGTTACACTTATTTACTGTCATATGCATATATGTAGTAATTGAATTGATTTGCAATGAAATTGAAGCATGACATTAATACATAGGCATAATGAATATGCTATTGAAGGTATCAAATGTTGTAGGCATATGCCTAGATTATAGAGATCCTTATTTGAAGCATATAAACCATTGAATTAGCTTAAATTTAAAAGTGTAAATGAGAACTTATCTTTTGCCGATTGGAGAAGTTGTATAAAAATTGTAATCGTCGCAAAAACCAAATCATGTTGGAATTATCCAAACTTGACGTTCCATGTCGGCTAGTGAGTGCTGGTAATCTGTTTTGCTTTGTTCATTTAAGCAAGTGGTCCGTTGGGCAAGTGTACATTCTCAAGAATAGATAAGTGATGAACAACTTATTTATAGTAAGTAGTTTTTAGAAGGTAAACACTTGACATGCTTTGATATGAACTATACATGCATTCATTTTCTTTGAAGAGAAAATATGACAAACTATTTTCTATGATGTATGTATGCCACGTAGTGGTGTATAGTTATTTATGTATAAAAGACATAATTGAGTGGCAAGACAAACGTGTGTATGAGCTAGCAGTCATATTTGGCCATGCATGCATGTTGATATGTGGTACCGGTAGTATGCTAGCATGTGTATATGCGTAACACTCATGATGTTTCAAGTGGTAGTGAACTTCTACACTAGATCATGTCACTTTCAAAAGTTGTTTAATTGAAAATGCTTCAACTAGCATGCTGGTGCAGTTGTTAAGAATAAGAAGTTGCACCTTGGGGTGTCAGGCCTTGGTGAGTGGCAGATATATAGTGATCACATGTTCATAACTATTGCATGGCAATAGTAATCATGGGTAGCCATGGCAAGGTAAGTAGCAACAATTATCTAGTGGACTTGAGGTGTCATGTTTGTTTTTGTGTGGTCAAACCATATATATATAAGGGATAAATTCTGTTTAGTCCCTATACTTTGCCTCTCTCATCGTTTCAGTCCCTGATATTTTAATTTAATCTAAAAACTCCCCGACCTCTCAATTTCCCTCCAATATGTCATTTCTGCGGGAAATTAGGAATTAGCCTTAGGTGAAATGTCCAATATACCCCTATGTTATTTCTTTTTCCTTTTTTCTTTTTAATTTCTTTTTTTCATTTTTTCTTTTTCCTTTTTAATTTTGTTTTTGGGCTAAATACGGGTTACTACCCTGTACTTTGAGTCCGAAATCAATTCAGTCCCTGTAGTTTCAATTTCATCAAAAACACCCCTGAGGTATCAAATTTTGTCTAATCGATCATTGCATTAGCCATCTGTCAATTGGCATCGTTAATCAGCCTATGTGGCGTGCCACGTCAGCTCATGTGGGACCCATCAATCAAGTAAATTTCCAAAAATGTCATTCACTCTTATCTGACCCAGAAACCCTATAATAGCCCCCCCATACCCAATTACGCATATCTTTTTCGCGACTGACCTCCTAAAACTGTCCCAAATCCAGAAATCCTCACTATCGTGCTTTCAAATTGAAAAAATCGAGAAGGCTGATTGAAGGCTCAAAGAAACAAATGCGTCTGCCTTGATTAGAAGAAGATTCGACATGGCCGGCAATGAGAACGAAGTTTGGATACCCAGAAAAACGGAGGGTGGAGATGATATTCCTCGTTACGGTGAGTTTGGTGTTTGGGGTTTTTTGGATTACGGTTTTGGATTAAGATTTTGGATTACTGTTTGAAATCTGGTCAATCGAGTTTGGGTTTTTGAAATTTTGAAATTGGGCAAAAAGGATCTGGTGTGTTGGGTTTGAAATCTTCGATATTGGGATTAAAAGGTTTTGGGTGTAGATTTTGTTTGAGGTACAGAGTTTGAAATTTAGGATTCGAAATTTTGATTTGGGGTTCGGAAGGGTTTACGTTTTCTGGACCTGGGTTTGGTTTTAGGGTTTGATATCTTCTTCGGTTTAGGACCTGGTTTTAGGGCTTTAGGTAGAATAGAAGTCGGGCAAACTTGAAGAAGTAGGTCCTTATGTAGTGGAAAAATGGTTCAAAAACAAACATGTGTGGAATAGAAAACAATAGTTTCACCATTTCTAGAAAAAATGCTTGCTTTTTTCATTCAATTTGTCCCATTTGATAGACTTAGTGCTTATTCTGATTTTCAGCGACCTTATTATCAATATTGTGTAGAATATATTATCAATATTGTTTGTTTATGTTGGTTGGTGGCTAGGAGATTAAATTATCTTGGTGCATGTGAAAGTTGTTGGTATAATGAATGTGAAAGTTGTCTATTTCTTATCTTTTGGTTGTGGTCCTTGTACTGTTGGTTATAGTAATTGTTTATGGCCTTAGGGTGATGGATGTTTTGCTAGATGTTGCCCTTTATTATTTGGTAGTTTCCACTGAGCTCTTGTATAAGTGGTCCATTTTTGAAGGTTGACTGACAACATTTTTTCCTGTTTTGTGGTTTCATGCAGAACACCGTGATTACTTTACCATGAAGATTTATCATGGAGGGAACATATTAGGGAACAAGTATGTAGGTGGGAAGATCTCATATTATGATTACGTGGACAAGGATAAGATGTCTTTGACCGAGGTAGATAACATGGTAAAGGGGCTGAACCCAGATTATGGTGGGAGTAGGATAGATTATTGGTTTAGAATAGGTTCAGAAGATGATGCTTTGACCAAGTTAAATTTAGATTTGGATGTGATGACCATGGTGTGTTGTGTACCAGATGAGAGGTTAGTGATTCTATACCTAGATCACATATATGAAGGTGATGAAGAGGATAATGAGGAGGATGAGGTGTACATGTATCCAGCTGACTTTGACTTTATGTTTAGTCAGTCTGGATCTACTGGTGTGGTGATTGAAGAGCTCCCTGATGAGCCTAGACAGAAGCCGACATGTGTGATTGAGGAGATATTTGATGAACCCAAGAAGCCTACTAATAAGACTAGGAAGCCAAAGAGAAGTACTGGTATAGTTATAAAAGAGGTTGATGATTGCACTCTTACGCAAGGCAGCAAGGTTTCTGATGCAAATCCGAAAGAGAAGGGGAAAGGAAAACTGTTTCCTGAGGCTAGGGCAGATGAGATTAGTGGTTTAGATGAAGAGGGTTTACATGACATAGACATTCTTGACTACATGCAGTCTTTTGGTTGCATGCGTAGTCAAGAAAAGAGAGTTGAAGATGAATTTGAGGAGGATGATAGTGAAAATGATGAAGACTACATACCAGCTTTTGAGGATGAGGATTATGATTATGGGATTGTTGATGATGAAGATGAAGTGTTAGATGAACAGAATATAGGGTTGGAGGTTAATGCAATTGGTGAGTGGTTGGGACCAAGCATACATGGAAGTGAAACACATAATGTGGAGTTCGATAGTGAGGCGGAATTTCAAGATAATGAAGAGATGTTTGGAGTTGCAGATTCAGATGAAGAAAGACCTGGGCCAGCTGAATTCTGATGGTGAAGAGGATGTCATTTTTCCTGAGTTTAATCCCAAGACAGATATGCAAAATCCAGTTTTCTGTAAAGGGATGATATTTGGCACATCTGCAATTTTGAGAGAGGCTATAAGGGAGAGAGCTATTAGAGATGGCTGGGAGGTCTACTTCATTAAAAGTGACAAAACAAGAGTGAGGGCTATATGTAGGGCACAAGATTGTCCATTTGAGCTCTATGCATCTAGAATGCAGCACGAAAGCTCTCTATAGATCAAGACATATGAGCATGAACACAATTGTTCTAGAAAGTTTGAGTCATGCATGTTGAGCGCTAAGTACTTGACCAAGCGCTTCATGGAAAGAATCAAGCTAAACACTGGATGGAAGACAGGTACACTAAATGCTTCATTTATATTTTTCAAATTTTCTTCTTATTTTGTAGCAAGGATTGTGTTTTCCATTTGATGATGCTCCGATTATACATTCAATTTTTTTTTTCTTATTTTGGTGTACTGTTTTCCATTTCAGGATGCTCTTTTTGGCCGGCTTTTTTTTTTTTTTGCTTCTTATTTTGCAGCAAGGATGTTGGATTTGGATTTCAACTTTGTTTTGGTTTTTTTTTCTTCTTTTGGTTTACTATTTAGTTTTCTATTTCATGATGCTACTTTTTTTTTGTTTTGCTTCTTATTTGGCAGCAAGGTTTCTGCTTTCCCTTTTATGATGCTCAAATTATATTTTTTGTTTTGCTTCTTATGTTGCAACAAGGTTTCTGATTTCCATTTCATGATGCTCAGATTATATTTTTTGTTTTGCTTCTTATGTTGCAGCAAGGTTTGTAATTTCCTTTTCATGATGCTCATACTATATTTCTAGTTTTTTTTCATATGATGGTTTACTATTTATGTTTTCCAAACATGATGAGTTAATGCATTGGTTTCTGATTTGCTTTTGTAGAGTCTTTGGCTCAGACCATGTCTTCGGAAGTTAGAGTGAAGGTCTCCAAGAAGATGGCATATAGAGTGAAGAAGGCAGCCATTTTGGCGTTGGAGGGAACAATTAAGGAGCAGTATGCAAGACTTAGAGATTATGGGAATGAGCTGAAAAGGGTGGACCCCTCAACAACCATTGATATTAAGTGTGACTTCAACAACTCTAACAAGGATCCGGTGTTCAAGAGGATGTATATTTGTCTTGGAGCTCTGAAAAAAGGTTTCAAAGCTGGTTGTAGATCTGTGATTGGCTTGGATGGTTGCCATTTGAGGTCTGCTTTTGGTGGCCAACTATTGATAGCTGTGGGAATAGATGCCAACAACACCACTTGGGTAATTGCCTATGCCATGGTTGAAATGGAGAGCAAAGACAGTTGGATTTGGTTTTTAGAGCTTCTATGCAAGGACCTCAGTATAAGGGAGGATGGAGTATGATGGACTTTCATCAGTGATAAGCAAAAAGGGCTTCTCCCTGCTTTTGAAGAGGTTGTGCCATCTGCCCACATTAGATGGTGTGTTAGGCATATGTGGACTAATTTTACCAAGTTATTTCCTGGGAAGGTGTTGAGGGATCAAATGTGGGCTTGTGCAAAGTCAACTACAATTCCTTTCTTTACAAAAGAATTGGATGAGATGAAGCTGCTCGATAATGAAGCATACAAATGGATGATGCGTGAGTTTCTGTTTTAATTTCATTCATGATGCTTCATTTATATTTTCTGTTTTGGTGAGCCATTTTGTTGTTTTTTGTTAACATTTTTGTTAACATTGAGATAATGGTAGCCTACTTTTGTTGTATTGCAGATGAGGACAGGCCGGCCAAGCATTGGTGTCGAGCACACTTCAACACATGTTCGAACTGTGACATTATGATCAACAATTTATGTGAGAGCTTCAACAGTTACATATTTGAGCTAGAGGAAAGCCACCTGTTAGTATGTTTGAGGAAATTAGGGGGAAACTTATGAAGAGGATACAGTTGAGAAGGGAAAAGATGCAATCAATGGTGGGAAATATATGCCCCAAGCCGAGAGATATACTAGAAAAGAACAAGGTGAAGGCTGCCACTGATTGTATTCCAAATCTGAATGGTGGTGACATTTGTGAGGTGGAGAATATTGAAGGCTCAAAGAATGTGGTTGACCTCAATGCAAGAACCTGCACATGCAGAAGGTGGGAATTAAGTGGTGTTCCTTGCAAGCATGCAGTCTCGGCTATATACCATAAGAGGCATAATCCGGAAGACTATGTTGCTGATTGTTACTTGATCAAGACTTACATGTCTATCTATGACAATCTAATCCAACCTATTAATGGAATGGAGATGTGGAGTAGAAGTGAAGAGGCCTGCATACTTCCTCCACAGTATTCAAGACAGCCCGGAAGGCCAAAAACAGTACGGAGAAGGGATGCATCAGAGAAGTTGGCTGGAAATGGAACAAAGCTTGGAAGAATCCAAAAGTCACTTAAGTGTGGGAACTGTGGAAGAGTTGGCCACAACGTGAAAACATGTCACAGGCATCTTCCTCCAAAGGATAAGAATGCTGCAAATAAGAAGAGGAAGATGAACAGTGGAGATGCTTCTTCATCTCAGGTCTTGGTTTACTGTCTATTTCACAGCTTTCTATTTCTGTTTCTATTTCAAAAGTTTTAGTTTCTGTTTTCAGTTTTTGGGAAAGCTAATACCTACTTTTTGGAAATTTTGCAGCCTAAACCTAGAAAAAGGCCACCATTGAGTAAAAATGAATTGAGGAAAAAGCATTTACAAGTGGCAGAATATCAAAGGGTATGGAATTTCAATTTTAGCTGGTTAACTTTGTATGTTTTGGTTGCCGAAAAAGTTGTATTGGTATGGATGAGTTGATGAAAAGGTTGTTTGCAAGTTTGGATTAAGGTATTGATGTGTTCATGAAAAAGTATGTTGCAGATTTGGATTTTGGTTCATGTATTGTCTTTTAATAGTTTGAAAGTTTGGAATATGATATTAATCTGTTCATGAAAAAGTAGGTTGTAGATTTCGATTTGGGTGCATATGTGTTATCATTTAATATATAGTTTGAAAGTTATTTGGACTATGGTATTGATGTGTTGGTGAACAAGTAGGTTGAAGATTTGGATTTTTGGTGCAGATGTGTTGTAATTTAATAGTTTGAAAGGTGGAACATTTTGTTATTGAAATATTCATGTAAAAGTAGGTTGAAGGTTTCGATTTGGGTGCATATGTGTAGATTTATAAGTCTGATGCATATATGTTTGGTCATTGTTTATGTGAGTGTAGAAGAAGATGGCTGAATTGAAGGCATCAAGGAAACAAGGAGCCAAAGCTACTGTTGCCACAACTGCCAAAGCTGCTGCCACATCTACCTCAACAAGCACAAGGCCTCCAACTTCAACCAAAGCATCAAAAGGCCAAGCTCCAATAGCTTCCAAATCAACTCAAAGGATCAGGGACAATTCTAAACGAGGGGGAAAATAGGAAAGAGTCGAAGTAGAATGTCACATTAGCAAGCTCTACCATTTTTTGTCCAACTATGTTTTGTGTAACTTGGTTGGTAGCTCTAATGCCCTTTTTGTTAACATGATTAGAGCTATTTGAAATGCAAACCTATGTTATGTTGCAAACACATTTGAGCTGCTAAGTCTTTTGGAAATTTAAGAAACTTTCATGTTTCGTATGAATGTTGTTTAATTTTTTTTTTTTTTGGAATGTTGTTTAATTTATGGCCCTTAATTCTAACTTCAAATGTGTTCCCCTACAAGTTGTGAGTTTTGTGAAGTTGTCTTCCGAAGACAATACCTTATGTTTGATGCTAATCAAGTACATTACAATTATGAGTATGATTTTTTTTTTTTTTTTCAAGTGTCCAAGTTTTTTGGAGGGAAAATTTAGGGAAAAAAAAAAGGGTTTGGGGGGCTGTAATAGGGTTTCTGGGTCAGATAAGAGTCAAGGGCATTTTTGGAAATTTACTTGATTGATGGGTCCCACATGAGCTGACGTGGCACGCCACATAGGCTGATTAACGATGCCAATTGACAGATGGCTAATGGAATGATCGATTAGACAAAATTTGATACCTCAGGGGTGTTTTTGATGAAATTGAAACTACAGGGACTGAATTGATTTCGGACTCAAAGTACAGGGTAGTAACCCGTATTTAGCCCTTTCTTTTTTCATCTTTTTCTTTTTCCTTTTTAATTTTTTTTCCTTTTTTTTTCCTTTTTAATTTCTTTTTTTCCTTTTTCCTTTTTAATTTCTTTTTTCCTTTTTCTTCTTTTTTTCTTGTTCCTTTTTAATTTTTTTCCTTTTTAAGTTCTTTTTTCTTTTTCGTTCTACCTACTTTCTCCTTCCTCAAGACCTCAACCCACCAATCCCATTCCGATCAAACTCCACAACTCGTCTATTTCCCAATCAGCTCGGAAATTCGCCGCTAAACCACTCCCCTCTTGTTTTCACAGCTTGGAGAGCTCAAATCTCACTTTCTCTCTCCACATCAAGTCTCAATTTGGAAACTTTTCACTGAAAATTACCATTTTTTTAACTTTTCATTGAAAACTACCATTTTTTCAGACTCTGAGATTTTTGGGTCTTGCTCAAAATGGTGATTTGGATTTTGGGTTTGGTTGAAATGGTGGTTTTTGATGGCCAAGTTGACAAAAACCAGAAGTGAAGAAGAAGAATAGTGATGGAAAAGAAAAATGGTCGCCGACATGGAGAACAAAAATTGGAGTTTCGGGTCAATCTGGATTGGTTCGCCAACGTGGCGCTACTTATGCAGCAGAATACGATGGTCATTCTGGATTGGTTCGCCAACGTGGCGCTACTTATGCAGCAGAATACGATGGTCATTAAAAAGAAAAAAGAAAAAAAAGAAAAAAAAAAAGGAAAAAAGAAAAAAGAAAAAAGAAAAAAGAAAAAAGAAAAAAGAAAAAAGAAAAAAGAAAAAAGAGAAAAGAGAAAAGAGAAAAGAGAAAAGAGAAAAGAGAAAAGAAAAAAGAAAAAAGAAAAAAGAGAAAAGAAATTAAAAAGGAAAAAAAGAAAAAAGAAATATCAGAGGGATATATTGGACATTTCACCCAAGACCAACTCCTAATTTGACGCCACAGTTACCTATTGGAGGGAAATTGTGAGGTCAGGGAGTTTTTAGATTAAATTATAATGTCAGGGACTGAAACGATGAGAGATGCAAAGTACAAAGATTAAACTGAATTTAACCCTATATATAAATAAAGCAAGTGTGCATGTGTTATGCAAGTGGGTACGGGATCATGCTTGATACAATGACACATAAACCATTATAGCCGTAAGATGGCTGTCATGTAAGAGTTGTAGGAAATAGTTAATTGGATAAGCATGCGATCTCTCAGGGAGATTCATGCATATGTGCTGTTGTAAGCATACTCATGTGCACTGATTTCTCTGATAAAGAAAAGAGGCATGCAGAAGATCACTTATCTAGATGGAGATTTATCAGAGATCGAAAGGGATGAAGCACCGAGACCGGGATGCTGCTTCAAGTCATGAAGTCGGCATATATGTCCTGTTGTAAAAGCTATATGGCTTGACTGAATATGAAGGCATCGTTCCCACTCCAAAGGCACCACAGCTGGTGCTGGAGCCGAAAGATCCTAAACAGGTCCATATGTGAGCTTCTAAAGTGTGGGTGTACTATATGAGTTTTTTTTTTGGTGTAAACGACCGGGTATCAAGAGCTGGACGAGAGGTGCCGCTTGAGATACTGGTGTTTCCTTTTGTGCTCGGACGACAGCACTTGGAGGTTGTGATCGATAAGTTTGACCTGCGAACCAACAGGTGCCAAAGGCCTTTTTTTTTTTTTTTTTTTTTGTAGCAGAAAGTACTTGGAAACTTGCTATTGAATTCAACTTCATTGGATTTTGGAGAAGCTTCAGCTAGAGCAAGATAAGTCAACGAGAGTGAAAAGGTTCAGCAATATCGAGTTGGGTCAGCGAGACTACGACGGGTGCTCAGATGTGTGGCCGTTGGGTTTGACCAGAGAAGGCTCAGTGGTACCAGAGGCCGAGAGCGCATAAGTGTCGAGAGTTGAGGATGATGCCCGGATGGCCGCCGAGAGGAGGTACTAGGTTGATATGCATTTGGATCCGGGAGTTGATTTTCCTTGACTTGGTCAAGTAACCGGTACTATGGTCGAACAATGGTGAGTCTTCAAGTCTTGGAACTTGTGAATCTTTGCAAATTGAGGGAAGGTATCGGTGAGAGTGTTGGGGTCGGTGGTGCTGGGAGGTTGAGTACCAGCCTTCCTGGTGCCAAGAGCTAGCTCTTCTTTTCTGTTATTATTATTTTTTTTTTTTTGTGAACTCCGGACGAGTGTCTGATACGTTCCCTGAGAGTAAGAGTTGGAGAGGGTCAGTGGGTTTCGGAAGCAAGTTTCAGGTTGGGTTACCGAAGGGTGAAGGCTGCCGGTTCCTGGTTTTGTCACAGAGACATGATGAAGAGATTACCGGTGAGGTCACCAAGATGCTGGGAAAGGAAGTTGCGAAGATGGGAGGAGCTGCCAGCGGTACAGGAGAATGCTCAATTGTTGGAGTAGACTCACCGAGAAGTGTCTTCGGTTTGGAACCAGAAAGCATAAAGGAGGTGCCAGGAAGTAAAATTGCTGCCTGTGAACTAAGGTACTGCCGGGATTGTCACTAGGGTGACGAAGCCACCGAGTTTGCTCAACGAGAACGAATCATCCCTTTTCTTTTTTTTTTTGATCCCGGAGTGTCTCTGATTCTCGGAGACCTGCTGGTGCCCGTGCTGGTACATACATTTGGGTTGGATCGCTGAGGTGATGTTCTGGGTTGGGTCATCGAGATGGAGGGATGATCACAAGGATGGGTTGGGTGTCCAAACCTTCCCGGCTGTCTAAAGCAGAACCATTCCTCGCAGGGAGCTGGTACCTGCGATCTAAAGCGCCAGCTGGTATCGGTGAGTTGACACGGTGGTCTACTAGTGCCTGTGATGGCAGGGGTACTGGTGAGGGCAGAGGGTACCGGTAAGGGCAGCTGGTACTATCAAAGCTCTCGTTGTCTAAAAGCTGTGCTTTTTATTTGCCTTTGATGCTCGTACGGGTTTGCAGGTGAACCCGAATTTTTTTTTCTATGATGTATGTATGCCACAGTGGCGTGAAGTTTTTTTTTTGGAACGAAAGATTCATTAAGGGCAAGGCCCGAACAAGACCCAGCAACAAGTACTCAGGCCCAAATTACAACAAAGAAGGAAGGTTGACTTCCAACTAAATCCACAATATCGAAATAGCGACAGAGAGCAAACCCAGAAAGGAAAACAAAAATATGCAGCAGTCGACCACCGCCGGAGTCAAATCGCAGCTGCATGTGGGCAAGGTAGCCCATCATTTCTCAAAACCATAGTCAGGGAAGGTGGTGGCGTTGACGACCATCTCAAAGGACCCACAATCCTCTTGGCAAGCGAGGTTGAATAGTGACGTGAAGTTATGTATAAAAGAAACATAATTAAGTGGCCAGATAAATATGTCCTGAGCTAGCATGTGTGTAGGCAAGATAGTTGGCATGCATGAACTATGTGTCATAGAATGCTAGACGTGTGTCGTGAAGGTGATAATCATTCATGAATTGCATTTTGTGTGCCTTTGAAGTTTTGGTCAACGGGATCAGCTGGCCATAGAGTTACATGATATATATTCACAGGGAACAGGTATTCAAAGCATGCATGTGCTTGAAGTAAGATAAGACGAAAATACTCATTTGTAGCCTGGACACGTCTTGCATGGAACAGAAGTAGTCTAGGTCTTTTGACTAAACTGTTGGGTGTGAAAAGAAAATTGCAGATGTGCCAATTAATTGCTCATGTACCCGGAAGCTTCTCAAATACCAGAAAGCTCATGTACCCGGAGCTCATGTACCCGCTGAATCATGTACCCAGAAGCACATGTACTCGCTGGCTCATTTACCAGGAAACTCATGTATCCGGAAGCTTATAGCACCCATTAGCTCGAAGCCTTGGGTGACGTTGAGGGTGCGGTGTCCTGCATGTACCCATGTACCCAGAAGCTTATGGTACTCGTACATGACCCTTGCTCAAGGTCAGAGGTTCTTACCCAAACCTAGGGGCCCTCCTTCTAGCGCCAATGTTTCAGTGTGAGAATACGAAACGGGAACTAATTAAGTATAAGGCAAGGTAGAGAGGGAGAGACAAGCATGTATAGTGGTTCACCTTGCCCTTGAGGCAAGGCTACGTCCACTTGGATATTTTACTATGAGTGAGGCCAAGTAGCCTTTGTAGTGATACAAGTATGGGGATTATTGCTCCATCCTCCTTTAAGAAGGGGTGGACTCTCTTTTATAGCTAAAAGAGTCCCCTTCCATTTACATATTCTCGATGTGGGACAATAATACATATATTGCTTCTTTTGAAGCCTCTTGGAAAGCATGGGAGAGTGGTCTCCCTACGAGGTATCGGCCGACCTCCACTATAGCAAGGTAGCTCGGGTGTCGGACTACCAGATGCATGTCGTAGGAGGGACTAACCATGCCGCAGAGCCCACCTATGAGGTCGTTGCTTATGCATGGCGGTATGTGGTATAAGTGATATCAACACCAAGAACAAGTTATATATAGGATTAAATTTGGTTTACCACCCTGAGGTTTGGGTCCAACATCATGTTAGTCCCTATGGTTTCAATTTAATTAATAACACCCCCAAACTCTCTAATTTGATCAGCTGTGTCCAATTTCACTTACTCCGTCTAAATTGGACATTAACTTTGATGATATGGCCCACTTTTAGGGTTAAAATTATCATTTCAGGATTTTTTTTATAAAAAAAAATCCCTCTACGACGTCCTCTATCTCTCTCTCTCTCTAACCTGGACTGGCCTTGATTCCCATTTCACCTCCCTCCGAACCTCCCTCGCCCAAAAACTCCAACTCCTCCAAACACTTGAGTCCCAATCCTCAAACCCTTCTTCCTCTACCTCAATCCCATAATCCTAACATCTTCTTAATCAAATTTACAGACCCAGATTGCAAAATAACTCATCTTTGGAGCTCAAAGCACCAACCCAGATAGCAAATGATCCTAAATTTTTGTATCCAGGCAGTAAAGGAGTTTCGTCGGTGACGCCATAGTCTCTGGATAACAGAGACGAGGAGGATGAGGAGGAAGAAGAGTTGGATCCCTCGATGGATTATTTGATGATGAGCTCAAGAAGATTGTTGATATCAAGAAGCAGCTTGAGTGTCTTGATCAGGTCTATGGATTCAATCTCTTATTTTCATATCTGGATTTTTGTTCCTAGTTCTGTTTTGTATATATTGACTCTTGTTTGTGGTTGTTCATTTTTTTCCGTCTTGAGGATTCTCTGATTGAATTGCTTCAAAGCCTAGTTGACATGGAGATATTATTCCAAAACCTCAAGGTAATTAGTGGCTTTCTTTGATCAAACATTGGGGATTGTTGAAATCAGATTCATTCATTTTGATTGTTTTAGGTGTCTAGGAGGCAAGTGAGTCAATTACTCAAGCAACATCAAAGCAGTGAGGTTGTTCGGACATTGGCCAAGCAACTTTTCTGGTTTAAACTTCTTCCATTGCAATTGACTGATTAAATTCTGAGTTCTTCATTGTCAACTCTATAATTCATTTTGGGGTTGGTTTTTTCAAGAAATGGAAAGGTACCGTGGATAAATGGGTGAAATTACTTGGAGAAGAGCCAACTAATTCAATCATGGGTATAATCACCGTGATAATGCATTTAATTATCTTCTTGCAAAAATAGTTAGTTGTTCAGAAATCACTTTTGTGTGTGAATGATAACTTGGGTTGTTTGCAGTTGATGGAGAGGAGAATCAAAGGATGAGGAAGAAGATGGTTTTTTTTGGGTAATTTTTTTTTTGAAATGACGATCTTAGCCCTGAAAATGGGCTCCATTGTTAGAGTTAACGTCTAATTTGGACAGAGAGATCGAAATTGGACACGGCTGATGAAATCAAAATGTTTAGGGGTGTTACTGATCAAATTGAAACCACAGGGACTAACATGATAGTGGACCTAAACCTCAGGGAGGTAAAGTGAAATTAATCCTTATATATATTACAGAATAAGTATCAATTCCTTGCTCCTAGATGCATAAAGGTTTGAGTTTAAATAATCAAGCAAGCAAACAAATCCTAGGTCTAGGTGATTTTAACTCACTATCCTCACATACACACCTAGTGTGCTATCATGCTATTAATGTTCAAAGCTAGCTACTCTCTAAACATTGTTCATCTAATGACAAATGCAAAGTACTCAAATTAGCTAAATTCAAATACAAGCATCCACTTCTTGAATTAGCATGTGAAGATGATCATGGAAATTGCATCAAATAAGATTCAAACATCAATTCATTACAAGTTTGGCTAGGGCTTTCAACCCTAGCCCCAACAATAGACTAGTCATAGCCCTAGCCCCAACAATAGACTAGTCACACATATCTACATAAACTAGCATCAACATAATGGAAAACATTAAGCTATCAAAGAATAGAGTTTGGAAATGACTAGAGATGATCACAAGTGAAGGATGATGAAGTGATTGATCATGGAAACTTTGTCATGCAGATGATGTGGTGGCTCCTCTTGTGCTCTAGCTTCTTCCTTGAACTCATTTTTCAAGACTTGCGATGATAATGATGCTTGGTATATATGAGATGTTGTGAGTAGGGATGTAGTTGGGAAATTAAGTGGTGGAGATGGAGGTTTTGTGGAGGAGATGGTGGTGGATTGTGTTGAGAATAGAGAGAGAAAAGGATGTAGTGGCTAAGTGTGGGTGATGCCTTCTTCCTTGAGGAATGGGTGCTTAAATAGATGGAGAGAGAGGTGTGAAATGGTGTTCAGAAGCAAAGGAGAGCAGCTCACAACTTGCAAGAAGCATGGAGCTAGAGTAGAAAAGTGGTAATATATAGATCCCAAAATTAAGGGAAAATGGCATGGGAGTGATGATGTAGGTTGGAGTAGGAAATGATGAGTGTGGGATAGTGATTAAGCCTAAAACATGATAGATATTGGAGTGTTGATGATGATGGACTTTTGGGTAATAGAGAGTGTTGGTTGAATTGGAACCAAAATGGTTAGAATTTGGTTGAGATAGAATGATAGTGAATGGATGTAATGACATAGATGTTATGGTACTCATCCTCCTTGCTCCTCTATGGATGTGGCCGGAAACTACATGGCACCAATGTGAGTAGTGGTGCGTCGCTTCTTGTGCCACCAAAAGTGGTGGTGCATGGAAAATTAGCCGGAATTTCACTTTTTTTTTTTTCTCCTTTTGTCAAGATTTTCTACGAAACATGGAATTGGATTAGTCAACATTAAATTGGACTTTAGAACAAGTAAATTCCATGTTTTAGGGCACAAAATATGTATATGAATTATGATCCGACAACTATGACCTTAGCATTGAAACCAGTGAGAGAATCCAGCGGAGAGGATGGCTTAAGCATGAAAGGTACTTATCCCAAACCCGAACTACTCCCCACACCAAAAACCTGACTCGGCCCCATACCATGAGACAAAAGAGAGATCCCTGGAGTTAAAGGGCTAGGGTTAGGCTTAGCCTTACCATCCATGAAAGCTATCGCCGTAGAGACATCCGGAGACTCAACACAACCCTCCTTTGGGTGTTCTAACAAACCACAAACCCTACAGAAACCCACCATAAGTTCATATTTGAACCTGAGCGTTGTTTGAAACCCCTTCATCAAAGTCGAAAACTAGCAGAGGGTAGGCCTGCTTGATGGGATCAGTGAGCATATGTGTGATCCGGACCCGAGCTTTCGCATGTCGAATCCCCATCTTATCTAGCTGCATAATTTTCCCCAGTGTCGCACCCACCATAGCCACAGCCTTCTCAGTCATTAAGGCCTGTAGAAGTCCAAGAATCTCCACCCAGGTAGGGAATGAAAGAATGGGAACCTAGAGACCATCCCCCAGCCTATCATAGTCTGACATAACAAACATCACTTTGCCAAAAAACCACGGGCCGCCGGAGACGATCTTGTCTTTCTCTTCCATCTTAGTAAAATGCAGGACAAAGCGGTTGCCATGCTTCTTGATAGACAAGCGTTGTTTGAGGCCCCATACAGTGGACATAGTTCCCATGAAAGCCTTTGGATCAACCCTCTTCATACCCAAATGACGGCTAACAACATAGTGATAGGATGATTTGGCCGACTTTCCGGCCTCCCCAAATGACACCCGACCCTTATCGGAGATAGCAAGAGTAGCAGCAAGGCGTGAAGAAGCATCGTCGACCATCGTTGGGCGGCGAGGGTGCTGAGAAAATATGGGGAAAAACCTAGGGTTTGCTCCTGTTTTCTCTCTATAATATGTTCATACTTATAATCTTAAGTAGCCGTCTTAAATGGATTAACGATTGGGCTGGGCATTTTAACCTGAAAACCCGGATCAGACCTGTTTGGACAGCAGGGTTCGGGCCAGGCTTTGGAGAAAAAAAAAGCATAAATTTAAGGCTCGGACCGTTTAAGAATAAAACGGGCCGGTCCCGTGCCTGAGAGTACACCAGTGTGAAATCCCTAATAGGTTATATATGTCATTATGCCACATGTCTTTCTCTTATAGGCTGCCTAAAGTCTTAGTAGATCATCCAAAGTCTTCAACTCTTCATCAGTCTACTTTTCTAATCTGTAGTTGACCACTTGACCCCATTTTTCTCTAACTCAAATTCACTCTATTCTTTGAAGAACAAGAACGAAGAACCCTAAATTTCTCTACCCCAAATTTCCAATCCCAGCTTAAATCCCAGTAGACCCAACCTCTATTCCAAAATCCCAATCCACAACATAATCAAGGAAAGATGACTGCCCACCTACTTCCATACCCATCCAGATTTCAATCAATTTGTCGAACCCAGCCTTCAATCCCTTTATTGAACCCAGATTTCAATCAGTTTGTTGAACCCAGCCTTCAATCCCTCCGTCAAATCCAAATTTCAATCAATTTGTTGAACCCCTCCGTCAAACCAAGGTTCCAATCAATTCGTCAAACCCATTCTTCAATCCCGTTGAATCCCTTTCCTGACTTCATTAAATATCTGATTTCCTGATCCTATCCTTAACAAAGAACCAAACCTCAGAACCCTAATTCCTAAATGGAAAACGCAGCTTCTGTTTGTGGGAGTGAGATGGTGGTGGGTTCCTGTCATTCCAGCCAGTTTAAATGGTTTGAATTTAAACTTTGTAATTGACGAAGTGGTGTTAGCTCAGTGGTTAGAGCACCCACTACCTAATGACGAAGTCAGGGGTTCGAGTTACCACGGGGGTAGGAGTGAAATCTTTTGATCATCTTTTTAAAAGAAGAAAAAAAATTTAAACTATGTAACTTTGAAGAAACTTTGAAGATTGGATGCTATTTTCTTCGTTTTGTAGTTAGTTTGTGATTTGTATGATGCGTTAGGTTGTGCTCTAAACCCAGAAAATCATATCATGATGAAAAATTGTGGAGAAGATGAAGCTAAACCAAATTGAACTTTTGGGCCCAAAAAACTGGGAGGACCAGTCGATTCATTCACGGTCCGGGCCTTCCCGTTTCCTAAGACTAAAAAATGTGATTCAAGCCCGGCCAGTTCAATTCGGGTTAGGTCCCAGGCCTTGCAAATGTCACGTCAGGCTGGAACCGTGCCCGGACCTAATTAACAATAATCAATTTAGCTGAAAATTTGTTAATTGTTATTGTATCATGTCCACCTTCTTAAAAGGTCTCGGGTTATTAATTGAATGTTTAGTTTAGTCCTAAAAAACCGTTCTTTTTTAGAGTCCTCCAATTTCCCGCCCTTCCATCATCTAAGCACCAATTGCAAATGCAACAGCAACCCCAATTTGAAGACACAAAAACAATGAACCCCTCAAACCTCCTCCCCACCCAGAATGTAACGATGGGCTGTCCAGTCCTGGACCGCTGCCTCGGCGGCGGAATCCCCTGCAACTCCCTCACGGAGCTCGTAGCCGAGAGCAGTTGCGGCAAGACCCAATTCTGCCTCCAACTCACTCTCTTCGCTCAGCTCCCTCCTTCCCACGGCGGCCTCTCTGCCTCCCTTTCCCATTTCGCCGCCTCCACCACCTCTCCCACTCCTTCCGCTCCTCCCACAGTCCCACGCTAATCTTATCCTCTCCAACCCTTGTGAAGATGTATACGTTCAAGCTGTACATGATGCACACCACCTGCTCGACATTGCCGGAAAACCCGGCTGCCTGTGAGGCTAATTGTGATTGATTCCATTGCCGCACTATTTCGCAGCGAATTCGGCAACAACCCTTTGGATCTTAAGCGGAGGTCCTTCCTGTTCTTCGAGATTTCCGGGATGCTGAAGTTGTTGGCGAGAAAGTACAGCTTGACGGTGGTGGTGACGAACCAGGTGGTTGATTTTATGGGGGAAATAGAGGGGATAAATGGGTGAGAGTTGGGAATTTGAGCTCCTTGCATTCATCAGGAAGACGGGTTTGTCCTGCTTTGGGATTAGCTTGGTCAAATTGCGTGAATTCGAGGTTGTTCTTGTCTAGAAATGAGGAGATTGTTGGGAGAGAAAAATGATTGGTTGGAGGATGATATGTTCAGCCAAACAAGAAGGCGCCTTGATGTTGTTTTTGCTCCTCATTTGCTGCCATCGTCGTGTGAGTTTGTAATCACAAAGCAAGGGGTGTTTGGAGTTGACAGATAACGGTATTATTGTGCATCTAAATCTAGCATATAGGAGTTTGATTAGCTAATGGAGCTTGAACACTTTATTTTTTGGTTTCTGTTAAAGTCAAGTACATTAGGAACATGAAAATATTGAAGAGGAGTGGTGTACAGAGGAAAAAATTGTCGGTTGAGCAAAATCAGTCGCCCAATTTTGCTCATCAAACAGAAGTTTTTCCTCCTGAAATTTTGTATTTATTGCATAATGCCTCTTAATTTTTCATTAAATGTGTGGAATAAGCTTTGATCTTGCCTTTACTGTTCTTTGTTCTTTTTAAACTTCCACTATAATCCCTTCCTCCTTATAATGTAGTGAAAAGGATGTCTTTCTATTTGTGAAAGTTTTCCATTGTCTAAGAGCCAACGAACGAACTCAGAGTCCAAGTGTTGATTGTCATGTCAGATGGTTTTTATGAGTTGAATACTGTTTGAGGCAGTCAAGCTTGGTAGTTGCTACTGTGATTTGGCTGCAGTGGTTTGAAACAAGTATGGGGTGTTGATGGGTGCTATAGACATGCCTTTGGTTGGCTCTTCTTCTCCGTTACCTACTGAAATAATGGCAGTGCAGGCTGGTCTACAGTTTATCACTGATGCAGCTATTCTGCCTGTGTTGCCGAAAATGGATTGCTTGGAATTGGTACTTGGTTTATTTGAAGGATCGTTGATGGCCTGAGTGGGTGGTTTGGTAGAGGATGTGCACTCTTTTCTGTGAGCTATCTGCAAAATGAGGAAGTCAGGTTTCATAATTTTGTAGCTCATGGTCTTGCCAAGATTGTTCTGGATGCAAATTAGTGATTTACTTGTTTAGAGGTTGAGCCAGATTGACTCATTGAGTCCCACTCATTTAGGCAGTCCAAGGGAGAATTTGGTAGTTGAGGAAAATTTGCTGGGACTTTGAAATCCCCTGCCACAAGTGCCTCGTTTGGCAAAATAGGAAGTGAATTCATTCACCTGGGATTTTAAAAGAGTTTTCACATGGCATTTTGCCTCTTCAGGCGTAATTTTCAAGTTCTGCCCAACTGTCACAGCGGATGTGAATTTCATGATTCTGATGCTCTTCATCGCCACTCTTCCTCTCTCTTGGATTTCATGGCAAGCAAATTGAGTTTTGTAAAATTGAAGTAAATCTACGAATTACAACCGATTGAAGGAAAATCTCAATCCTTTTTAGGTTTTTTTGAAGGGATTAGTGTGATGATATTGTTGTTCACTGAGCTTGCAATTGTAGTCTTGGTATTAAGTTTTGTGGTGTTTGGGTTGCTGGCAAGGAACTGGAACTAGCACAGCTTGTATCGGAGCATCAACATGTGTTGATGGTGCTGCTAGTCAAGGGATTGAGCTGGAATGAATGGTATGGTCTTGATTTGTTCATGCACTTATGGCCAGTATTCTTTACCTCTCTTGTTCATGCAGCCCCTTTGCTCTATGTTGTTGAAATTTAAATAATTGCACATTGTTTTGCACAAGACTACGAGTGTACTATTGTCTAGCAAAAATCACGTTATTTGAAATCAAGCATAGAAATAAAAAGTTGTGTCATTGAATTTGTATAGTGTGATACTCCTTTGAATATTGCTTGGACATGCTGCATTTGTATTCCTTTTCTCTGCATTCTACAATTAAACGAATAGTTGAGCACTTGAGCTTCAAGAACTTTTTCACTTTCAGAGATGTAAGCTCCCATTCATTTCTCTAATTAATCTTGCTAGCTGGACTTTTTCTGTTCTGTTGTTTTAGAAGCTACACATTGTTTGAAACCTCAGTCTGCGTATATCTATATTGTCTACATGGAGTTGCAGTCTGAAATTAGGGACAACCTTTTGTTCTCTAATGTCTAGAACTGGCGACAACCTTTTGTCTATTCCTTTTAGCTAGAAATAGAAGCATTTTTTTTTTTTGGCAAATGATAAGCACTTCTACATGACCAGAGATTGGCATGGAATTTAAATGTCTTTCTAATTGAGTAATTGGTGTGCATTTCTTTTATCTAGAACTGGTTCGCGCAGGTGTTAAATATATTTTTTTCATCTAGAAGCTATTTTCGTACTTCTCATTGACTAATTTTGATTTAGATGTAAGGAACTCATGTTGTACAAACTTATATGAAAAAATGGGTGTATAGGAATTGTGCGAAACTGTTGGACAGTAACTTAATGCATCTTGGGATTAGAGGTTTTGAGTGCTCTTTGTTTAAGATGGAAAGCATTGAAAGTTTGAAACAGAACTCTACCTTCGTAGACTTCGACTTTTAATTCATGGTTATTTTTTCTTCAAATAATCTCAGGACAGGGCAGGAAGAGAACATGAAGGCTCGGACTGTGACACTGCAACTCCCAGCGGAAGTGTAAGAATGTGTACTAGCAATTAATGACAGTGGTGCGCTCAGACTAACTAATCTTTATGGACAAAGCAAGAGTCTGAACAAGAGACCTTTTTTTTCACTCATATGCTTGTGTCTCAGGTTAAACAAAGTTATTGCAACTGTTATTTACTTACCCTGTATGGCTAGCTATTGATGTCAATATGATTTTGCATTCCCTTGGCTTCTCTAGCGTTTTGTTCAGTTCTCTCACCTAGATTGATGTCAGTATATGTAACATGTCGAACAGTAAGTGCATACATATATGTGACATGGCTTATAATTGCTTTAAACAGAATGCACAACTAGTTCACTCTGATATATACCATTGTCTATCATAGTATCAGTAACTAGTAGACGGAAATGCGTTCTGTTCATCAGTCCTGTCATGAGTTCAGAGGTATTGCCTCCATTATGTATACTCATCGATGACATCAACCACTAATCTGCAGCAATCCTTTTCCAGCATTGAGTTGTCGGTCCAAGTTCAGTCAGACAGTTCTTCTCAGTATAGAACCAACGAAAGTTCAAACCCAGTTCAAAACCAGAATGCGAACTATTTTCAGCTCCATCAAGATTTCCTCTCGCACAATTTTAGTTAGTTTTGAAATTATATTCATTTTACTCTCAAATTAATATTGAATAATGTAGGTGGATTGTTTTTTTGGGCGCTATCTATAACCCTTCTTATATAGTAATTAATGTAGCACAAAACCCAATCTATCATAAAATTCATTAAATGATTGGCATAACCACATTAGTTGCTGCATAAGGTGATGTAAATGAGATAGTTTTAAAGAGTTAAAGTGTGTGTGTCTCTCTCTCCCTTGCTCTTCTAGGATTAGGGTTCACAAGCACCATGTTAATTGTGATTGTAGGATTTTTTGGTGATGCACCATGTTAATTGTGATTATAGGACTTGGCTAACCCCCGCCCCCGCCACCGCCCCCTTATCTACAGCCACTTAAATCTACTATATAGCAGAAAACACAAACACCAAAAACCCAAAATGTCCAAGAATTCAATTGTTTATTTCCATATCTTGAAACTAATGCGAAGTGGGTTTTGCAAAAGGGTCTATAAATTGAAGAGAAAATTGAAGACATGCGAGGATAAGCGGTTTCAGGATTGATTGGTAATCTTAACAAATTTTGAATTGAAATTTATATACATTTGGTTTTGTGCTCGGTGCTCAGACATTGACTATACATTTGGTTTTTACGACTGGTTTGGATTTGGGTTTGGGTGCACTATGCCAAAAAGTTAATCAGACGACAGATAATATCTGATTGCATAATTTTCTGTCGTCTGAGGCGCTGCCGTCTCTTGTGCAATCAGACGACAGAGTTACGACATAGAAACTCTGTCGTCTGATTGCACTCAGACGACAGACATGTTTTTGGTCTTCTGTTGTCTAATTGATTTCTCACATGTACATGTGTGTGTTATGAAGATTTCAGACGACAGAAATGTGTTGGCAAACATGAAGAGCAACAACAGAGTTCTTTAACTTTTGTTGTTTAATTCCCATTTCGATGACAGTACTGAGAATTTTTTGTTGTCTGTATTGGTTTTCAACTATAGTTTATTGTTGTTGTAAACAAATTTCAATTACAATCATCTGTTGTTTTAACTCATAACAGAAGACATTTATTTGTGGTTAAATTCCCATTTTAATGACAGAACATGAGAATTATTTGTTGATTGTATTAGTTCTCAACTACAGTTTGTTGTTGCTGTAAATAAGTTTCAATTACAATCATCTGCCATTCATTGATGTTCTCATTCATTCTGGAAACTGCAAAATTCATTTCAATATAACTCATTTCAATCATTAAAATACATATATTCTGTCAATACAACCACCAAAATACATCTACAATAGTCATCAATTGTTCCATGAAACCTAACTATTGAAGCTGAATAGCAAAATAATTTGCAATGTAATTAGCAACATTTGTTTTTCCTCCTTCAGTGGCTTGGCGTCCTTAGCCTACTACAATGTCAAACTTCAGCTGCATTATCGGTTCCTTCAGAGTCTGCAGAGAGACTTTTTCACTACATATGATGGGAAGTTAAAGTTACTAGTTAATGAGAACACCACTGGTCTATCAATCTGAAACGGAAACATAAATAATTGAAACGATACTTAGCTCTCATAAGCAAAGGATGGGGGGATCTTTGTTCAACTAGTTCTTGATTATGTGTCGGAATAGCAATAGCAGCATAACTATAAAAGAGACTCCTGCGGTGTAGTTCATGTTCTTTAAAGCAAGGGACAGATAGACTAAAACTTCTAGTTAAGCTCATTATGTGGAAATTTTAGGTTATTGTATTGCTTTTATGTAGAATCAGAAGGTAAAAAATAACCAAAACAGGTCAACCATTAGTTGCAATGTCTTATTTTTCTATAAGTGCTTTACTTACAAATTACACTCGATGCTCCAAGATCCAAAGCTTTAAAAACGTATGTGCCTCGCCTCACTCCACCATCCAGAAAAACAGGAATTTGGCCCTCTGCAGCTTTGACGACCTGTATAGTAAAGCCATTTCCATAAGTATAATGTATTACTACAAGCTATATATGGTACTCAAACAAGTGTCCTAACATAGGTTTAGCAGAAAATCAAACTAACGGAAATACTAAGCACTTATAGTGACTGAAAATTCAGGAATGCAAACAATTGATAAAGGAACTCCTGCCCTTTCATATGTCAATAAAAGAAAACTACAGGACATTCGTAAGCAATAAATAAATCAATAGAAATCAGAAAGATAAATGAAGCATATATGTACCTCTTCCAAAGCCATAATAGTTGCACGGACATAATCTAGTTGGCTAGCTCCATGATTGGATACAATTATTCCTGCAGCTCCAGCTTCAAATTGTTACTTCAGATTGCTACTTCAAATTATCAAATATTGAAGCAATCATCTTACCTTCCCACTAAAAGAGCGGTCAAATAGTCCAGCAACATATGATGCTAATCCAGAATTATTGGTCTGCAATTTCATTAACACAATGCTGAATAGATAAGCTAAAATGAAAAGTAACTACAGAGATTTTTATTTGGTCAGCTGATATAAGAAGTAAATGGGTCCAACCTCATCAATCTTTCCAAGATCCAAATTTTCAAAGTTTTTCAATGTCAAAGTTGGTGACATGGTAAACCTGTGAAGAACCATTAGACAGCTTTAGGACCTCATTACGCAAAATGAAGTTAAATAAGATATATCAAACTTTAAAGTGATTTTTCATTGCATATGGAACATAGAAGCACTATCATTCCCAATTCCCAGATAATTATGCAAGACCTAGAGGTCAAGATGGTATGTTGCAGCAGGAAATTAAATACTGAATTTAGGCAAAACACAAATGAGATGAACAAAAACTAAAGTTGCAGAAATTGGTCAGGCATGAACTTCACTCACATAGAGGTGGAACAAGCGAATACCAGGTACAGTTGAGGCAACTTCGTCAATGCTAGAATTAGCCATAGCGAACAGTGTCTATAACAAGTTTAAGAATCAGTATCCCATTTAGTTAGATTTAGTAAGTTTCCACAGCACAAGAGATCATGTTACTGTACTTTTGTTTTTAATATTGGTATAAAGTTCTCTTTGATCCAAATTGATCACAGCAACACTAAGAATATGAAACATATTAATGAACTGAACATAGTTCTCATGAGTCAGAGAAGCTTACCCTTTTGAAGTTTTGAGCAAGTGAGAAATGGTGATGGGTCCATGACACGCACTCGAGCACACACGCATCATCAACTGCACAACACAATTGTAACAATTTTCAACTTTTCGCTTTAGTTTCTCCAGTCAACACAAAACAATATTAGGTGATGAATGTAGAACAATTTCCATGAACAATTCTCCAGTTAGCTTAAAGAGTGAAATTTGAACATATGTCAGGAGGTAGGAAAATCACAAGACTTGCATGAGTTCAAGATGTCAAAAAAGAAAAAAAATGGAGTTACTAGTAGAACAAACCAAAACAAGACAGCTCAAAGACACCTATGCTATGCGGCAGCGGTTGCCACCTTAGTATCATCTTCAACCTCTCATTAGAACTCAAGTTAATCATAATTTCGCATAAGAAAATATGATACAGCTCTTCCAATTCAAAGTCCATTACAAGACTCAATTCTTAGACGTTTTAGGTGATTCTTGATTCTACAGAAAGAGGATGAAACCCCCTATAATACTGTATAAATTTTATACCAGTTGAGGAGCTCAATAAATCAATTAAGCCCTGAAAACCAACTGGGTCGTCATTGTAGAGAACTAGGGAAAAAAAAAAAAAAAGACTTCTCTCTATGATGACTTTCTCATTTCTCAATCAAATTAGGTAAATAATATATCAATTTTATACTACTCAGAGTACCCAACAAGTTTGTGTAATCAGTTCAAGGATTTGAGAACTAACAAGAAAAACAATAATTGCACCAAAAACTATATTTTCAACCAGTAAAGAGGGGGACTATACAACTAATTTCAAGCTTCTTAAGCAAGATTTCATGTGAATGAAGTTCATAATAACAAATTATAGCAGATACTTGAAATAGACAACTCAAGCGCGAACCAAATAAACTAAAAAGATCAATCGAGATAAGGAAGGTAAACCATAAGTCTTAGTCGTTGAACTATGAAATTTGGAGGTTTAACTCACCTCTAAAACACTTTGCACTAAAACAGACCTCAAATTTCCTCTCCTCAGTAAAGTGAAGACTCTCGGCCATTTCACACCTTATTCCTCCTCCAATGCAATACCTGGTAATTGAATCGAAAATCATAAAAAAAATAAAAATAAAAAATTCATAAAAGGCTTTGTAAACAGAAAGAGCTAGTACGAAGATTTATCTGACTATGAAAAAACCCAAAACCAGAGGCTGGAGCGGTGGGAGACAATTCTTCCAGGGACTGGATCTGAATGAAGGGTTGAGCAGGAAGAGGAAGAGGGCGAAGGCTTCCATCTTCTGACTGAGACGAAGCTCACCGTCCCTGGAGCCGGAGAGACTGAAATGGCAGTCGAGATTGATAGATACTAGGGACGAAGCGATATCCCTTTCGCTACTAAGAACCCATCTCTGCATCCTCGGTCTTTTCAATTATAATCGTATCTATTGAGAGAGGAGATATGAGCTTGAGGCAAGGCTAAGGCTGAGAGAGAGAATCAAGAGATGTAGGTTAAGAGAGAGAGAGTATTTAGGAGATCTGAAAGGGAAAAGAAAAAACAAAAATTAAAAAATTGACTTCCCATATAATCAGACAACACAACTTCGTTAAATGAGTTGTCTGATGGTTACTAGTTTTTTGTGACTCAATTAGGGTTTGACCATTTTGAGAGGGAAATGCTTTTATCGAGTGGGAGGGAGAATTTCGTCTTTTATGATCAGACAACATATTTTTCTTATCACTGTTGTTTGAATAAGATAAGCTTTTTGGCTCCAGAGGAATGAAATTATAGGGTATATCTCTATCTTGAGCTAACAACATAAAAGTGTTGTGTGAATAAGAGGCTATAGAGGAATGAAATTGTAGGTATATCTCTATCTTGGGTAACATCATAAAAATGTTGTGTGAATAAGAGGTTTCAGAGGAATGAAATCGTAGGTATATCTCCATATTGAGTTGACAACATAAAAATGTTGTCTGAATGTCACCCATTCATTCAAAATGAAAAAAGTGTGTTTCATTGGGTATTCAAACAACAGAGTTAGGTTTGTCTGTTGTCTGAAATTTTCAGACAACAGAAAATTAGCTTTCTGTCGTCTGATGTCTGTTGTATGATTGAGTTATTGGCATAGTGGTGGGATGTTTTTGGACCGACTAAGCGGAGCAGGCTTGCTCGACCTATCGAGGTCGTCTCAATCCATAATCGACTGGAACTGGTTCTAAACTTCTAATGCTACTGTGAACGGCGGGAACTGAAGGCAACATAGTCTGAGTGCTAATTGTGGAAATAAAAATGTTGAAATGATAGTGGGAGTGTGGCTTAAAAAAAAGGGAGTGCCCAAATTTCACTCGCCATATCTAATTGGTTCAAGTCCTCAAAATCATACTGCAAATGCAATAATTTGGAGCCAGACAGTTTGATGGGGTCATATACCTGTTGTTGAGTAAATCCCAAAACCCTCATACAACAGAATCCTTACAAAAAGTTACCTTATCGTTATGA
The DNA here is from genome assembly GCA_024704745.1 of Rosa lucieae. Taxonomy (NCBI): domain Eukaryota; kingdom Viridiplantae; phylum Streptophyta; class Magnoliopsida; order Rosales; family Rosaceae; genus Rosa; species Rosa lucieae. The sequence continues at coordinate 20,294,842 of CM045495.1, read as the reverse complement.
TCCGCAAAAGAAAATATTTTCTTTTTTCAATCGCAATAAGAAAACTCTTGTGCTTCTGAATCAGTTAATGAGCTTTTAGTAAATCGATATTGATTACTTCTCAATCCTCTTTAATCTTGAAAGCTTTGTCAACTAGGTAGTCACATCCATAAAATATGCAGACTTCCAGAAACATTTTTGGAGAAAAATCCATCCATTTTTCTGACTCTGCCACTCTTTTAATCTCATAGTAATGACAACATCCGTTTTTCAAATTCCAACCATATATAATCTATAAAAAGAAAAAAAAGAAATGAAATTAAAAACTATTGAAAACTTCTTAACTTTAAATAAAATTTCATTATCAAAGGCAAATTTGTCCGGATTACATTCAAAAAAATTTCTACATTAAATAAGAAAAAAAATGTACTTACCCTTGAAACCCCAAATGCCATCAAGTATGAATCGATAGTTGTTACAGCATTAATGTAGCCCATGTCCATTAGATATGCCAATTGTGCATCACCTTCGCATGGGGAATGATACGCTAAAAACAAGCACACAATTTAACCCTGCAAAATGTAGTTGTCAATATAGAATAAATAGGGATCGTTCAAGCCAGGGATTGAGGATACACCTGTAATTGCATAAACAAATAAAGAATTAATAAAAAGTATGAATTATTATTTACAAAAAAATAAAACAAAGAATGAAGATATATACAAGTTAACATAAAGAGGGGGGATTTTAGGATTATTAAATCAAAAATTAAATAACTAAAATAAAGAAAATGTAAAAACTGTTATAAAGTAGAGAGAATATGGAGAGAGAATAGTAGGGAGGAAGTAGAAGTGTTCTCATTCAGTCTCATTAGCCTCCTTTATATAGAGGTAGGGTTTGCATCAAAGTACATAACTAATGACTATTCAGCCATATAGATAATAATATTTACAACACTCCCCCTTGGATGTCCACCAATGAATGATGATATTGGACGCGCTTATTGTTGCCTCGTTAAAAACCTTGCCAGGTAACAAAAACCCAGTGGGACAAAAATAACCCTGGTCGAAGGACAAAAAGAGCACAACGCGCATATGTCCTAGGTAGCATGCTTCTGGATGCTCTCCCTGATGAGAATCTCCCCCTGATTGTTGCAAGCCTTAATTATGTGTGCGATAAGCTACATGTACCATGTATAGTGGTTTGATGTGTCTATCACTGAAGTGAGACCACGTGTGCTTTGCATATAAGGGCTCATCACAAATTTTCATACCTGAAAAGGTTAAGCAATACCAACAAAGCTAGACGATTTTCAATAAGCCTTACATCATATGATAAGGTTAGAAACAATCTCATATGCTCAAATTCATACACAAAGTAATAGCTAAACAATATAAAGAAATTGACACATTTAACTTTGTATAGTTTAAAACATTGAAAAAAATCATCATGGCATACCTAGCCATACACATCAATATCTTTGTGTATTGATATGTCTCATATAAGCTTCTTCAAGAGCTTTAAGTTATTCATAACTTTGCGAAAGTTAGAATATGTTGCAACATTATATTCATAATTCGAATTCAATAGTAGTCTCTTCATAGTACTCATTAAGGCAATTTAGATCTCGTTGACTAGAACCAAATGAGTACATATGAGCTAGCTTTAGACTCTTTGATTCCATAAGTGAGCTTTAGGCTCTTTCAACATTTCATGAACTTGAATCATTCATGTATTTGAATCCCTTAAGGATTTGATAAGCAATATGCTTATTATGACACTTTTCTTTTGAGATTTTGGTTTTAGCAATGTGTCTACACAATATACGATGACAAAGTGCCATAAATCTCTCGTCAATATAACAGCTATATGTAACACTGTACTTATAGAAAATTGTCATTCATATAAGGGAAGATATTCATAATCTCATGTCTCTATAAATAGACATTGTGTCATAGTGATTTATTTTCACTTTGATAAATACCCTTTTGTAACTTGTAGGGTTAGAGGTCCAAGTATTTCATCACGTTTCAAATATTGAATTTCATTGGAATTGCCTCTTTCCAATTTGGCCAATAATATACTTTGTCGACATTCATAATGAAACGCGTGGTATAGCGTCAATACAACCCTTAATGATTTTGGTAGCTACCAAATGTAAATTATCATCGATGATCATTAATCATAGATCCCACACATTCTTATATGCATGCATTAGCTTAATAAGCTTATTGATATTGGGTACCCATGCCACTTCTGGGGCATACATTGTCACTTCCAGGACAATCATCTCTCATAGATGAATTATGTAGAATGTGGATCTTTTTACATATAATCTCATGTCGAGCACTATAGGGCTTGTATGATCTTCCCTTTTTGGGAGCTTAAAAACTTTAGAACTGGTGGATATAATCCACATATTCACGCCATTCTTTTAATAACATTAGTTTTCTCTCCCCCTAATGGCGGGGATACTTTCTTATTTTGACCACTTGTAAACATGTTTTTTATAATATCACTTCTTTAGAGTGAAGAAATCTATTGGTTGGTGGCGAACCCATACCAAATTTTAGGTCAAAAACATTTAGTTTATGAGCATAAACTATACTGATAAATAGTCTCACCAAGACATCAGTGATTTTACAAGGGACCAACATTGGTCTATGTCATTCTTTTCAAACGACCATATCATTTGGACCAACATGTCTGCTACCATGCATAGTTGGTCTAGATTGTCTATGCAATCATGTTATGCATTAAGGATTTTAATCCAAGTAAATTCTTTTGCCAGTAATATCATTATCACTTTAGGTACAAAGCTCAAAATGAGACATGGTGGAAAAGTCTCACACCAATTCATACCATTCTTCAGGAACAATATTTCTCCCCCTTATGGCAGGAGGATTGTCTCATTAAAGTGACAACTCGCAAATATGTGGTAAATAAACAATTTGATTGTGAGTAAGGTTAGCAGTCATCAAAACTTGTAAGTGATTCCATGCAACATGGTAGACAAAAGATGACGTAACCGGTCATGCCAAAATAGTGTATTTGGTTCAAGGAACTTCAGGTTCATGACATCATATGCCTTAATTTACTGCAGAAAATTCGATACAGTATATATCTGATGGCATAAAGTCTTCTCCAACCATATAGTAAGCAATTAATGCAACAATATTTCAAATTCGGTAACATGATAGTAGCTCATTTGGACCCATAGATCAAGATCTACAACTCTTGATATGGTTGTTACCTTAGCTTCAGTAAACATTAATTGTGAAATACTAATAATTGGAATGGACTAACTTCATTTTGAACTACTGGCCAAAATGATATACTCGAAAATTTCAAGTTAAAGACTACAATCCATAAGAACAAGTAACTTTATCATGTGGAAAACCTCAAGTTCTGTGTCACATATAAATGTGTAGTCATAAAGAGGAGGGACTTCAGGCCCTCATATAATTGGAGATCCAAGAAACTTGAGGTTTCAATTTTTCAATTTATAACAATCTCTTAAGGAACATCAGGTTCCTAGATAATCGGATTTAGAAACATTTAGTTTCAATGAAAACTCACGAGGTTACAATAAATATGTGGAATAACACAATAGTGCTTCCAAGTTGCTTATTGTAAGCAAAAAACGTCAGGCATGTGAGACGAATCTCAATGCTCTTATTAGTCAATGCAATTTAATTTGACCAGTGCCCATTCAAAAGTGGCTTGATAATCATCCACTAGATAGTGTACCATAGGTGACACACATCCAATTTACAATTTCCTCACATGTGTGGATGTTAGGACAATATTTACATTGACTCCTGATTTCTCTCTTGCCATGATCCACTTCTGGTGGCATTTCATGGTATAGCCATGTCAATCGACTTTCTTACTATGTTGGAGGCACAAAATGCAACGAGACAATATATGTGTGCTCTTCTGGAGCCATCAATCAGATATGTAAGATCTGAGATGATTGTTATATTAACCTCATAAGCATAAGCCTTAATAATGTTTTCTGGACACCATGGATAAAATTGCATTGCCTGGAAGTGACTCAAAACATAAGTTTGAAGATGACACAAATCAATTGGTAAGAATTGAACAGTAGATCTCATAGGATATACACCAAGCTTCTGGTCCGTAGATTAAACTATAGTGGTTGTGTCATCATATAGAACCTTAAATATTCTAACCCGTAGATTATAAGTTAAGGTCAAAAACAACAAAGTTGCACCAAAAAACTCATAAATCATCATAGGGTTTTGAGAAAACATAAGAGCAAGCGTGCTGATAACGTGTTATAAAGTAGAGAGAATATGGAGAGAGAATAGTAGGGAGGAAGTAGAAGTGTTCTCATTCAGTCTCATTAGCCTCCTTTATATAGAGGTAGGGTTTGCATCAAAGTACATAACTAATGAGTATTTACGTGGACAGCCATATAGATAATAATATATATTTACAACAAAAACACATATACAAGGGTGAAACGCAAGGAACAAAGATCAAAACCACATTCATATGCAAGAAATCCAATTACAATTTCTATAGTTGATTTTCTATGTCATGAGAAAGAAGTTGACCATGTGAAACGTTAATAAGCAAACGATTTCCCATTTTTTTACTTTCCTTGAATAATTAATCTAAGTGAAAGCACCTAAATTAATCTTATTGAACATGCAATTATAGTCTAGAAAGCTAGCTACTCAAGAACACATTCAATGCATGAAGAACAAAGAAAGGATGTCAACCAAAGTGCACAACCTAGTATGAAAAAGTTCATCTATTTGCAATCCTCCTTAATTGATTTCGACTTTTATCCAAAGCCTTTACTACTTGCAATAGGTTCACAAAACTATTAGGTGAATTATTTACCTAAATCTAGCTCCAATTACATGCATATATCATTATATCCTAAGTTGGCCACCAAAGAACACATACATATAAAAGTTTTTTATAATCCAAAATCAATCAAGCAATCTCGCATAAGCAACATAGAAATCAACACATAGAAATCACAACTTTATTTCAAAATATATAAACGGGCTTTAAACTTTGCCCTTAACGTCATGTTAACTAGAATTCATACCTCTACGAAATCAAACAAAGAAAACAAAAGAAATAATGAAATACACCATGAAAGATGAATGACAAAGCCTTGAGACGAAGAACTTGAAGATCCTTGAAAGCAAACAATCTTCTAGGGACGACACAAGGGTGGATGGCGGCTAGGATCTTGATGTATTACATGACTTCTTCTCCTCCTTGGTTGAGACGCAGTGCTTCTGAAGACTAGAGAATGGAGAGACTTTTTGGTGTTTAGAATTATGGGAGAAGTGGTGTGTCAAACATCCCAATGATGCTCCTATTTATAGGAGGATGGCAACTTGGTCTCCAAGCCTTCATAATTCTTCTTTTTATTTTCTAGGATTTTTCTGATTAATCCACATAGCAGTAGCCAATCAGATAATTCCACATCATCCTTCCTGTGTCATCCAACCAATAAGAAGTCTTCAAATTATCACCTTGATTCTAGAGAGATTATTTTTGAATTAATTACATGAATATTTTCATATTTATCTCCTCAATTTTGACCAAGGATGGAGTATAGAGCTCAAGGAATGTATCTGGACCTATTTTCAACCTTCCTGAATATTGTAAATCCCTTAAAACTCTCCATGATAACTTCTAAAACGTCACTTTCCAAAATCCCTTGAATATGTCACGGCAAAAACACTTATTTCACTTAGAATTCCTTCTTTTTGCATCAAAGAAACCCTAGCTAGTATACTCAGATCTCTTTATTTGCCACAATATCCCAAGTTTTCTAGAACATTCTTGAGATTTCTTGAGCTATCTTGAAGCCACATGGTCTCCTAGTGCTCTGAGGTTTCCTAGCCCCATCAGGACTCCTCATGTCTTTAGGACTCCTAGTCAAACAATGACTCTTCATATGAAATATTCTTGAACCTTCCAGAATCTTCTTTTGCTTTCCTAGTTCAATTGGGATTCCTTGTGTCATTAGGATTCCTATTTTGACAGGGTTTCCTAGTCGGACCAGGAAAACTTCATTTCTTCATTTCAGCTCATTTCTACATCCTTGTGCCTTGCCTTAGTCATTTCCAACGTTTTCTTGCTTCTCTTTCTCCTTTAAGCTCATTTCTACTCAATTTGTTCCATGGTACCTAAACATAGAAACTTTATTAAAAATCCTAAAAATAGAAACTTTTATTAAAATTCTATTTAATTAAGGAAATAACTAAGTAAATATGAGGAAATAACATTCAAAACGTCTCATTAAAATGCTTTTATTAGGGAAACCATGTATTCTATTCCATTTTTTTGGGTTGTTTCAAGTTGAACAAAAAAGATAGATAGCCAAGTGTGGCTATCGGCTATCTATCTTGGAAAATTGAAAACTGTTTAGCCATTTGATTCATATGATTTCCATTTCAATTTATTCGACCGACTGCATTTTTCTACATATTTTGGATGACCAAACGGTTACAAAACTGGCTAGTTTTTGCCGAAAAGATTTATGCATATAAAAGAATGACAATTTCTGATCATTGAATTACCTAGTTGTTGGAAATACTAAAAATCTGCAAATATTAAATTGTGGTGTCATCTCTAGAATGGTAATACATTTGTTTGAACATTTTGGATAAGAAAAAGGTTATGTGTGTGTCTGTCTGTCTGTCGTTTTAGAGAGCACATCCTCGATTATATTTAAAATTTGCGAACTTTTACAATTTTGTACTACTATGCAACAGAATTCAAAGATAAAAACATATCATTGTTTAGATTCGTATGCAAGAATTCAGTAACCGTTTGATCATCCAAAATCTGCACAAAAAAGTAGTTTGTCAAATAAAATTGAAATGAAAATCATAGAAATCAAATGGCTTAGCGTTTTTCATTTTTGTCATTTTTTGTATGAATCATGTGGAAATAAAAAATTAAAGAATGCTTGGCTTCGATTGTTGAACGGCGGGAACGAAAGGCAACATAGTGTAAGGGCTAATTTTGAAATAAAAATGTTGATGATAGTGGGAGTGTGGTTTACAAAAAGGGGAGTCCAAATTTCACTCTCCATATCTAATTGGTTCAAGTCCTCAAAATTATACTGCAAATGCAATAATTTGGCACCAGACTGTTTGATGGGGTCATATACCTGTTGTTGAATAAATCCCAAATGAGCAGTTCGAAACCCTCATACAACTAAATCCCTACAAAAGGTTGCCTTACCATTACGATCCTGAAAAGAAGATATTTTCTTTCTCAATAGCAATAAGGAAACTCCTGTGCTTCTGAATCAATTGATGAGCTTTCAGTAAATCAATATTGATTACTTCTCCGTCCTCTTTAATCTTGAAAGCTTCGTCAACTAGGTAGTCACATCCATAAAATACACAGACTTCCAGAAACATTTTTAGAGAAAAATCCATCCATTTTACTGATTCTGCCACTCTTTTTCAATAAAATTTCATTATCAAATACAAATTTGTCTGGATTACATTCAAAAAAAATTTCTAAATTAAATAAGAAGAAAAATGTACTTACCCTTGAAACCCCAAATGTCATCAAGTCTGAATCAATAGTTGTTACAGCATTAATGTAGCCTGTGTCCATTAGATATGCCAATTGTGCATCACCTTCGCATGGGGAAACCATGTATTCAATTCCATTTTTTTTAAGTTGCTTCAAGTTGAACAAAAAAGATAGATAGCCAAGCGCACGCAGCTATCTATCTAGCCAAATTGAAAACTGTTTAGCCATTTGATTCTTATGTTTTCCATTTCAATTTATTCGACCGACTGCATTTTTTTGCATATTTTGGATCACCAAATGGTTATCAAATTGGCTAGTTTTTGCAGAAAAGATTTATGCATATAAAAGAATGACCATTTCAGATCGTTGAATTACCTAGTGTCGGAAATACTAAAAATCTGCAAATATTAAATTGAGTGTCATCTCTAGAACGGTAACACATTGGTTTGAACATTTTGGACAAGGAAAAGGTTATGTGTGTGTGTGTGTGTCTGCCGTTCTAGATAGCACATCTTCAATTATATTTAAAATTTGTGAACTTTTTCAGTTTTCCACTACTATGCAATATAATTCAAAGATCAAAACAAATCATTCTTTAGATTCGTATGCAAGAATTCCATAACTGTTTGGTCATCCAAAATTTGCACAAAAAAGTAGCTTGTCAAATAAAATTGAAATGAAAATCATAAAAATCAAATGGCTTAACGTTTTTCAATTTTGCCATTTTTTGTATGAATCATGTGGAAACAAGAAATTAAAGAATGCTTGGATTCTACTGTTGACTTAGATTATAGAAATATGAGGCTCTTCATATTTCAAGTTTAAGAACGTCCTCTTCAGAATACTATTTCCTTGTTTTTGCATTATTTTCCTAAGGAACTAGCAAATGCTAAGGGCTTGTCCGGTAACGTTTTTAAAAATGATTTTTCAAAAATCGATTTTGAAAATAAAAACGAGAAAACAGAGATCCGAAAATGTGTCCAGTAGCTTATTCCGAAAACAATTTTCAAAAATGAGAGAAGATGACGACGAGAGATGAGAGAGAGACCTGAGAAGAAGATAGCGACGTGAGAATATGGAAGAAGAGAGCACGTTCTTTTTTTTCTTTGTTCTGGAAAATATATCTCCGTGTTTTCTAAAATATGAGAATGAAAAGGTGAAAACGTCTATTTGTCGTTTTCCTGTTTTACGAGTAAAATAAAAAAATATTTTCAAAAAATATTTTCTGCATTTTTGAAAATAGACCAACGAACGCATTTTCAAGCCATTTTTATTTTATAAAATGAAAAATATGACTTGAAAACGTTACCGAACGCCACCTAAGTGTGGGGGTATAAATATAAGGAAATAGTGTGGGGGACTAGCAAATGTTATTTGGCTTTAATTTCTTAGTTACAAATAAAGTTCCTAGTCATTTGTCAAGTCACTTGCATGCTAAACTTAAAAAAAACGGCTAGGCAATATGTATGGGATGATCCTTACTTGTGGAAAATTTGTAATGATGACATAGTTAGACGATGTGTTGATGAATCTGAATTTAATGATATTTTGTCTTTTTGCCATACTAAAAATTGTGGGGGTCATTTTGGATCTAAGAAAACTGCATTAAAGGTGTTAGAATCCAGTTTCTTTTGGCCTTCATTGTTTAAAGATGCACATGCTTTCTATATGACGTGTGATAGGTGTCAAAGAACTGGAAACTTAGGACCTAGAAATCAAATGCCCTGAACTAATATCCTGATTGTCGAAATTTTTGATGTGTGGGGAATTGATTTTATGGGACCCTTTCCTTCATCTTATGGTTTTCTATATATCTTGCTTACTGTTGATTATGTGTCACAATGGGTGGAAGCAAAAGCCACCAGGACTAATGATTCTCAAGTTGTTTTAGATTTTATAAAGACTAACATCTTTGCAAGGTTTGGAATGCCAAGAGCAATTATTAGTGATGGAGGGACACATTTTTGCAACAAGACCATAGCTGCTTTGTTCAAGAAGTATAACGTCACACATAGGGTCTCTACGCCCTATCATCCTAAGACAAGCAAACAAGCGGAAGTTTCTAACCGTCAGATCAAGCAGATTTCGGAGAAGACTGTGAGCACTAACAGGAAGGATTGGAGCAAATGCTTTGATGATGCTTTATGGGCTTACAGGACAGCTTTTAAAATGCCAATAGGGATGTCACCTTTCAGGATTGTGTATGGTAAGGCATGTCATTTGACTATGGAGCTTGAACATAGAGCATGGTGGGCCTTGAAGACGTTGAACATGTCCATGAGTGATGCTGGAGTGTTGAGGAAACTCCAAATGAATGAATTGGAAGAGTTGAGGAATGATGCTTATGAGAGTTCACGGATTTACAAGGAGAAAACTAAGGCTTATCATGATAAGATGCTTCGTGGCAAGACCTTTGTTGTGGGACAAAAAGTCCTATTGTTTCACTCTCGACTTAAAACCTTTCCTGGTAAACTTAAATCTCGTTGGATTTGACCTTTTATTATTACTCACGTTTTTCCTCATAGTGCTATACAGATTAGAAGTGAAGCAACTGGCAACGAGTTTAAGGTGAATGGTCATAGCTTGAAGCCATATTTTGAGGCGTTTAGGGAGACAACTGTGGAGGAAGAGGACCTTCACAGTTGGGGGAAAAGGTCAAGGTCACTGGGTCACTAGGTCGAACGGTTAAGAAACTGTTTACTGCCACTGAATATGTTTTCACCTGTTCTGTTTCTTGACTGGTCAGTTACTATTTATTGAAATTTTTTTAATTTATCTATTGTAAAATTGAAATATATTTGATGTAAATAGATTGTAATAATGGACATTTATAGAGAATTTATTATAATTTAAAAAAAAGGACTAATTTCAGTTTACCCCCCTGAGGTTGGGGGTCGTCATCATGTTAGTCCCTCGAGTTTCAATTTAATCAGTAACACCCTTATACTCTCCAAATTCATCAGCCGTGTCCAATTTCTACTATTCCATCCAATTTGGACCGTTAAGTCTGACTTTTGAGGGCTAAAATGGTCATTTCAAGACAAAAAAAAGAATTTTTTTTTCTTTTTTTCGTTTTTTTTTTTCATTATTTTTTTTTATTTTCTTGTATTTTTTTTTCTTTTTCTTCTCTTATTATTATTTTTTTATATATAATTTTGTCTTCAACCTATACACCACAAGTTATAATAGGTTTATAAAAAAAAAAAAAAAAACTCTAGGTGGTCAAAAAGCCGCGCGTTGGTCTACATATTTGTGATATATCTCCGATAAAGCAAAGAATTTTAGGATATCTATAAAATTTAATAGGTTTATAAAGTGAAGAATTTTAGGATATATCCCCAATAAAGTGAAGAAATATCTATATGATTAAAAAATAAATACATATATTTCTTCACTTTATTGGGGATATATCCTAAAATTCTTCGCTTTATCAGAGATGTTCCACAAATATCGTAGACCAACGAGCAAAATATCCCCGATAAAGTGAAGAAATATCTTATTTATTTTTTTAATCATATTTTACAAATTTCTTCACTTTATTGGGGATATCCTATTATTCTTCACTTTATAAACCTATTATATTTTATAGATATATTTTACAAATATATCCTAAAATTTTTCGCTTTATCGAAGATATATCACAAATATCGTAGACCAGCGAGCGACTTTTTAACCACCTAGAGTATTTTTTGTTTTGTTTTTATAAACCTATTATAGGGTTTTTGTAACCAGCCAGTGAAAAATTTTAGGATATATTTGTAAAATATATCAATAAAATATAATAGGTTTATAAAGTGAAGAATAATAGGATATATATCCAATAAAATGAAGAAATATATGTAAAATATGATTAAAAAAATAAATACAGATATTTCTTCACTTATTGGGGATATATCCTAAAATTCTTCGCTCGCTGGTCTACGATATTTGTGGAACATCTCCGATAAAGCGAAGAATTTTAGGATATATCCCCAATAAAGTGAAGAAATATATGTATTTATTTTTTTAATCATATTTTATAGATATTTCTTCACTTTATTGGGGATATATCCTAAAATTCTTCACTTTATAAACCTATTATATTTTACAGATATATCCTAAAATTCTTTGCTTTATCGAAGATATATCACAAATATCGTAGACCAGCGAGTGGCTTTTTGATCACCTAGAGTTTTTTTTTTTGTTTTTATAAACCTATTATAACTTATGGTGTATAGGTTTGAAGACAAAATTATAAAATAATAATAATAATAATAATAAGCGAAGAAAAAGAAAATAAAAAAAATGAAAATAAAAATATTTTTAATGAAAAAAAAAACTGAAAAAAAATGTAAAAAAAAAACGAAAAAAAAGAAATTTTTTTTTTGTTTTGTCTTGAAATGACTATTTTAGCCCTCAAAAGTCAGACTTAACGGTCCAAATTGGACGGAATAGTAGAAATTGGACACGGCTGATGAATTTGGAGAATACAAGGGTGTTACTGATTAAATTGAAACTCGAGGGACTAACATGATGACGACCCCTAACCTCAGGGGGGTAAACTGAAATTAGTCCTAAAAAAAAATTGCATATTTATAGAGAATTTATTACAATTTTTAGAAATTTTTATATCAACTTTTCTTACTATTTATAGCCCGTGTGTTTTATTACCTCTACAAAAATGTCATTGGATTGAAAGTGAGTGTCATTGAGAAACCAATATTACCCCTGCAAACATGTAATTGAATGCCATTGGATTGAAATCATAATTAAAACCAACGGTCAACATGGTTTCAAATTGCAAAAGAAGCCAACATTACCTCTGCAAACATGTTAATTGAATGCCATTGGATTGAAAGCATAATTAAAAACCAACGGTCAGCATTGGTTTCAAACTGCAAAAGAAGCCAACAGCTAGACAATTGCCCACCGAAGTCGCTGAAGTCACCCACATTGGCATTGGGCCGAGCTGGCAGCCGGCCAAGATGGGTCAAGAACAATGTCGCCCTGCTGCCCTTTTTCTTCACCTGGGTAACCAGAATTCATGAAGAAGTCGGTCATCAATCAACTGATGGAAGCCATTTTTTTCTCCCATAGAGGTCACCACCTCACCTTGACCAGTTGGAGACTAGTCAAGAGGGCACCGGTAAACTTGCTCTAATAAGTCCCTACCATGCCAAAAGGTAGGGCTACGTAATTGACTTGAATTAATTCCCAAGCTAAGATTTTTTTACTTTTACTTTCTCTTTTAGTAGCGGCGATGATGGTTTTTTCTTCCTCCTATGGTGGCAGGTCAGAGGCGGGGGTACTTTATTCGTTGAGTTTGCTACTTTGTTAATTTAGCACAATTCATTCGAATATGATTTCTTATTTGAGAGGTCAAGAGTTCGAGCCCCATCAAGGGTGGGAGTGGGGTGGGGATTAAAAAAAAATCGAATATGATAAAACGTAGATGAGGATAAGAGTGGGAGTTAATGTAAAATGGAAACAAAAAAATAGATAAAAGTTCCATATAAATTATGAAATAGCTGGAAAAAAATTTTTTCTCTATCTATACTTCCCACTGCCAATGGTATCAAAATCATAGAAATTTCTCAATTTGATGAGAGGAAACACTGAACTTGTGACTCTTTGATTTTTTTTGAAAGGAATAACATAAAGTAAGAAATATAATGGTCTTATTGTTGTAAATATTATTATCTATGTGGATGTCCATGTAAATACTCATTAGTTATGTACTTTGATGTAAACCCTACCTCTATATAAAGGAGGCTAATGAGACTGAATGAGAATACTTCTACTTCCTCCCTACTATTCTCTCTCCATATTCTCTCTACTTTATAACACGTTATCAGCACGCTTGCTCTATTTTTTGGACTCCATGATGATCTTAAAGTTTTTGGTGCAACCTTGTTGCTTTTGACCTTAACTTTGATCTATGAGTTTAATATCTTCATTCACTATGCGATGTGGAAGTTAATATTCATTGTGCGATGTGGAAGTTAATCTCCCAATTTTGTTCTTGACATGATCGCGTATTTCTATTGCACATACCACTTGCATCGTTTCTTTATTGAATCTGTTTTCATATCGATGTGCCTTTTTCAAATTTACCAATATTAATTGGGCTTGATTGGTTTGTTAAAGATTCATGGTGGTCTTGGTTTGGGACTTGTGACAGAATGGGTGATCTCCATATATTTATTTACGTTGACTACTCTGTTGCTTCTTAATCTTATAGTTTGAATTCATCTGCTGCACACTTTTGCTTAACCTTGATAATTGCCTATATGTTTCCTTTCTTTATATGCCAAATTTTTCATAACGAAAGGCCACTGGGTAATGTTTTTCAATTTGATTTACAGCAATTAATGGATTTGTATTATTCAATATATAAAGTATTGGAATATTAGTCCTGAGGACGTCATTAATTATTGTCTTGCATGCTATAACATTTTGGCATGCTCCAGTTTGTATAATTTTTAAGGGAAAAACTTATCCAGTTACACAATTCTATGCATATATATGATCTGGGCATATATCAGTCTTTTAATTGAAAGAGCTTCAGGTATGTATTTATCTATTTTGACCATTTGATTCACCTTCTTCTTTCTTTCAATCTGGAAAATTTATATGGTGAACTCACACCTATATCTACTTGTGAATTTTGTAATCAAAATAGATCGAGACCTGAAGTCTCTTGATTAGATTACAAAGGGCCTGAAGTTCCTCAAGAGTTACATATTCAAAATTGTGAAATGAAGGGACAGAAGTTCCTGAGAATTATACAATGATCAAAATCGCATGTTGCTTGATCCCTAATCATATGGGGGACATGAAGTTCTTCTAGGATGATGAAATGTAAATTGGAAAATTGTGACATGAAGCTCTTCAGAACTTTTGCAATTACGAGGCCAGAAGATCCTCAGAGTTATATAATCGAGCATATGAACTCACATATTTTTGATCCCCAATAATTATAAGAGGGCCGGAAGTTCCTCAAAATGTTTGGGTATTGGGGTTCCCTCCTCCGCACGACAATGTGAATTTGAAGTTCCTTACCTTATTTTGAGATTATGTTCTTGTGCAGAGGAGAGAGACAAAATTATCATATTTGTGAAGTTAACTAGACCAGAAGTTCTGTGCATTTTCTTCATTCAAGGAACCAGAAGTTTCTACTGTAAAATATATTCCATTATCTTTTTTTTTTTCTTCCCTGCAATTTTACTATTTTTCTATGTACCTTCATTATAGTACTTATCCTTTAAATTATTATTTTTTGTTACTCATACGGACCAACAGTCCTATACCTAGAAAATATAAATTTCAAGTGTAATATTTTTGAACCAAAAGTTCAAAATTTCATAGCAGAACTTGAAGTTCTAACAATAAAACTCAAACCCGAAGCTTTGAGTATAAAATATAAATTAGTTAAAAGTGAACTTGAAGATTCACTTTAGTCACCTCGAGCCTAAAGTTTCGAGCACCAAATTTATTTGAACCCGAAGTTCAAATTACGAAATCTTAGAACTTGCAGTTCATAGAAAAAATATTTGAACCTGAAGCTTCGATTACACATATAATTCATTCATAGTTTATTTGACTTTATGTCAACTCGAACTAGAAGTTTCGAGTAAATTTTCTTATGTCGATTCATACATTTTTCTTTATGTCTGCTTAAAGCATTCCACCTTAGAACCTGAAGTTCTAATTGTGCAGACTCGAGCCTTAAGTTTCGAGTGGATATATGGACAATTTATCATAAAGTTTTAATCTAGGTCAGCCTCAAACCTGAAGCTTTGAGGGGATTATTTTGACACCAATTTAAAAATAAGCAGATATTTAACCGTTGTTTTATGACGAATGAGTATGAGTATACCCCAAATTTGTTATCGTGGATTTTGTAATTAAAAGAAATCAGAACATGTAGTTCCTTGATCCTTAATTACATGAGGACTTGAAGTTCCTCAATGATCAAACTAACTAGATGACCATCTAAAGTCCTTCACTCATAAGTTATGGTCATAAAGTTTAAACTCAATATTTCGAGTATATTATTTTGGCCAGAAATTCAAAATTCATTTGATGTTAATCTACATCAGACAACAATACAATACTTGAACATCATGTTTTAACTGTATAACACGGACCAGAAGCTTCGTGTATATCCTATGAGATCTCCCGTTCAATTCTTACAAATTTGATTTGTGTTATCTTCAAACTTATAATTTGAATGACTTTCAGGCAATGCAATTTTATGCATGGTGTCCAGAAAACATTATTAAAGCTTATGCTTATGAGGCTAATATAACAATCATCTCAGATCTTACATATCTGATTGGTGGCTCCAGAAGAGCACACATTATTGTCCCTTTGCATTCTGTGCCTCCAATGCGACCAGAAGTGGATCATAGCAAGAGAGAAGAAATCAGGAATCAAGGTAAATACTACCCTAACATCCACACATGTAAGGAAATTAAAAATTGGGCGTGTGTCACCTATGGTACACTATATGGTGGATGTTTATGAAGCCATTTTCAAAATAGTACTAGTCAAATTAAATTTCATTGACTAATAAGAACATTGAGATTCATCTCACATGCCTGATGCCTTTTGCTTATAATAAGCAACTTGAGAGCACTATTGTGTGTTATTCCACAGATTTATTGTACCCTTTTGAGTTTCTATTGAAACTAAATTCCGGTTGAGGTTGTAATAAATTGAAAAAAAAAAAAAAACTTCAAGTTTCTTGGATCTCCAATTATATGAGGGCCTGAAGTCCCTCCTCTTTATGACTATACATTTATATGTGACACAGAACTTGAGGTTCTCCACATGATAAAGTCACTCTATTATTATGGATTATAGTTTTCAACTTGGAAATTTCGAGTATATCATTTTGGCCAGCAGTTCAAAATGAAGTTGGTCCATTCCAATTATCAGTATTTCACAATTAATGTTTACTGAACTAAGGTAACACCCATATCAAGAGTTGTAGATCTTGATCTATGGCTCTGAATGAGCTACTATCATGTTACCAAATTTGAAATATTGTTGCATTAATTGCCTCCTATATGGTTGGAGATGACTTTATGCCATCGGATATATACTGTATCGAATTTTCAGCAGTAAACTAAGGCATATGATGTCATGAACCTGAAGTTCCTTGAACCAAATACACTATTTTGGCATGATCGGTTACGTCATCTTTTGTCTATCATGTTGCATGGAAGCACTTACCAAAATCATAACAAATCCATACGAACTCCAAAATTTTCATATTATATATCGAAACGCTCGTATCAACGCGTAGAGAACATATAATACCAAAAACAGTTCCTTAAGTGGCCGGAACGCCGCCGGAATGTCACCACAGACGGTGGTGCACCGCCGCCGGCCAAAACTCAAAATCTCACAAAACTCCCAACATCAAAAAGCTTCATCTAAGCATGCTTGTGAACTTTCATAACTGGATCGAAGTCAGAAAACAAGCTTAAGGGATCGAAAACTACCTCACAAGCTGTGAATAGTAATCCAATCCGAGTTGATCGAATTTTCACGTAAACCGGTCGAAACAAACACCAAGGATCGACCAGGGAGCTTGTTCTGAACTCAACCCAAGAAAATCGAAGCCGTGCCGACGTCGGAACTGTGTTTTCCGGTCGGGTCCGATTTCTCCAATCTGCACCACCTTGAACTGCCACCGAGACGGAGAATCGCCGTAAGAGAACACCAGAGGGACGCCCAGACGGTGGAGGCGATCCTGTCTGGAAAGTTTCGTCGCCGGAGGTGGCCGGAGCTCGCAGGAAAAGTCGGGTCGGAATGCCAGGTTCAGGTCGGGTCAGTCGAAAAACTTCGACTCTGAGGGCGCAGACGAGAGAGAAGAGAGAGAGAGGATTATTATTTCCGGAAACGGAAATGAGGAAAAATGAAAGTATTTTCTGATTTTTCCTTTAAATACCAAAATGGAAACTTCTTTCCATGGCCATAACTTCCTCATACGAACTCCGATTTACGCGTTCCGCATGTCCATGAACTCGTATCGACGCGCTCTACAACTTTCGTGAAGGAAGTTTTCCGAGAATCCCAACATATAAAAAGTCAAACTTAACACGACTCCTAAACTGTGAAATTCAATTATTTATACGTACGAAAATCATTCCACTCCACATAAAACCTACGAATAAAGCATAATAACAATTATTCATACAACTAGTCCATTATTAATTACCAAAATTACATAATGAAAATCCAGGTCATCACATAGCAAGACAACCTTCACCAGCAAGCTAGCTCCAGGCCTAAATATGCCTTGATGGGTCGACACGCGCCACCCAAAGTTGTCTCTGCAGAAAGAACCAAAACTCAGCAAACTGAAGGATATCAGTCTCACATCGAAAACAAGAGTGAGGTAACTCACTATTTCACCTATAAAGGTCTACTTCTCTCTCTTCATTAATTACACGTTCAATAGCTATTTACCGCTATATTTGTCAATTCAACTAATCGTTTAACTTTAGCATCGGAGGAGCGAAGACCGCCAACCACGGTCTCCCTTCTTGACGCGGTTGTATTTCTCTTGACAGATTAGCGGGATTTCGTGAACTACACATATATCGGAAGATTGGACCATTGTCCACATTATCGGAAGCCGACATCATATGGCGGTATTCTAAGCATTAACAGTATATATGAACGATTTTCCCCTTAATAAAAGTATTTCATTATCCAAAAAAAAAAAAAAAAAAAAAACTACAGCTCTCTCTCTCTATATATATATATATATATATATATCATTTTTCCTTTTTCAAAAAAGTACAAAGATAAATAAGATAAGAGTCCCTTTAAGAAGAGAAACGTCGATACTGTGTATATGAACGATTTTCCCCCTTAATAAAAGTATTTCATTATCCAAAAAAAAAAAAAACTACATCTCTCTCTCTCTCTCTCTATATATATATATATATATATATATCATTTTTCTTTTTCAAAAAAGTACAAAGATAAATAAGATAAGAGTCCCTTTAAAACGAAAAATAAAAAAATAAAAAAAATTATTTGGTCCTCTTTCCCTAGATTGCGACATATCCTCAAATCAATACTGGGGATTTTCCTCAATAGGTTAAGAATTTGTTTCCTATCCACTTTTGATATGGGAAGGGAGATTCATCAGTATGATAAAGTGAGGTCAGACCCCCTACTAGACCATGTTGGAATTTTGGTAGATATTTCAAATATAAAATGTCATTGTAACGCTTGAACAAAATGAAATCCAATATTGCAATATTGCTATAAATATTCACCCCTAATTGTCTATTAGTGCAAGGTTTTACTTTGAATAAAGCCTTGAAACATTATATTATAATGTGCTCAACCATTTCTGTAACGCCTATGGCTGTAAATAGGCTCGATACAGCTCGTGTTAAACTCGTATTCGGCTCAGTTTTAGCTCGTTTGCCTCATGTTCATAAGATAAATGAGCCGAGCTTGAGCTTAATATTAAGCTTGACAAAAAAAGGAGCCGAGCTTGAACAAGGATATATTCGGCTCGTCTAGCTCACGAGTAGCTCTGATTTGTTAAATCTCGGCTCATTTGTTAAAACTCAACTCATGAAAATTTATAGTATAAGTAAAAATAAAATTTTTGTAATCTCAAATATTTAATTCTTTTTATTATGTTCCTTTTTAATTGGAAGAGAATCTGAGAATTTAAGTAAAATATATTACAATAAAGAACAATAAATCCAAATTTGATGGTTAGGGTTTACTATTTTAAATTTTCCTTCCTTTTTTATTTTTTAAATTTTCCTTCCTTTTTTTAAAAAAAAATTTAAAGTCAAATGAGCCAAGCTGAACCTATTCAAGCTTGAACTCGTCAAATAAATCGAGCCGAGTTCAGCTTAGTTCGGGCTTAAGAAAAATATTCAAGTCGAGCTGAGCTTGAGTATGGAAAAAAAAAAATTCAAGCTTTAGCCCGGCTCGACCTTGATAAAAGGCAAATGAGCTGAACATAATCATCTTCGTATTCGCTCTGACTCTGCCCATTTACACCCCTCGTAACGCCCCAATTTGCACCTCAACATAGTGATCACGTTACAGTGCCACGAACCTTTAGGAGCGCAAGCTAAATTGCTTAACTTACGTCTTAGAGACACGCAACGTGTTTAAAAATGAGAATGATAATTGACATGGTTTTAATTTGGCGAAAAGAGTAAGATTTCAAAGTGAGTCTAGTTGAACTGTTTACTAGTAATCAATTACAAACAACTAATGAAGGATGTGAATAGAAAATCTAGACCTTCTTCAAAGTCTGACAACATTTCAGAAGTGAAGTAAAGTTGGTCAGTACCTTTAAACAAATTGAAAATGAAAGACAATACCAAAGAAAGAAAACTCAAGCCTAACAGACTTGGGTTTAAAATTTAACCTTTTACACCACAATTTGCTAATAGGCTTCAAGGCTTAAGATACAATCAGAAAAATTGTATTATAAGGAACATTCACCTCAACTAGCAATTACAATTTAACATAGGTGAATAAATTAATATAAGAATATATTTATTCCAAAAATTAAGATGCAAACATAACACCTAGCTCAGGCCCGAAATCCTCCTTATTTTTCGTGCACAATACCTGCAAAACCAACTATAATAGGGGTGAGCTTTCGTCCTCGCCGCTCAATACAAAAACTCTAGCTAGGTTTGAAAATGTTATTTCCAAATAGTAATAGGCACCGGTTGAGTAAAATGTTATATAAAACCAACAAAAATTTCTCAATGTAAAATCATGTCGGGTAAAATAGCCAAGTTGATGACCGTTCTATACTAGCCAACTACATCATCACTGAAGAATTTAATCTTCAAAAAAATGGTAAAGAGTGGTGAGAGTATCTATTTACGCCGTACCACCTAGATCTAGTATCACACCTCAAAGGATGTCAGATACTATCTCATTCGTACAGCCCCTATGGAGGTTTGGGGGATTGTAACCCAAGGTAGTCACTATGTCCCGCTCACTCTAAAGTAATCTCATTAACTCAAGTGCTAAAAAATCATAAAACCATTTCAAACTATAAAAGAAAGTATAAAAGCACTAACTAGGGTGAAGCCTACCTTCCTGGGATTCATATTAAATCAAATTACCAAAAACTATAATTGTAATCAACTATTTACCATCCGCAAAGCCCAGTGGTTTTATTCCCATGTGGAGTGGCCATAAGGCCCATACGGATCTTTAGCTCATGTGGGTTTTTCTTTATTTTTAATTAATTTTTCTATTAGATAAGAATTGACATAAACATCCCTATGCTATTATTAACAATATCAAATCCAGATCTGTCCTTTGCTTCATTCAAGTAGGGGTGTAAATAAGCCGAGTCGGAGCGAATACCAAGGTGATCATGTTCGGCTCATTTATCTTTTTATCGAGCTCAAGCCAGGCTAAAGCTTGAATTTTTTTTTCCATGCTCAAGCTCAACTAGGCTTGAATAATTTTCTTAAGCTCGAGCTAGGCTCGGCTAGGCTTGGCTCAATTTATTGGACAAGCTCGAGTTTGAACAGGCTTGTCTTGGCTCATTTGACTTTTAATTTTTTTTTTTTTAAAGTAAATTTAAAATAATAATCCAAATTTGATGACTAACCATCACACAAATCCTTTTTGACTTTATTGTAATATGTTATACTTAAATGCTCATATTCTTTTCTAATTGAAAAGGAAGATAATAAAAAGAAATCAAAGATTGAAAATTATATTTTATTTATATTATAAATTTTCATGAGTCGAGAAACTCGAGCTACTCATGAGTTAGACGAGCCGAATATATTATTGTTCAAGTTCGGCTCATTATTTTTTATAGCATATTATTGAGCTTAAGCTCAGCCCATTTATCTTACGAACACGAGCAGAACGAGCTAAAATCGAGCCAAATACGAGTCGAACAAGAACAGTATCGAGCCTATTTACAGCTCTACATTTAGGGAGGGGAGAGAGAGAGAGAGAGAGAGAGAGAGAGAGAGAGAGAGAGAGAGAGAGATCAGACCAAAAAAAGAGAGACAAAGAGAGGGCTTGATTAGGATTTCAGAATCTTATATATCGAGTGAGATTAGTTATACAATTATAATGATATTTGCAATTATTTGATCGGAATTGATTTCTTTTACATGTTCATTTCAACTAAAGAGATAGACCTCTCCCTATCTGTGAGAAATTTGGAAATCGAAGTCCTTCTAATTGCACATATTGGGCTCTAGCATTTGCAATTATTCTTGTGAGTTAAGGTTGCCGTTCATCAGGTATTCAGTCACCATATCATAGAGCAATTGACACAAAGTTCAAGGTAATTGTGTTCTAATTTAGTTTGTGTATGATATTCTAATTATTTTGTATATGATATATATTGACACTAAAACTCAATTTCTAACATGGTTATATACATGATGCATAGTGATTATAAATGATTATATCCATTCATGCATTATAAATCAATCTTTATGGAGTATGATTTGCAGATTGTTTGTTACTAAAAGTCACTAATAATTTGTCTTTCATTGAGATACTCACTTCACTTTATGATTGATTTCTCTCATGGAATGAAAATGAATCTAATCCATATTGTTAGTGATCGAGTTGCAGTAGTATTTTGAAAAAATATGTCTTAGCATGTCAATAATAATATTTATTTGCTAGTGAATGTCACTAACAATCTTTCTTGGGCAATGAGAAATATTCCTATTGTGTTGTTGAAGATGTAACTATTCATTTTCCACTGAGCCTTCTTGTGTTAGTGATGATGCAAATATCTAAATACTATATATTGACTGTCAATGAAATATCTATATTTTACTAAGATTCAGTAGTAATATCTATTTGCTATTGAGGGTTAGCATGACATCTCTTTGTTACTGAGGGTGAATAACAATCTTCTTTGCACTAACAAATATTTGTTTCTTTAGGTGATGATGCAAATACCTCTATGCTATTGACTGTCATTGAATTATCTATTGGCTATTAAGATTCAGTAGCAATATCTATTTGATACTAGATATTGCTACTGAGGGTTAGTAGTGATACCCATCTGTTACTGAGAGTACATAACAATCTTCTTGTGCAACAAAAGATGTTCCGGTTATGTTTGTGATGATGCAAATATCTAAGTGGCATTAACTATCAGTGAAATATATATTTGCTATTAAGATTTAGTAGCGATATATATATTTGATACTGTGGGTTAGTAATAATATTTATTTGTTACTGAGGGTTAACAGGATTATATTTTTGCTACTTATCCAAGTAATTTGTTGTTATTTTGTAAATGCTAGTTTTTGTACAGATTTCAGCCATTGGAATTGAGCGGAAAAATATGAAAAATCTTGATCTCTGCATGTTAATTGGGAAGAAAGCTGATTAGGAAATCAAGATCGAACCTATAGCTTCAAAATCTCATGTTTTGTAGTCATATGATATGTGTTTTCTTAGTCTAGCTGAGCCAAATATTCTGTAATCTATTATTTTTCTATATTGAGAGAAATGAGTGGAAATACAATGCAGCAAAATACTAACAATAATATCTCTTTTTGAAATACTATTGATAATCAATAGCTTTTTCAAGAGTTGTTCTTAATAATTGCAAGCTGAAATTGGTCTAATGTTTCAAAATTGTAGTGCATGACAACCAAATTTTGATAATGCGGACCTGAGTTGGTTTGTAAGTTTAGTGGCAGTACTGTAATTTTCTGTCACTGCAATGTTGAGTGGCAATTTTGTAATTTTCTTCTATAGACATTAGTGGGGTTTTTTTTTTTTTTTTTTGAAAGGGGTTTGGAACCCAGCCTATCTGGGAGGTTCAGCCCCACGCCTGGTTCCATTTATTATATTAATAGTACAATTTTGCAACGGGAGGGACATAAAACCTGAACCCCGTGCTACAGAAGAACAATTACAATAATCCTCGTAGAGTATATCCTGAATAATAGTAGGAGTCTCATGGTCTTAGCTTTGTGTGAATTACGGACAACCGCATGGTCTTTAGCTCGGCTCCCTTTGCGCCTGGATATTGGAATGGGACAGTTTACCTTATTGGTAAATAGCTCCTACAAACATGATTTCCTATCATAAACGAAGTCATCTCATTTAGTGATACTGAACTTATGCACTGAAGTGTATAAGATGTAATCTTTTAATGCGTATAAGAGGTCAGGGTGTTATAGGAGTCTGCATTTTGGCTAAAGTTGGGAAGCTGATCGATATCAGAAATTTCTATGACTGACTCCTGATTTGGAAATTCATAAATAATCCCAGAAAATTTTGTTTCTAGTGATTCCAGTTCTAAATGACTGCTCAAGATGTCTACTAACACTCTATAGAAGAAACTGGCCTCAAATTCCTAGTAGATCGTACAGTTTTGCAAAAGTAAGTGATTGGGTTGAAATTCCAGAAAATCTGAAAATGGATAAAATCCCTTTCTTTGGCCAAAAACTTTTTCATCACCCNAATTTGCCAACCAAGACAAGCATTCTGATTTCTAATCAATGTTCTAAGGCTGTTACTCAGGTTAAAAGCATTTCAATTAATCAAGTAAACAATCCTATGGCTCCATGATGCAATGGTCAATATGTATGTAATGTATGAATGACGAAACCAATTTGGCCTTGTTGCTAACCAGTAAGTCAATTTCATGTCTATGGTTTCATAAGCAAATTTTCAAAGCTACATGTGATCATGCATATCAAAGCTTCAAATCGTTTAACACAAATTGCTCCATGCTCATCAATTATAATCCAAGTAATACATCAACACATACCAATTAAACTAGCCACACACTAACAATGTAAGCAGCATACATTAATCTCAAATACCCAAATAAAATTAGTTTCACTATAATGCCACAAGGAAACTCACCAAATCGAGGACTGGTATTTTGGAGAAATAACTCATCTGCTCATAAAGCAAGGCCAGGGTTGACACCGACTTTCGATCGCCCACAAGAAAAATTGGAAATTAATAACAAACCAAGATTTCAAGATCACGCTAACTATAGACTTAAAGGGAGAGTAGAAGGGTGCAATTACCTTGGTAAAAGACACTATTTTCGGGCCGAATAGGAGTGATGGAGGCTGGCGATTGCCTTAATTTATCTCGTCGTCTTCTTCTCCTCTCAATGAACATAGGTAGTGGACAACTTTCTCTTACATCAATCCAGAGCAGATTAACATGGATAGGGATTTGGAGCAATTGTTCTTCTTAGGATTTGTTCTCTAAAGTGAATCTACGTGGAGAGAATAATTGTTTCTGGTCTTGGGTGTACAGAGAAGGAAAATGGTGCTCCCTTGTACAAGACTTGTGGTAGAGTGTTTTTGAAAGCGTGCATGTGTGCAATGAAAAGAAAGAAAAGAATAAAACTGACAACAATAACAGCTGGTTCTATTTTGTTAAGGAAGAAAAGAAAGAGAACCTAGTGAAGAAGTGAGACTTTGTTTTAATTGAGAGATAAAGAAAGAGACAAAAGTGTGCGATTGTTTGTAATATGATTGTATTATGAGTTTATACAATCAAGGATTACTGGTAGTTTTCTATTGTGTTCTTCATCATATCATGGTATAAGAGTGAGCTATCTCATGTGTGCATGCCTCACAGCTACACAGGCTCCACGTCACCCATAGTTATCAACGCGCCATACGTGCGGGGGCATGTTGAGAATATATAGATCCCACATGGGAAAAATGGGACATTGCCTATGGATTTATAAGGATTTGGGTCACTCTATCTATTGCCAATTAGTTTTGGATGTGAAACCTCAAATTATCTTATCATGCTCCACAGTATTATAATAATATGTGAGGGTTAGAGTTTTTGTAAAAATTGTGTTAAGTAGGAAAACAATTAAAATGGGCTACATATTAGCAAGGAAAAAAATTTCTTTGACAGAAGACATCTTGTTTAAAGAAATATACACATTTGTTAAGAGACTAGAAAATTCTCCCGCGCGATGCTGTGGGTTTATAAAACTTTACATAACCATATCCTCACTAAAGTTACAGACCTTATATTGCAACAGACAGGTTTGGATCTCTTTACTATCGAATAAAAGATCCGTAGATTCATTGATTGTAACATGCTCACTCAGGTTTGGAGAGTAGAAGTCTAGAATTAGAAGCACCACTATTCCAAAGAGGAGTACTGTTCATAAGCTATTCTTACTGGTTTGGACATTAGAAGCACACTGTTCCTTAGGGAATTACTATTCATAAACTACAGTAACCCATATTCTGGTTTTCTTCTTGCTACCATAAATGATAGTAATACAATGAAAATGAACATGTTCTCTTCAAAACTGAGATAGCAAAAGTTCATATTCTAAAATCTAATCTATAAATGTCACAACAATTTTGTCTGGAGGGAAGACTTGTATGATCATTGTCATTTTAAGTAAATGTCACATTTCATGTGTTTCTGAAATAGGGAAAAACCAAAGAATGAAAAATGTACTGGGCTAGATATAAGCCCAACCCTGCCCCCCAAAAATCCTTGCCTTTGCTAGTATATTTCCAGGACATAGACATACAGTACTCAACACACAGAAACAGAAAATCAAAAACGAAAGTATAATAACAAATTAACTCTACTTGATGGTTCGATATCATATTAATAAAGATAATATCGATCTTCATTCATAGCAAACTGCATAAGCAAATTTTATTTCAAAAATCACAGATAGAATAATAACTACTATCACGCTTTCATTTAGTAAAGTTATTGTTACGCTTTCCATATACTGAAGCTTAATTGAAGGTGTATAGAAAATGACATTAAAAGTGTAAACAATAATTCAAGTGAAGCTTAATTGAAGGTGCATAGACAATGACCTTAAAAGTGAAAGGAAAATTTGTGATGGCATAATGTTTTCATTGTTCACTCATCTAATCCTAATCATAATCGCCGTTATTATTAGCTGAAACCCTTAACCCCCAAAGCAGCACCATGAATCTGTTTCCCCACCTCCAAATTATTTGTGCCTACAATTGCAGATAGAATAATAACTAATGCCACACTTTCATACCCAACTTTTGATCTAATCATATTTCTAAAGCAGTCCACACCAGCCCAATTTTCACCAGCTCGTTTCACATGCTTGATCTTGTTCCATGTGCCTCCTGCCTTCATCATAATCAACTTTGCCTCTTGTCATGACCTAATCCACTCTGATGCAACTTAGAGAAAAGACCTGGTGCTTCTTCCTGAACCTATGGCACTATAGAACGCATCATTTGAAACTAAAAATTGGAACACACATATTAAGAAAATTATGAGATAACTAAAAATTCACTCACTTTATCAGCAATGGATTGACAGAAAAGTGAGTTTCGTAGATTATATCCTCTAAGACAGAGGAAATACTAAAGAACATATACCACAGTTCCACATCAATGACGAAAACTATTTGATCTAATTCAAGTATCATATCTAAGTCCAACAACTTCTCTGCAACGCAATGCAAAGGTAAGCAAGTAGGCTCTCTTATGCAAAGGTAAGCAAGTAGGCTCTCTTATAAGAACATTAGATTTACTCAAAATATAAGGTCAATCCAAATATATTCAACACAATCCAAATTAGTTGTAACACCACAAATCTTACATCAAATCCAGAACACAAAATCTGAAATTTCACATCAAATATGGCACATAACCCAATAGCTTCACATAACCCAAACTTAAAAAAACCTCCTTCCACTTTCTGCAACCCGATTTAAAACAACAAAAACAGACAACCAATTATTGAAAAAGGGCAGATCGTAAGACCAAAAGAGTACACAATCATACTACAAAGAAAACCACAAAAGAAAAAAAGAAAGAACGAAAGAAGAATAAGAAGAAGAAGAAGAAGAAGGGAAAGAAAAAAAATTTACGCAGGGCTCAATACCTCTCTCTTTCTGCCTGCAACTCTCTGAAGCTCCCTCTTTCTTTCTATCCCTAGATCGTTATGTATAATATCACCCTCACTCTGAAGCTCTCTTTCTCGCTCTCTATCTCTCTCACTATTTCTCTCACAATCTAAAACTCTCGCTATCCCTAAATCCTTCTAGTCTTCTACTCTTTCTCTCTCTCTTGATGCATCAGACTGAACAAACCAAATACCACAAAACCCATCGCACAACAACAGTAACCAGCTAAACCAAACTGTAATTGAGACAAAAATGAAGGGCAAAAGAGTCATTTAATTCGAGCGCTAAGGAACAGTGCTTTGATCAGCTGACCATCCTTAGATGTACGAGGATGTTGCATATGTATTGTGGGGGAAATTGCAGCATGGTAGTTCAGAGAAAACCAAGGGCAATACTGTCATTTCGCATCCTTATAAACAGTTGAATGAACAGTGATGAACAGTCAAGGTCATTCAGCTTTAGATTATAGTATAATATTGAAACTTTCAAGTGAAATAGAGGATAACACCATTTTGAATTACAAAATTTTTGTTGAGAATCATTAGTATGCAACGACAAAATGAGTTGACATTCTGCCTCTTGTCAAACTGAGAAAGAAAAGGGTAATAATTCACACATATCCACATAATGATCTATGATAATGTATGTATGCAATCACGGGCCATCTAAATGTGTAGTCTCTTATCTATCTCTATGGTCAAAAGTTGAATTTATTGTCAGATCAGATTAGGGAGACACAGATCGTGGTTCTCAGCGCTCAATCGCGAAAAGGAAAACAAAAATTCACTTATTCCGACCAAAAGCTAGAAAAATGTATTGGGTCTCACAGTTTCACACCATTCAATTCAGTATTCAATTCACATATAATGTTCAACACATAAATGAGCCTTAAGAAAGCCTATATAAACCATTGCCTAAATAGAAAAATCATAGAAGCACATTCTCTATTCAGATACTTCTTAATTATATTTCTCCATGAGTTTTCCCAACTGCGCTTTGTATAGTCGTAGTGAGTGTATTTTCAATCTCTTTATCATGCTAAAGGAGAGAAGCGAAGTAGTTCTAAGATTCAAGTTTGCGAGTGCGCGTTTACAAGGCGTAACGGTTTTTATACACTGAAGAGTAGAGTGCCACAAACCTAATACACCCTAAACCTGAAGGGCAGTGTTTACACGCCTCAACCTTAAACTCTGTTTGTATGATGTGTCATTCAGAAGCTTACAATTCCAAGAGAAGTCTTATAATTTTTGTTATTCAAATCTATTATGGCAATAAAATGATAATTTATTTGTAATTTTTTATATAATTATTATTTGTATTTAATATATTGTATTTGTGTGATTTCGTAGAAGAATCAAAATCTGGTGTACATATAGCATCCATCGATCAAATTTTCCAACAAACTGGGCCCTAGGGTGATTCCAATCAGTACATGTGTCGGCGGAGCTTTGAGTCCATCTTGTAGAGCTGGGCCCTAATTTCATCCTAGTGGTGTCTCCTTGACTCCCGTTCAGCTGTTTGTGCCTAGATACTTGTGTTGTTTATACTTCATACCTAGGTAGTATATACAGTGACAAACAATCATGTAATGGTATCTTACCTATATGACTTTTTATTTATTTACTTTTATCATAAGATGACCTGTTACGTTAATCACAAAATCAATATACATCAACAAACCTCAAAGACAAAACTTGGGGGTACACTATTCGCCTGACATCGCATATGATACAAGAAGGAACCCAAAGAGATGCAACACGACTCATTATATGTTAAATACCGTTATGCACACATCCTAAATAAGACGTTTGTAGAACAAATCCGAGATATAGAGCCGGCCTAAATTAAAGAGTTTTTATCCATTTACCCCATTTTTAGAGATTTTTTTTCCCACTTACCCCATTAAGTTTTTTTAATTCTCCTATACCCAAAACACTCTAAGGAAGTCTTCCCTAATAACCCATTGAGTTTTTATTTTTATTTTTTTGAAGACTATTTTACCCCCACCTCTTTGTTACTTAGAGAGAGAGAGAGAGAGAGAGAGAGAGAGAGAGAGAGAGGAAGAGAGAGAAACCATAGGAGACTTCGCCGGAGTCCGGTCACTGGTCGCAGGATTTCAGCCAACTTCACCGGAATCCAGTCATCGGTCGAACGATTGGTAACTTATTCAACGGCCGCTTGCGCACCAAGACTAAAGGAGGGTTCCGGATAGCCATCATAAGACCGCTTACCTTATATTCAGCTACCAAAGAAAAAGACTTCCTAGCCGGATTTCAGCCAACTTTCGCCGGAAATTCGATCATTGGCCTCATCCCGCCTAACTTTTCTGAAAACCTCGTCGGAGGTCCCAAAAGAGGTCCTAGGAGATTTCATAGGTTGCCAGAAAGGCTTATTGGCCCCAATAGACGCCGATTACTCCCCAATAGACATCTATTGCCCTTTAATAGACATCTATTGCCCCCAATAGAGGAGCAATAAATCTCTATGGCCCTCCAATAGACATTTATTGCCCCTCAATAGAACTTTCAGTAGCCTGAATGAGAACTAATTTTCTTAAAATTAGACAGATAAAACTTTGATTAAAGAAAAAAATGAAGAGATTATTTCAATTTAAAAACATCTATTACTCCCAATAAACCTTTAGCAGACCTCTATCAGAACTTTTTTTTTTCATTTTTCTTTCCTTCAGGGCCTTCTGCCTCAATTTTACTCAAAAAAAAAAAAACCAAAACAAACAAAAAGAAAGAAATCGATTTGGGCACCCAGAGAAAAGTTTTGGCCACTACTCTGCCTCACAAAATCAATGATGAGAAATTGAAATCGGAAACTTCAATTGCATTAAAATTAACTAGAAGCGGTTGTAATTTCCCTTGAATTCTCAGCGCCCGTCGTCGTCGTCGATCTCCGGGAAAGCCCACTTCTTCTCGCTGCACGGCGATGGCAAAGCCAGGTGGTGATGAGGGGGAGAGAAAGTTGGCTTCGTCGGTGCTTTGAGCCTCTATCGGAACTGGAAACACCGCTCGACATGGAGCTCGTGAATGGCTTGTCAGAGGTGTTAGCCAGAGAGTTGCATAAGCTCTTCTCCGAGGGTAATTAGTCTGAGGGCAAAACAATTATTTTACTTCAAATTAGGTTAGTGGGAATAAAAATATCTTAATAGGGTAAGTGGACTAATTTTAGTGCTATAGATCAAGGAGCCTAAATTAAAAAATTTAAACCTTTAAATTAGTCTCAAAAGTGAGATCAAATGAGTCATTTTCCTATAGGTGTTATTGTCATTGTATCATGTCCACCTTCTTAAAAGGTCTCCCTTCCCAAATGTTGAGTTACTAGTTGTAAGTTGTAAGTTTGTAACAGCATTCCAAACCCTTCTTTTTTTAGTGTGTCCTCCAATTTCCCGCCCTTCATCTTAAGAGCCCCAAATTTGAAGACCAAAAACAATGAACCCCTCAAACCTCCTCCCCAGCCAGAATCTAACGATGGGCTGTCCAGTCCTGGACCGCTGCCTCGGCGGCGGAATCCCCTGCAACTCCCTCACGGAGCTCGTAGGCGAGAGCAGTTGCGGCAAGACCCAATTCTGCCTCCAACTCACTCTCTTCGCTCAGCTCCCTCCTTCCCACGGCGGCCTCTCCGCCTCCTCTCTTTACCTCCACACAGAATTCCCTTTCCCCTTTCGCCGCCTCCGCCACCTCTCCCACTCCTTCCGCTCCTCACACGCGAATCTTATCCTCTCCAACCCCTATGAAGATGTGTACGTTCAAGCTGTACACGATGCACGCCACCTGCTCGACATAATGCCCAAGATAGAGTGCTTTGTTGCGAGCAGGAAAACCCGGCTGCCTGTGAGGCTAATTGTGATTGATTCCATTGCCGCACTATTTCGCAGCGAATTCGGCAACAACCCTTTGGATCTTAAGCGGAGGTCCTTCCTGTTCTTCGAGATTTCCGGGATGCTGAAGTTGTTGGCGAGAAAGTACAGCTTGGCGGTGGTGGTGACGAACCAGGTGGTTGATTTTATGGGGGAAGTAGAGGGGATAAGTGGGATGAGAGTTGGGAATTTGAGCTCCTTGCATTCATCCGGAAGACGGGTTTGTCCTGCTTTGGGATTAGCTTGGTCACATTGCGTAAATTCGAGGTTGTTCTTGTCTAGAAATGAGGAGATTGTTGGGAGAGAAAATGATGGGTTGGATGATGATCTGTGCAGGCAAACAAGAAGGCGACTTGATGTTGTTTTTGCTCCTCATTTGCCGCCATCATCTTGTGAGTTTGTAATCACAAAGCAAGGGGTGTTTGGAGTTGACAGATAACGGTATTATTGTGCATCTAAAGCTAGCATATATGAGTTTGATTAGCTAATGGAGCTTGAACACTTTTTATTTCTCGGTTACTGTTAAAGTCAAGTACATTAGGAACGTGAAAATATTGAAGAGAATTCATTCACCTGGGATTTTAAGAGAGTTTTCACATGGCATTTCGCCTCTTCAGGCGTAATTTTCAAGTTCTGCCCAACTGTCACAGCGGATGTGAATTTCAGGATTCTGATGCTCTTCATCGCCACTCTTCCTCTCTCTTGGATTTGATGGCAAGCAAATTGAGTTTTGTAAAATTGAAGTAAATCTACGAATTACAACCGATTGCAGGAAAATCTCAATCCTTTTTAGGTTTTTTGAAGGGATTAGTGTGATGATATTGTTGTTCATTGAGCTTGCAATTGTAGTCTTGGTATTAAGTTTTGTGGTGTTAGGGTTGCTGGCAAGGAACTGGAATAGGCGGCATTCCTAGCACAGCTTGAATCGGAGTATCAAAATGTGTTGATGGTGCTGCTAGTCAAGGGATTGAGCTGGAATGAATGGTATGGTCTTGATTTGTTCATGCACTTGAGGCCAGTATTCTTTACCCCTCTTGTTCATGCAGCCCCTGTGTTCTATGTTGTTGAAATTTAAATAATTGCACATTGTTTTGCACAACTACGAGTGTACTATTGTCTAGCACAAATCACGTTATTTGAAATCAAGCATAGAAATAAAAAGTGGTGTCATTGAATTTGTATAGTGTGATACTCTTTTGAATATTGCTTGGACATGCTGCATTTGTATTCCTTTTCCCTGCATTCTACAATTAAAGGAATAGTTGAGCTTCAAGAACTTTTTCACTTTCAGAGATGTAAGCTCCCATTCATTTCTCTAATTAATCTTGCTAGCTGGACTTCCATTTCTTTTGTGGTTTATGAAGCTACACATTGTTTGAAGCCTCAGTCTGCGTATATCTATATTGTCTACATGGAGTTGCAGTCTGAAACTAGGGACAACGTTTTGTTCTCTAATGTCTAGAACTGGGGACAACCTTTTGTCTATTCCTTTTAGCAAATGATAAGCATTTCTACGTGACCAGAGATTGCATGGAATTTAAATGTCTTTCTAATTGAGTAATTGGTGTGCATTTCTTTTATCTAGAACTGGTTTGCGCAGGTGTTAAATATATTTTTTCATCTAGAAGCTATTTTCATGTGCTTCTCATTGACTAATTGTGATTTAGATGTAAGGAACTCTTGTTGTACGAACTTATATGAAAAAAATGGGTGTATAGGAATTGTGTGAACCTGTTGGACAGTAACTTAATGCATTTTGGGATTAGAGGTTTTGAGTGGTCTTTGTTTAAGATCGAAAGCATTGAAACAGAACTCTACCTTCGTAGACTTCGACTTTTAATTCATGGTTATTTTTTCTTCAAATAATCTCAGGACAGGGCGGGAAGAGAACATAGGCTCAGATTGTCAGACTGTGACACTGCAACTACAAGCAGAAGTGTAAGAATGTGTACTAGCAATTAATGATACTGGTGCTCAGACTAACTAATCTTTATGGAAAAGCAAGAGTCTGAACAAGAGACCTTTTTTTTTTTCACGCATATGCGTGTGTCTTAGGCTAAACAAAGTTTTGCAACTGTTATTTACTTACCCTGTATAGCTAGCTATTGATGTCAATATGATTTTGCATTTCCTTGGCTTCCCTAGCGTTCTGTTCACTTCTTTCAGCTAGATTGATGTCAGTATATGTAACATGTCGAACAGTAAGTGCATACATATATGTGACATGGCTTATAATTGCTTAAAACGGAATGCACAACTAGTTCACTCTGACATATACCATTGTTCTATCATAGTATCAGTAACTAGTAGATGGAAAAGCGTCCTGTTCATCAGTCCTTGCATGAATTCAGAGGTATTGCCTCCATTATGTATACTGATCGATGACATCAACCACTAATCTGCAGCAATCCTTTTCCAGCATTGAGTTGTCGGTCCAAGTTCAGTCAGACAGTTCTTCTCAGTGTAGAACCAACCAAAGTTCAAACCCAGATCAAAATCAGAATGCGAACAATTCTCAGCTCCTTTAAGATTTCCCGTCGCATAATTTTAGTTATTTTTGAAATTATATTCATTTTTCTCTTAAATTAATATAGAATAATGCTAGGTGAATTATTTTTTTGGGCACTATTTACAACCCATCTTATATGGTAGTTGATGTAGTACAAAGCCCAATCTGTCATAAAATTCTTTAAATGATTGGCATAATCACATTAGTTGCCGCATAAGGTGTGATGCAAATGATAGCTAAAACGGTGGTTAATCAAGCATTACTCTAATATATTACTGATTGAGGAGTGTGTCTCTGTCTCTCCCTTGCTCTTCTAGGATTAGGGTTCACAAGCACCATGTTAATTGTGATTGTAGGATTTTTGGGTGATGCACCATGTTAATTGTGATTGTAGGATTTTTGGGTGATGCACCATGTTAATTGTGATTATAGGACTTGGCTACCCCCCACCCCCACCCTTTTTAAGGTTTTGTGGCACAACATCGACCACCTTGGTAGCATTAAACTTGGAGCTGGTTTTCGCTGGTTTCCTTCATCTTGCACATTCTTTTTGGAGAGTGCTTCTTCTCCTTAGTAACATCTTAAGATTTATTAGCAGAAACAATATTAGTGTTTTGCACCTAGACTTTCGATGTTTGTGGCTGTCCAATGAACGAGGTTAATTCTTCTAAGATTTTCATTGGTGAAGGTGAGTTTAAAGGTAGTTGCCGTGGTGTTTAGACATTTGCTATGGGAATTCCAAAAAGTGGTGATTGATTATGGAACACAGTTAACTATGCAAATGTGGCTTTGACAGGGGCAACTTCCTAACGATGGCGGTTGCTTCTTGTGCATGACCACCATACTTGGGGGTTTTTTTGAATTAGTCTTGGAGGCTATATTTGGGCTAGGCGGTCTGTAATTACATGGGTCTCTGTTTGGGACGCATGTGATATTTGTATAAAAATCTAGAACTCGGGTTAGGTTGGACCTAGGATTTCTAAATTTAGGCTACTAGTCCATTTTCGTTTCGTAAAGTGACACAAAAAGTCTCAAATCCTAAGTTCATGGAATTTGTTTATTTAAAGATCTAGAATTCCGTATTTTTTGTTACTACATTTTTTTGAGTAGAATGATGTCTGCCCTTTATTGAAATTGAAAGATTACAATGATGCGATGCCAAAAGGCATAAATAAACAAAGCGAAAGAAAAATATGCAAAAATTGCATCTGAAATACAAATGCTCTGATTTTACACTACAGATTGCAGCCATGTAGTGAATTGAGTAGTCAGTGGTTTGACTACCCATGCAACCCCAACGCACAAATTGACCAAAACCAATTTGGCGCCGGAATGAGGTCACTCTCCCACCTAAAGATCGAAGTCAGCCAAGGGTGTCAGAACATAGCCATGTTGGCAGACGATCTTTCAAGAACAGATACCATAAACCTGGGTCCCAAATCCAATACCAGTAGCGAGCAGGGGCCCCAAGCCATTCCAAATATTGAACAACATCCCAACGAACAAAGTGGGCCAAAAACCAAGCCGAATAACTAAATTGGGTCGGAAGCCAAACCCAAATTGAGAGTGGGTCAAAGCCCAATCCCCCGACCCACCCGGATCCCAAATCCGGTCTCTCTTGCCCAGGTCCCAGACCCGATACTTGAGGTGCACCACTTAGTTCCATTGTCGGCAAGACAAACCTGGCACCACTGCAGCCTCAGTTGCATATGCACCCCGACCACTATGCCGCAACCAAAGCACACCAGGCAATTGAGATCCAAGCGAAGGGCCTCGTTCCCATCCAAGCGAAGGGCATTTAATATAGAGCGCTGAAATTTGCAAATTTGTCCGGATCACATTCAAATTTTTTTAAAAAAAAATTAATAAGAAAAAAATTTACTTATCATTGAAACTCCAAATGCCATCAAGTCTGAATCGATACTTGTAACGACATTAATGTAGCCTATGTCCATTAGATATGCCAATTATGCATCACCTTCGCACGGGGAAACCATGTATTCAATTCCTTTTTTTTTTTTAGTTGCTTCAAGTTGAACAAAAAAGATAGTAGTGAAACGCGGCTATCTATCTAGCCAAATTAAAAACTGTTTAGCCATTTGATTCCTATGATTTTCGTTTCAATTTATTCGACCGACTGCATTTTTTGGATGACAAACAGTTACCAAATTGGCTAGTTTTTGAAGAAAAGATTTATGCATGTAAAATAATGACAATTTCTGATCATTGAATTACCTAGTTGTCGGAAATACTAAAAATCTGCAAATATTAAATTGAGCTGTTATCTCTAGAACGGTAATACATTTGTTTGAACATTTTGGACAAGGAAAAGGTTATGTGTGTTGTGTGTCTGCCGTTCTAGAGAGCACATCCTCGATTATATTTAAAATTTGCGAGCTTTTACAATTTTCTACTACTATGCAATATAATTCAAAGATCAAAACATAACATTCTTTAGAGTCGTATGCAAGAATTCCATAACCGTTTGGTCATCCAAAATCTGCACAAAAAAGTAGTTTGTCAACTAAAATTGAAATGAAAATGATAGAAATCAAATGGCTTAACGTTTTTCAATTTTGCCATTTTTTTGTATGAATCATGTGGAAACAAGAAATTAAAGAATACTTGGCTTCGATTGTTGAATGGAGGGAATGGAAGGCAACATAGTCTGAGGGCTAATTGTGGAAATAAAAATGTCGAAATGATACTAGGAGTGTGGTTTACAAAAAGGGGTGTGCAAATTTCACTCCCCATATCTAATTGGTTCAAGTCCTCAAAATCATATTGCAAATGCAATAATTTGGCGTCAGACATTTGATGGGATCATACACTTGTTGTTGAGTAAATCCCAAAATAGCAGTTTGGAACCCTCATACAACAGAATCCTTATAAAATATTACCTTACCGTTATGATTCGCAAAATAATATATTTTCTTTCTCGATTGCAAAAAGGAAACTCTTGTGCTTTTGAATCAGTTGATGAGCTTTCAATAAGTCGATATTTATTACTGCTCCGTCCTCTTTAATCTTGAAAGCTTCATCAACTACATAGTCACATCCATAAAATATGCAGACTTCCAGAAACATTTTTGGAGAAAAATCCATCCATTTTACTGACTCTGCCACTCTTTTAAACTCATAGTAATGGCAACATCCGTTTTTGGAATTCCAACCATATATAATCTATACCATTGAAACCCCAAATGGTATCAAGGCTGAATCGATAGTTGTTACAATACTAATGTAGTCTATGTCCATTAGATATGCCAATTGTGCATCACCTTCGCACGGAGAAACCATGTATTCAATTCCATTTTTTTTGAGTTGCTTCAAGTTGAACAAAAAAGATAGCCGCGCAAAGATAGCAGCGAAGCGCGGCTATCTATCTAGCCAAATTTAAAACTGTTTAGCCATTTGATTCCTATGATTTCCATTTCAATTTATTCGACCGACTGCACTTTTTTTGCATTTTTTGGATGACCAAACGGTTACAAAATTGGCTAGTTTTTGCAGAAAAGATTTATGCATAGTGAATTACCTAGTTGTTGGAAATACTAAAAATATCAAATATTAAATTGAGGTGTCATCTCTAGAACGGTAATACATTTGTTTGAATATTTTGGACAAGGAAAAGGTTATGTGTGTGTGTGTGTGTCTGCCGTTCTAGCGAGCACATCCTCGATTATATTTAAAATTTGTGAACTTTTACATAAGGCTGGGCATCTTAGCCCATAAGCCAGTAAATCTGAACCGGCCCAAACGGTCAGGACCCTTTTTTTTTTTTTGGTGAAACGGTCTGGGTTCGGGCCTAAGTATTGAAAAAACTGTCCAGGCCCGGGCCTAGACATTTTTAAAGAAAAACGCCCTCTAGGCCTGGATTAATTAATAAAAGACACATGTCTCATTTTGATTGAACCTTAAGATGAAAAAGTAAAAACATTGGTGCACCTAACCACACCATATTACTCTCTCTATTATCTAATATATAATTCCTAACCCTACTCTCTTTCCTCAATCTCTTTCCTCACCACCTCACCACACCTTATGCAAGAATTCTATAACCGTTTGGTCATCCAAAATCTGCACAAAAAAGTGGTTTGTCAACTAAAATTGAAATGAAAATCATAGAAATCAAATGGCTTAACATTTTTCAATTTTGCCATTTTTTTGTATGAATCATGTGGAAACAGGAAATTAAAGAATGCTTGGCTTCGATTGTTGAATTAGATCATAGAAATATGAGGCTCTTCATATTTCAAGATTAAGAACGTCTTCTTCAGAATACCCTATATATATCTAAACACTGCAGCTGTTATATAACTTGGAGCCCATACTCATACGAGTTATCCTTCCATTGACACTAGGGGTGTGCAAAACAAGGTACAAACCGGCCAAACCGGTCAAAACCGACCTGTAAATATGGTTTGGTTAAGGTTTTTTAACTTTAAAAATTGAAAGCCGGTTCAATACCGAACCAAACCATTTATGAATTGGGTTGGTTTGGTTTCTCTTTTGCTTAAACAGCGGAACCTGAACCGACCGGTATGTTTGAAATATAATAAGAAAAAGTGTTAAATATAAATATATATATATATATATATATTCATTTGTCCAGTCGTTGTAAGTAAGTTCTAAATATCTAATTAAACCTTATTCTCAAATGATATGCTACCATATCGAATCCAATGCCCAAAGGCCTAGAAATCTAATATATAATCGTTACTATTAATTTGATCCTCTCATATCACATATCTTAATCTCTCATTCTCTAACCTTTAATACTACCATATTAAGCTAGTATTTATAGGTAAGCCATCAAATAATTCAATCACTCTGAATCTATTCTAGATTTTGGTTTTTGAATATTATTTTTGGATTTAATTATTGTATTTTAAATTTAGATTATGCTTATTTAATATAATTTTTATTATTTAGATTGAATTTAACTAGATTTTTTTTTCATAAATAGTATGTTAATATAATATAGGTTAAAACCGCCTAACCGACCGAACCAAACCATCTTTAATTGGATTGGATTGGATCGGGTTAAGGTTTTTTTTTTTTAATGACCGGTTGTCCAAAATTCTTAAACCACTCACTTTAGCATAGAGACGGTTTAGAGTCAAAACCGAACCAACCCAATCCGTGTGCAGCCCTAATTGACACTCTATCCACCATCCTAGGAATCTCCTCACAAAATGCACAAAGGTTAAAGTTCGTCAAAAACAGGAGCAACATAATAAATGAAGTTAAAGTGTGTCAAAAATAAAATAACAACATAGAGATGAATAATGATATGCAACATCTTCTTGGCATATTCTTTGCAGTGAAGATTGATCGTGTGATATCCGAAAAACTTACTTAATTTTTTTTTTACTGTCTACTGATGTTTGTTTTCTTTTAGGTAAGTTCTTATTACTTGGATTGGTAATTTGACCTAGTTAACGGGTTTGCGGTGGCATCCCACTATTAATCTTTTTTATGTTTGTGACAGTTTATTTATCTACTCATTGTTCTTTAGTTGCACATGTTTTCCTTTATCCTCTTTGCAGATGCTTAGGATGCAAGGTATGGAATGAGTGCAAAGTGCATAGAGTTTAAATTTCACCACTCTTCCTTTCTTTTTGTTTTTGTTTTGTTATCTTGTATACCTTTCGGGTCTGACATATTCTTATAAGTACTTTGTAAATATGTTTATTTAGAAAACTAGATCTTGTATAGAAGCTGGAACTTTTGAGTGGAATCAATGTTTAATTTTAAATATGAAGTTCATAACTTCATTTTCTTTTCTTTCCTTCTACTTTTGTTTTTCTCTTTGGTAGTCATAGTTTCTCGATCTCAAACTTTTGGGTTTGGGGGGTGAGATTGAATGTAATAGATGAGGATCACTCTGATTTTCATACTTGTAACAATAGTCTAGTCTTAACTTAGTCTCAGTACGAGGTATGAGGCGGCACTCCAAAGGAATTTGTATTGCAGTGTAGACTAGAACATTTCACTTTTTTGAAGCTAAATTTGCATCTGACTTAATGAACGGAACAAAAGATGATCTTGACCCAACTATTACCATGGTAAGGAGAATTGAAGATTAGTTGAACAAAGAAAACAATAAAATAGAAAAACAACCTAGATTAGTTGAGAGGAGTGAGCCACTTTAGGTAGTTTAGCGTTAAGGCGTTCATAACTGTGATTTACCATTATGAACATGAACACTTTAAATTGGACAAGTTTAGTTCATTCATTGATTCAATTTACTTTTGTACCTTAACGGGTTTCAATTTAGTTGAAAATCTGCATAAAAAATAAATTTACAAACCAATTTATGTTATAGTTATATGAGTTTACATATATATATGTATCTATATCATTGATTATGCAATTATTAACCAAGTATTACAACATATATCAATTAAGTAGAAAAACCACATTGCAACATCCATAAGTCTGCAACAAAACATTATATTCTTAGCCATTTGTTTTCATCATAACTTGGATGATAATTAACTTTACACAAACATTCTGAGCTATTTCATGTCGTGCATATAATCTCTCAAGGACCTCTTCGCCTGCTTCTACTTGCCCTCCTTATTTTTTGTAGACTTAAAATCCTCTTCGGAAAAACATTTCTTAACAGAGGTAAGCTCAGTCTGGATATTGGCTTCCAAACCTCATGAGCAGTAGAGCAAAGTAGGTGTTTATTAGAGAAAAGCTTTTTAAGCTTGTGATCCCATTTGGAAACTCGTAAAATGGCATTAGCCTAGATCTTGACTACACCTTTAATTTCAGTGACCCCATTGTCATTGATAACAGAACCCATAGTAATCTGTAGAGCACCATTTTCAACCAGAGGAATTCCACATAGCTCAAACTCTTCTAATGAGTACGTCTTGCCATTACTTGTTATCTCTATAATACTGATAAGTAAATTAACACACAAAAGATCATAAATACAAAAGAAGATCACATCATGAAATATCACACAAGAACATGTATATAAGCAGATTAGGTGTTCTTTATAGAATCAACAAACCTGATGAGGCCATTGATCCCAAACTCAAGTCTTCTGTACTGCTCACTAACCAAAACTCTCTATGGGACGAGTATGTGTGTTGATGATGATAGTAAGAGTGCAGGGACCTGGTTTATATATGATTCATTTGAGGTTTGGCTCCCTCCCATAAAGGAAACCATTCAATGTTGAATCACATAATTTTAGTTGTACAACATTATCACTTGATTTGGTTTCCAAGTTTTTATCAGATAACTTGCATTATCCATTTTGACACGCAATGAATAAGCAATCTGCAATTAAGTCACAAGATTTCCATTGCTTATTCTGAAAATAGATTGACAAGTTGTTGAATGCTTGATTGAACAAAATGATAATGTCCATTTTAATCTTACATTACTGTCAAACTCTTCAACCTTCAACAAAACACTGAGCTGATTCTCAAACAAGGTAGTAAATTTTATCTTTTGTTTGGCAGAAATACTATCATTATTTTATGAGTACTCAACCAAGTTCTTACATCATAAACCTGTAGAGACAAATTACTAGATAAAATATAAGATATTCTAGTTTCTAATATATATATCAATGGACAGGGTGAGATAGTCTAGGATTGGGAGCAAAAATAGTAGTTGAGCGTAGAGAGGTGAGAGACTCCTTTCAACTCTTTTAGGGTTGGTAAAAAATGTTTGTATCCTGTGT
Source organism: Rosa lucieae (assembly GCA_024704745.1). Lineage (NCBI taxonomy): Eukaryota > Viridiplantae > Streptophyta > Magnoliopsida > Rosales > Rosaceae > Rosa > Rosa lucieae. The sequence continues at coordinate 20,253,309 of CM045495.1, read as the reverse complement.
ATTAGGGATCATACTAAGTCGAATCTAACGGGTTCTAATTGAGTAAATAAATAATTTTTACAAATTATACTCTGTACAATACAATATACCGTAAATGTCTTAAAATCTGATACCGTTACCGTATCGGGCTTTGTACAGTCAGTTCGGTTCAACCAAACCAAGTTTTCAGTTACCGACAAAATCGACTACCAATTCAATTGGTTCGGTTTCGGTTCGGCTCGGATACAGTTGGTATGGTAGAAACCGGTATAGCACCAGCCATACTGAACTATTGGGCCTTTATGCAAATTTTTGAGAGGCCTGTTTGAATTTTATTTTGATCCACACCCATTTCCCTCAACCACTCCGCGTCTTCTTCCATCGGAGTCTTGCAGATCTCCACCTCTTCTGACGTATCACCGAAACCCTGGATCGGATCTGAACTCAGATCCAGTTCCCACCATGTCTTGCTTAGCCCTCTCTCTCCAACCCGCCAATGGATCCGACATCCTGCTCCAAACCCGAGAATGGTTCCCTCCGGCCCGAGCCCTCGTCGCCGTCTCCTCCTTCCGCGAAACCCGCCTCGCCTTCGCCGCCTCAAAGCAACAGCAGCAACTCCCCAACCAGAGCAAAGACCACCCCAACAACTCCGACTCCTCCGCCGATTCCATCGCCTCCCTCGGCGACGACCCCCTCGCCGCCTCCAGCGGCCAGCTCATCGTCGGCGTCGAGAGCCGCTTCCGCGTCGTGTACCGCCTGGTGAACTCCATCTACGTCCTCGGGATCACCACCGCCGACCACGACAACTCCATCAACGTCTTCGAGTGCATCCACATCGTCAACCAGGCCGTCAGCGTCGTCGTCACCGCCTGCCGCGGCGTCGACGTCACGCCGGAGAAGCTCGCCCGCAAGTACGCCGAGATCTACATGGCGCTCGACATCGTCCTCCGTGGCGTCAGCAACATCCGCCTGGCGGCGATGCTGTCGTCGATGCACGGCGACGGCATTGCCAAGATGGTCCACTCGGCGCTGGACACCGAGAACAAGGTCCGAGGCGCCGAGAGCTGGAGAGGCATTGAGGTGCTTGCGGTGGAGCAGGAGGCCGGAATTATGGCGTTCAACAATACGACGTTCGAGTTGCCGCCGGAGACGATCGCCGCCGGGGACGAGGTGGCGGCGAGTTTGGCGCCGGTGGTACAGACCGAGGACAAGCAAGAGGAGGAGGAAGAGAGTGAAGCAGAGAAAGATCCGTTTGCAGCTAGTGAGAAGATTAATCAACCTGAAGAATTGGTGACTGGATTCAAGAAGAATAAGGATCCTTCGGCGACGGATTTAACACTGGCATTGTCTACTCTTGAGGTGACGACATTGCCCCCTGCAGAGGCCACACAGTCTACTCACATTGCAGTCGAAGGGTTTGAAGGGGAGTATGGTGGGATTGAGTTTGGCAATGAGCAGGCTTCTTTGAATGAGGCTTTTGAAGGGTTTTCGGATGCTTGGGGTGGTGGTTTGGATGCTTCTGAGTTCGTTGGCACAAAGAAGGTTGTGAAGTCGCAAGGGCTTGGTGGGCTTGAATTGTTGCAGACCGGACCGGATCCTCCTAAAGCTGCTGGTGCTGCTGCAGCAGGTACTCCTCTCGAGGAACTTGTAGGAAAAACTGAAATGAAGGGTCCTGAGATGAACATTGTGGAAGAGATCAATGTTGAGTTTAGGGAATCATTACTTGCTAGAGTAGCATTAAAGGGTGTTGTTTATTTGAAAACTTTGCCAACCAAAACTAGTGGTGATAAAGAAACTGAGTTTTCCTTCAGGGTTGAGGGAACCACTGCAGTTAAAAGGTTTGTTTTGCAGAATTCTCGAATTAGTAGTCTAGGCAATGGGATGTTTCATGTGAGAACTGCGGCCTCTGATGAGCCTCTGCCCATTTTGAAGTATAGTTTGCAACCTAGGTTAACCCCATTGCCTTTGAGGGTTCGTCTTGTGCAACGTCACACAGGAAGCTTGCTGTCAGTGATGATACAATATGTGTCGAACCCTGAGTTGCCGGCACCTTTGACTGATGTCACATTTATTGTGAAACTGCCCCTTGACCCTACATTGCTGAAGGTCTCACCGAAAGCTGTATTAAATCGGTCTGAGAAAGAACTGAAATGGCATGTCCCTGAGATTCCGTTGAATGGACCGCCTGGTCGGTTGAGGGTGAGGATGCCTGTAGATTCTAATGAAGAAGATGGTGGTGAGGAGATTGAGGTTGTTGCCTATGTGAAATTTTCTTGGCAAGGAAACAGATCATTGTCTGGAGTTTGTCTGCGGCCAGCTTCTGAGGGTAAGACAGACTTTTATGAGGTTAATCACAGGTATGAGAGTGGGGTATATATGTGCAACCCATGATGAAATCACTTTTACACTGTAACTTGTAGAGGAATTGTATCTCTTTTTTCTTTCTTTGTTTTGATAGATTTTTGTTGATTGGATGTGATTGTAGCATTCTTTGATATTGAGCTTGTAGCCTAGATTTCGTTCATGTGAAAGCTTTGTGTCTTTGTGTATTTGCTGTTCATCTTCATGAATGGATATATTAATTTCTCTTTACATACTTCTGCTTTGCGCTTTATTATTGTTATTATTATCACATAGACTTGTGGTTGATCGAACAAATATGAATTGAGTTAATTTTCATATATCAATATAACTGTGCTTTGGGCAATAATTATTAAGAAACAAGAAATTATCATGAACCTTGTACTGTAATTGAGATATGTTACTAGGTGAGCAAAAGGATTCAGTCTTGTTACTATGCTATTGGCATTGCTGACGGCATATGGTACCTAAGTGAGGCATTACTAAGTTATCAATATATTGGTTTCATGAGACAAGCTTCGTCTTGTAATGTAATTTAAGTGACTTGCAGGAACAGAATCCACAATAATATATGCCCCTCTTTCAAGGTGAAACAAAGGCAACCTAAGGACTCATTGGTTTGTTTTATGCTTAATAAATTTAAGATTTCAACATTCAAAATATTCCAAAGGCTCTTATGCACTTGTATGCATTGTATCCTCATTCAAACTAAATTCTACTGTCTGCATCTGAAATCCATAGTTTGACTTTGTGGTGTATTGATATCGAAGTGTTTACTTTTTAGAAATGGAAACAGGCATTTATAAAATATAGCTTCATATATGCCCCTCTTTCATGGTGAAACAAAGGTACCTAGGGACTCATTGGTCTGTTTTATGCTTAATAAGTTTAAGCTTTTGACATTCAAACTATTCCAATCGCCTGTTGGGCTCATGAGTCTCCTTTCCAAAGGCTGTTTTGCACTTGTACGTATTGTATTCTCATTCAAACTCAATTCAACTTGTCGGCATCTGGAATTAGAGTTTGACTTTGTAGTTTAGTAACTTGAAAGTGTGTACTTTTTAGCAATAAAAATAGGCATTTATAAATTTAGGCTTCCTAACAGATGAATTAGCTCTGAAATGGATGTTAAAGGAGGACCATTGCTACCATCTATGCAATCTTCTCCTACATAATATTTATTGCAACAAAATTTTCTGGGAGTGATACTGAGGAGAAGTCATTTGGGTTGTGCTTTCCGCAAATCTCTGGCCAACAGGTAGATGTTCATTTCATCTTTCATTTTACATTGGATAGATGTCATGGTGGAGGTCTTTGAGAGTTGGGTTATGTTAAGGCTTTAGTCAAATTCATAAAAAAAAGGTCTTTAATCGATTTCTAGGAAAGTTAATCATATGTTAGAAGTGTAATTGGTCATAGTGGTGTCGTATCTCCTGGAGAAGCTTTAATCGCCTTTTGTCTGCAAAAAGCATACTGTAAGATAAGCAGGCAACCCAATATGTCTGAGTTTTCACTTTCGCTTGATATATAAATTCTACATGAGAAAACTTGATATGCAAAGTAAAATGGAATCCAATGGTAGAGGCTATAACTTCAATATTTGGCCTTTGGACGGAGCATTCTGCTCTTTCCACTAATGGGAAAAGAGAAGAATAAAAGAGGTCTGTCCATCCCAGATGAAAGCTTCACTAATCTTTTAAGATTACAGGTTTAGTTCATGGGGGGTTTTGAGCATACGGTTGGTTCACTTTTGGAATGTTCGCATAGAATGACTGCTATGTTTGATGACTTTGATCCTTGGGATATCAGAGATGAGAAAGGATTAAAAGATGCTTTTAATAAGAGAATTCTTTCACTTGAGAAATAACAGGTTCATAAGTGCATTTGCTATGGTTGAAACTTATAATTCAAGTAATTTCAGTATGTTGTATGCCTGTGAAGCTGTTATGTATCCTTTTTCTGGTTGTGTTGTTAAGTTGAATTCAGAGTGATTCCATATTGGAACTGTTGGCAATTGGAATGTTAGTAACTGACGAAAGCATGAAAAGGTAATCAGTCCTAATTCTGTTGTGATTGCTTGTCTTGCATGTTTTATAGTAGTGTGGTTTTATTTGCAAGCCTGTAGGGTGTCTCCAGTGTTTGCTGGATTAAGTGGAAATCAATCTAGGGCATAATTTACTTTGCAGTTGCCCAATTTTGAGGGAGGGAGGTGTTTCTTCCTTTTTTCTTTTTTCTTTTTTTAATATGTTTTTAAGTTTGATGGGGCATTGTATGGTCCCAGGATTACTGCTTTGTCTCCTGTACATGCTGTGGCATTCTTGTTACCATCTGATGTTTTATCACTCTTTTTTCGTATGGCAAAATCGGTACTTTTATAATTTTTATGTTCTATTTCTCGGTGCTACTTTTTAACTCATCACATTTCAAGTCCCCTAGCATGCTAGCACCTCAGTCAAGTCCCACCTATGCATTTCCTTAATAAGGGATGGCATACATGGTAGATGCAGTTGTGTATACTGTCAAATTGTTGTACTAGTCTTATTTTAAAATTCCAGCAAATTGGGTGACAAACGTGATTGTTGGAGTGATATAATTTCTATCGGAGAATGGAAGTTCATATAGTTGTATTTATCAAATGGACTTAATTTCATGCAAACTTAATTTCCACTCAAATATCCAAACTTTAGACTTGGGCTTTGTGGTATTCTGTTTGAACATTGTACCTCTAGCTTGAAAGTGTTAACTTTTAGTAATCGAAGTTTGCAGTTTATCAAACTGTTGCTTTCCCTGACCATTCTGCTTCCTAACATATGAATTAGCTTTGATATTGATGTCAGATGAGGACCGATTCTTCTCCAGTATTGTTTCTCTTGCATTGAATTCCACAATAAGTTGTTCGGTTGTTGTGACGTTGTTAATCATGACCACATATCCAATCTGGATTAGGATCATTTTCTTGGATCTGATTTTGATTGAAACATATTTACAAATCCTAAAAGAGGTTTGATAAGATATCTAAGCAACCAAGATGCAGGACTTTTGGAAAATCAGTTTGAATGTTCTCTTTTGCAGTTTGTAGATCTTCTCTGCAACAGGTAGAAGTTCATGTGATCAGTAATTTTGCTTTGAATCCATGCTATATTGGGAGGTCTTGAGGATACTTAATGTAATGAATTGTTAATAAAAAGAAGAAGTCTTTATCTATTCCTTGGAAAAATAATTCACATGTTAGAAGTGAACTTGGTCACAGTGTTGGTATTATCTTTTGGTCTGTTGGAGAAGCAAAAATTTGCTCTTCTCTGGGAACAGCATAGCGTAGCACATATGAAGTTTGGTTTGATATACAAATATTATATCAGATAAAGTTGCGAATCTAATGGGTATATGCACCAAGTAGATGTTCCTCTATAGATGGAGTTCTTCATCTACACAGAAAGAGAACGTTGTTTGCATCCCAGGTGAAGTTTCACTAGTCATCTTTCATGTTAGATGTTCCTGCAGAATGAATCTAGATCTTTGGTCATAAACAAGAAATGATTAGGGAATACTGGAGGTAAGACCTCCCATGTTTCACGATGAGATACTTCATAAGCATAACTAGCGATTCGGTGTGCAATACTATTGCACGATCTGGGTGCAAATAAGAGTTTCACACCTTGCATAGAGCGAATTTGGGTTCTAATGTCTAGAACCATATTACTAAGTGCAGAGAGATCTTCAGCATTATTGTTAATACATTGGACTGCTAAGAGAATCCGTTTCCACTTCCACCTGCTGCAGTTGCATTTGTACCAATCAGTCCGTTTCTTAGTTCTGTTATAATTGCCCCTTCTTTCCTGTTAAATGGTAGTTTGCAAACCAATACGTTACCTTGAGCTTTCAGTAGATTTATTGGAACATCAATTTTAGGGGTGTTACACCTCAGGTACTTTACAGTTTGCATTTACCTATCTGCGAGGGTATGAGCTAGGTACTGTTGGGCTATTGTGTGATTATAGGACTGTTGGTGGATTGTACATGGTAAGGGATAGTGATGTGAATGTGGCATTCAATGTTCGTCAAATTTAGGGCTGTGAATAGCTGTTGTTATGGGACAACAAATATTCTGAAGTTTTCTGAATTGCAGTTTAGTTTGGTGCCATTTTAAGTAGTTGGAAGTTGCTTTCAGTATTTCACATGATGTATGTTTTGCATTCTGGAAATGAGGACCATGCCTTCATTCTTTACCTAGCTGATACTTTCTTCAACTAATTACAGTCCTCAGTTTCAAAAGATGGCCGGAATTAGCTGGAAACTATACTCTTACTCTAAAAAAATGTGTGATATTTCCAGGGTGGAGTGTCACCATTTCTTGAGTTTTGCTTTCCTTCTTTACAATAGCTATATTTGTGAACACCATAGACCCACGCACATCCAAATACATTACCTTTATTTTATCTTGTTGATATTTTCCTCTTTATTTGACCTAACTGGGTTGCTGTCATTGTACATAGATGTGTTTATAAGCAAAATATGACCATAGAGACGGAGCCCCTGGTTCTGAATGATGATGTTTATTAATTTTGTAACTCTGATTGTGAGGCCAACATTCAATTTATTATGGAGAAATAATTGCGGGAGGTGATTATGGATTCGGTGTCTCAAATTAAAGTTCTGGTTTTCCTGCATTCCTTATTCCGTAAGGCAGAGAACGGGTATTTGCTGTACGATTCTTGTTTTGGCGGAGGCAGAAGTCACTGTCTGGAATTGCAAATGGACTAGAACAGTTATATATTACCACAAAATTTTTAGGCATTCAAAGATTGTCTAAACTAAAGAAGAAGAAAAAAATCCCCTCAACTTTTGTTTTGTTTTTTTTTTTTTAAGGGAACGAACACCACCGCTAGAAAATTACAATCACTAGTGCCATGTCTTTTCAGTCTAGTCAGCGATGTACGCACCCTAGCTAGTAAGATTCTTTGTAGAATTACCTGCATGCTTATTCAAATTGACTTCTAAACTGAAAAACTAAAGACCCTGACTTAATTGATGATACGTGACCCAACCATAAACTAGTGCATCCTTCTGAGACCGTTATTAGTGTACATCAACACCAGTTACCTTACTGAGCATGCAAGACATATATCATTAAAAGTGCAAGGTATGCCCAATAAATTGCCTGAAAATTTTAGTGCGTCGACGAGTCGTGTCAAGTCGAGTTCGTGTCAACTCAAGGTCTTTATCGTGTCACATGAGACAAATCTAATAATTGTGTCAAATCCAACCTATTTATTAAACAGGTTAACTTTTTTCAACCTACTTAACTCATTTAATAATAAGTCATGTCGTGTCGGACAAAATGACTCATTTAAGGATTGACATTACGACTCATTTAACTAAAAAAAATGTATAAAGTGATTAAATTCACTAAAAACTCAACAAGAGGCATAATATAAATAATTATATATGATTCATGAATAATTAAATCCAGTAATGATGATGAAAAATATTTCAAGTTGTCCAATCCTATGATCAAATATTCCTGGCGTTCAAAATTTCAAGAAGAAATATAACACAATACCACGATTAACGAGTTATACTGGTTCACTTCGTATTGGTAGGTTGGCCCGCGGCCAACCCGTTTATTAAATGGGTCATGGCCGGTTGACCTGTGGCCGACCCACTTTAAACGTGCAAGTTCAACCTGCTTTATTTTGTGCGGGTATTTAGTTGTGTTATCGAGTCATGTCGGAATTGTCGGCCCTACTAAAAGTAAATCTTGCAAGAAAAAAAAAAAAAAAAGTTAAGGCAGGAGGCCCTGAGACCTAAAGCCCAAATCTCTTTCCTTACCACCTAAATTGGACCAGACCAAAGTAAATAGGGTCGATCTGGTTCAGGCCCAAAGACCCAGCCCAAATCCACCCTACCTTCCTTGCCTCCAAACTGGATCATTGCCTTCTTCCGACGGCCGAACCCGCCACCAAGCCATACGTTTATGCTCCTGCGTCCAGCAAATTGCTACTTGATCACAAAAGCAATACCACATAACCCTACCACAAGGACGCATTTGCTAAGAAGGACGAATCCACCAACGATTCGAGAGAAAGACATCAATCTGTCGCGCTGCCACGTATCACTTTACCACAGCTTGAAGCACTCCAATCCACCACTATCTAACCACCGTAGCCATCATAGCCATAAACGCCTAACATCCACAGTAGCCAGTCACCTTAACCGCAACCACCGCAACGTTAATCACCGTACACCTTGCACCTTGGCCTCACCAAAACGAGAACTATATATATCTCCCTTGCACTAGGCTCGAGCCAGATGGCGTTGTTGCTTGGTCGGGGTTAAGCTAGTTCATTGTCGCCTCTTCATGAAACCCTAGGTTTCGACTCCCAAAATAGTTTCCTCAACTTTTGTTCTGGTAAGCAAAAAAAAAAAAATTTAAAGGAAAAGCCACCTACATATTAAGAATTTTTTTCGGGTACAACAAAAAAGGCATGCATAATCATTTTTGTTGGAGGCAGAAAAGACATTATTTAAGTAATTTTGGCCATTAGCAATTACGCTCAGTACAAATAGTAGGAGCATCTCGAACCTTACAAATAAAATCACATAACTCAGGGTTCTAATACTATTGTAATCTACAAACAAGTACCATAAGAGCAAGTTCACCCATTAGATCACCAAGTCACCTACTGTTCACTATTTTTTTAGTGTTTATTTCCACTTTCTGGGTCACAGACACAGTTTCCAATAAGACCTGGGTCACCAAGTCAGCTTGCAGGTCACCAGGGTGACCCAAAAAGTGACCCAGGGTGACACATGGCAACCCAGGGCACGAAATACACTGTGCCCGTGACCCAAAGAGTGAAAATACACATAAAAAGAAGTGAATAGTAGGTGACTTGATAACCCACGGATGAACTTGCTCTAACACCATGCAACATAGACTCGTAATGCCAATCATAGCTTAAACCCAAAGTCATAGCATCCTTCTAGGGTGATGTTGACGAGACACTCTATTCTGCCTAGGGCAAAATTGATGTCAGCGCTGCAGAGTCAACAATCCTAGGCATCACGATCAGCGAACCACTGTGGCTAGGTTGCTTTATAGAAAAATTGGTCATTTCAGTAGCTTGCAAACCTTCACCTATATGAAGCCCTTTATACCCAGAATGTCATCAGCGTCCCCAGAACACGACTGCACCAAAGGTCCTCCACCGCATAAACCTTCCAAACTAAGACCAAGACCTCCAAGAACACCAGACCACTAACTAAGAGAACCAAATGACCAATCTTTTTTTTGTAACAGCCACCAACGCGTGGTCACCAATATTAACCATTTCGTCCCAAAAGGGCGGTGAAATGGAACACACATATAATACTTAGCTAACCAGCTGTGGTTAGCCTTGACTAACCACAACCAATAACAAGAGGATCGTGTCCAATAACCACTTAAAATTTTCTGATAAGAATGTGAAGAAGATTCCCACAATAAACTATGACTATTATCATTGTTAAATAGACACATGTTCTCTTGTTATTTGCTATGGCTAACCAGCTATAAAAAAAAATTCAAAACAGTTGAAATCAAACTCTAAAACGGCCCCAAAATAGTCAAAAAAACAAAAACAAAAAAACGCATCCCTCAAGAAAAGAAACATCATGAGAAGAGATAAACAAGCTCTCATGCTAGCCCTATCCAAGAAATGCCAAGGATCCAAGGAAATAGCTTGGTATATCGTCAAAGACCCTAAAATAACCTCCAGAAGGCACTTGCAAAATTAAACCCTAACAAGACGAGAGAAGAGAGATTCACTTTTTTTTTTTTTTTTTACACTACTATGATTATATTCTTTTTGGTTTGTTATCATATACACATATATTGGGAATAAACCCCTCCCGTAATAACATCAGATAATATTTGATAGAAACATATACTCTCAAGTCAGTAACGTTAATCCTATTATCCAATAAACTCTACACCCACCAAGAGTGTTGAATTCACTGGGAAAGAATTAAAAATGTGTACCGGAGGAGTTGTTCCGTTATATTCTAATTATTACGAAAGTCAAATGCTGTAGATTCAACATGTCAGAAAATACTTCCTCGTATAGTCTTATTAGTTCATTACTAATTAAAGTTGATTTATTTTCCGACTAGTATTCCCCTACTACGAAGGTATTGAAATACTCGATCCTTATCTGTAATACTTGATGATTCTATACTTGATAGTTGATACTTGAGGATACCCAGCACATCAACTAAAATATAGGGTCTTTCTAAATGTATCCAGCAAAGTTCTCTAACCCAGCAAAATATTTTCTTTTTATTACCTTTAATTTATGTTAAATTTAACCAACTAATTTGCCCAAAATGCCCTGAAAAACAATGTACCCAGCAAAACAAAACATACTCTACGACTCGACACGTCTCTACCCAGATCTTTATGTTTGTTCATCCCCATCATGCCCTACCAAGGTTTCTGCCCAGACTCAACGGTGGACAACAATTCATGTAGCGAAATGGAATAGGCCACTGCATTTTGAATCTTTGTTTAATTGCAAAACACTTGTTTCTACCAAAATTATCACCAAATTAATACGTGCATTTCCCAAGAACTATTGTGTGCCCAACTTGAAGTCCCTCCACACCGATCAATCAGAAGATATTTGATCATTATCTTTGCTTCCATCTCATACTGCTCTGGTAAGTCAAAGTATTTATGCTCTTCGCAATATTCCAGAGTCTTCCCCAGCGCCTATTGCAGTCTTTGCAGCATCTTCAACTAAGTCCCCAAATTGCTCAATATAGTTGCTTGTCTCCCCATGATAGAAGTTCAATGGACGATAACCACTTTGAGGAACACCTGTGTCAATCTGGGGGAAAAAAATCATTGTTAAACATAGAAAATACAAGCGTAACTCATAAGCAAGAAGTTTTGACCCAAAAAAAAAAAAAATCAAGAATTTGAACATAAATTGCACCAGCTGCATGGTCTTAATTATATGGCGTTGTTACATTTTTTTTGGTTTCATGTTTCAATGGGAAAATCCATTTTTTTCCTTTTAATTAATTAATTATTAATATATGAACTAGTTCGGCAATAATGAATGAGGTCTCTTATTGTTCTACATGTATATATATGGAAGTTTTGTTGCTGCAATGCTGCAAGCATTATCCGATCATGGTTTTCAAAGTGCTCAGAAGCACAAAACAAATAAATCTCCTGATCTCAAGGGTAGGGTGATGGGGATGAACGAGCAAAGATCTGGGTAGATGTTTTGTTCTGCTAGGTACATTGTTTTTTAGGGCATTTTGGGAAAATTAGTTGGTTACATTTAACATAAATTAAAGATAATTAAAATAAAATATTTTGTTGGGTACACTTAGAACTTTGCTGGGTATATTTAGAAAGACCTCAACTAAACTATCGAATATTTAATTTGCTTCTTGAATTTTTTGTAGTATAACAATATTCCTGATATATTATGTGGCCTCGGAAGACAAAGCTTTAGTTCCGCCATTGTATTAATTATATTTTGCATTCTATTATAGTGTATGGTGGTGTATCGAATAAATTGTTGCTTGATGTGTAAGCATTCTATTATTTATATCACACTAAATAATTACTAAAATGGTGGGTCTAGCTATTCAGACCTCCTAATTTACTATTTAGACCTCTCTTCATTTTTTTTGGTACTGAACTTCCTGATTTACCCCTATTTTTATCTATTTACACCTCTGTTATATATGCGATGTTCCAATAATAAAAGAAAAAAAAATTGCACCTCTAAACTCCAATTAGCTTTCATGATCAACTGGGAGCACACCCCAAAAAAAAAAAACTTTAAGATTAACGATTTCTCTGTTTTTGGTAAATATGATCGACTAATTTGAACTCTCAATTTCAAACCCCATTTTATGTTCTTCAAACAATTTGGCATTACTTGATGCAATTGAAGTTGGATTTCCATTGGAGCAATTTAAAGAACCTTATAATTCTTCATTGCCCAACTAGGTTTGATGAATCTTGGTTAATCCTTTTTGGGTTGAGAGAAAAGTCAGTGAAAGTAAGTCTTGACCCTGTTTTTGTTTTCTGATTTCAAAGATATATTGACATTGAAATTGCATAAATTTAAATTCAAAGATTTCAAATATCATCTAATCTATAATTTATAGAATCTAATAATAAACTTGAGATGAAACAATGAAGACGTCTCAAGCTCCTGGAGCCAGTGACAACCAATTAGGAGATGGGTACAAGAAGAGAGAGAGGGTATGAGAAGAAAGACATGAAGGAATAGTGAGGAAGAGGGAAAGGAGAATAGAGAGAGGATTACAATAGGGAGTTAGAGAGAAAGAGAGATGTCTATTACTTAGATCATATGATACATGTTTTTCTTTTTTTGTTTTCCAGTTTTGATCAAAACATGTTTCTTCCTCTTCTTAATCTTTGATTAGATGGTGATTTCAAATAAATAAGATGGAGTAGTTATTTCAAAGTTTGAATTTTAGCTTTCTAAATTTTGTGGATAGGGATGGAATTGGAGAGAAAACTGCAAGATGTAAGAGGGGAGTTGCAGCTCCCACGATGTAGATGCATGTTTTTTTATTTTATTTTTTATATATTTGTAAAGGGGTAAAATTGGTTTTAAAATTGTGCAAAAAATGAAGGAGGTCCAAATAGTAAATTGGGAGGTCTGAATAGAACTACCCTTACAAAAATATTCCTAAAAGCTAATCATGGTCAACCATATATGCTCAATCACTGGTATCTAAACTAATATGATCAGCATCAAATTAAAAAGAAAAACAATACAGATTGATGAACAAGCCTTTTACTTTCACAAAGTCCACTACAGCCTTTGACAAACTCTTCATGCTTTAATTAGTTCCCAAGAAATTGTATAGGATTGTATATGGGAGTTGAGACATAAACAAGTAGCAGCAGTCTTTAACTTCAGTCCCATGATTAAGCCATGCCTTAATTAATTAGTTGCTTACAAGTTCCTCCACCGATAGAGATTGGGGAATAATTTGACGAGTGCATAAGATTATAAAGTAAAGAAACAATGAACACCAGGAAGAAATAGAAAAGGAATGACTTAGCTTCTGTACATAATCGATTGGATAAGCTAATGAAGACGAACCCAGCAAGAATTAAGGCTGGGAATTCGGAAGTCATTCTTGAACATAATTTTATCTAAGAAATACATCATCCTCACATATTCTCCTTAGTTCCGCCGCTTTCAAGATAATGAGCTTTCTTCATACCTCAAGGATTACTCTGAATAGATGGAGCATAATACTAAAAAGTGTATTCGACAATTGGTTGCTTAACATGTGTCATTCTATGTTTTGTTTTTTTAGTGCATGAATGAGGGCCTTCAAGTCACAAATAATAGGATGAGTTTTACATAGAGAATAGCATAATGCTTGATAAACCTAACAAGCGCAATGGAGGCCATTGAGATTTGATGCAAGAGAATTACATGTATTCTCAGGAATTAAGCGTGTATATACCAAGACTGAACAAAGATTGGAAAATCTTGTACCTCCTTACTTAGGTTATTAATGAATTGAAGGGCAAATTCTCAAGACAAGAATCAAGCTCAAAACACGAAGAAACAGGACCGGCATAGGGACCAACTACTGTAGTACGTAGCTAGAACATGAACACCTCCGACCTCTCAATGAGAACATGCTCCTTCTTCTTTCTTGTTTTTAATCTTATTATCACTTAGCCACTTAGATCGAGTTAGAATCTTATTTTATGGTTTTGAGTTCTGTTCTAAATAATCAACTCAAAATTTGTAACACTATGCATGATGCCACGCTTTTAATTCGACATAGAGATCTAGAACAATTCTTCCTGAAACAGATTGATAGTGTTAATAAGTAGTCAACACGATTCGAATCACTAGTATCTGAGCTAATATGATCACCATCAAATTAAACACAAACAGCGAACCTAGATCGATCAATTGGCCGGCTTCACCTCTCACAAAGTCCACTAGAGCCCTTGACCAAATCCTCCAAACTCTAATTAATTGCCAAGAAAATGGTACACATAATTGCATGGGGGAGTTGAGACATAAACAAGTAGAAGTCATTTCCAATAAATCCCCCCTAATAAATAACAAAATAAGAGAGGAACATTCTGAAGCCTGTTTACATTATAGGTTAAAGGATAATAAAGAAAAACCCGCCACCATGGGGAAGAATTTAGACTGCAAAATCATAGTTGAACTTAATTTTTAAAGTAGTGGGGTGTCACTATCCCACTTCAAATTAATGATCATGCAGTAGAGTTGAAATGATTTTTGGAGTGGTTAGCTTTTGCTAATATAATTAGACTTTTTTAAGGATAAGATTAACTAAACCTATATCGAGCTTAGCACAATAGTGAATTGAGAAGTTTGAGGAGCATGTAACAAGAATTTAAATGATAGAAATATACTGGATGCATGTTGTGGTCAATTAATTTCAAATTCGAATAACTTTTCCAATGGTTGTATGATTCCCTGTGAAAGTAGAATATTACGTAAGGAACTAATTAATTATGCTTAGATAGTCTATAATTCGAACTACTCACCTTTTAAATTTTCATGCAAATGTTGTTCATAAAGTTTGAGATATATATTTGAAGTTATTTTTTTAATACTCCCTTTGTTTTTATCTATATATATTATATATCATCATAAAATAAGATTAATAATACGATTTTGATGAACCCATAAACAGCCAAGTTGCTAAATATGAAGCACATATTTATCCTTTAAAAAAAAAAAAAAACTATACATCCTTAATTTGTTCATTTTTCTCATAGGGGAATTATTTTGTGGCCCCGAACTACCATGTGGCACTGCTATACGACCGTGATATATAGGTGTGACTCAGTCGCACACGACCGTTATGATATTCAACTTATAAATACTAGGTGTAGAAGTTTATCCGAATTGTCTCGATACAACCGGTAGTAAATTAAACTACCCATGCCACTTATATTTCATAATTCATTTCATCACTTTTCAGATTTTATTTTCTTGCCAAAGTTAATTTGGTGTACATTTCACTTGAAATTTTGAACCCAATATGGCAATATGAATGATCCACCTCCTGTCAAAGGGGTATAATATCAATTATGACCGGTCAATATGTGTAAATAAATAGATCCAGCACTAGATGATAATCATATCACGATGGGCCATGTAAATGGTACGTGTATTGGTTCCATTTTGTTTGAAGTTTCTTTTCATTAACATTGTCATTATACGTGATGATCGGCATTATGAATTTGTTGACAACATAATTCTCCGGCAATGATTAATAGCATAAAAGTTACTCACCTTAACTTAATAGCTTGGCATGCTAATATATAATTATTTTGCATTGATTTTTTCTTTTTTTTGTCAACTTTTATTTTGCATTGATTGGAAGTAAGTGGATGCAAGGAAACGTAAGCTTAAGGCTTAAAATAGTATTACACAGAAACTAGTGAGACTGTGAGAACAAATACAAGCCCTAGCTAGCTGGTCTCATCCCCGCGTGAGAGAAACTCTTTGCTGCCTGACCGTAACCCTAGCCTAGGTGCTATATTTTCGTTCGAGGGAGACTTGTTCGTTAAATTGTTCACCTAGCTAGTTCTTCAATCCCTACTTCTCTAAGGTTTTACTTTTACAGACTTACAGATTAACCTAAATTTAGCTGATGACGGTGGAGATTGGGGGAATAGTTGGTTTTCCGTTGGAATAGTGGGCACAATTTGCCTGAGGTTGTCTTCCTTGGTTCTATATATGGACAATTATGTTAGGGTACGATGGACAATTATGTTAGGGTACAGGCTTTGTTGAAGATGTTGGTTTTCTTAGCTAGCTTTCGGTCTTGCGTAGGGCTCTCTGAAGGCTATTAGTTGCTACTTGGTTACCTACTTGGCTATATGTTAACGCTTATACACTTCTACATTTCATAATTACACTATTACGCTTGATAATTATACTGCTATACTAGTTGAGTTCACGCTGATTGGCTTGAGAGCATCAATTCCGTCGCTGTGTATGCTGGCCAAATAGAAAACCTACCACCATGAGAGGAGCATGGACGGCCGACGGCGAGTCGTACGAGGTTGACCGATGAAAAAGTGAAATAATACGTAATATCATTTAAAGGCCTTGAAGGAATGCCAAAGAAAAAAAAATACACACACACAACACATTCATGACCAAAAAGAAAAGTCTTCTAGAATGAGGGGGTTGATCGATATTGATACCAAATATTAGAAATTGGTTCTTCTCCTCAAGAGGACCAAGTGGCTTTGCTCAAGATTTCTGGGGTAAATATAATATGCTTGATTAACTAATTATTAATATATAGACTATAATCAACTAGTATTTGGTTATTACACATCATGACGAAGTTATATAGATTGTTTACTTACAAATACAGCAAAGAGTTGCAATCAAACCTCTAGTAGCCCACATCATCATTATTGAAATTGGGTGAAAGAAAATAACAGGTTTACTTAGAAGAGTAGCCAACACCTCGTTCAAAGATGTAATATTGATATGAAGCTGATAATTAACATTATCTTAGTTGATAATTTGTTCAAAGTTTTTGTTCTTATTTTTACTAATTCATAGTGAGTCATATAGCCCAATACGTAAACGCTGATCAAAACAAATATGACACGCAAAGACTATTTAACGATATAACATCTGATAAAATAAATATGACACGCAAAAACTGTTTAACAATATAACATCTTTTATATATTTCACTATGCGAGATAATAAACATGACTAATGCTTTCGCTTCTCAACATTCATGTTTGGGCATCAAAAACTTCATTATTTGACTTGCAAATAGAACCAACTTGTGTTCATTATACAGTGTTCTAACACCAAATGTCGTACTTTTCTTGCTAATTAAGTGGTTTTACATACTATCGGCCTAATAGTGCTCACAACAAGTAGACAGAAAAGAAAATATTCCTTTATAACAAGCTAGCTGACAATCAATAGTGGATTTACGTAGTTAATACCGTTTAGACTTTGATATAATTAATACTAATTGGATCTAATTAAATTCCTTTTTTTTTACTAATTTAGTAGTCATTTTCAAAGCAGATAACATATATATATATATATATATATGCCCTTCTCAAAAAAAAAAAAAAAGATAACATATATATGCTAGCCACTAATCACTAAAATCCAACATTAAAGATGACAACTACACAATTTGAAAATCCTAAAGATTTTAAATGATTTGCTTTTAGCTTCATGCAGTTGTTGTGCTGGTGCAAGATTAATCCATTCAAAATTCAAAAGGTATTAGATTTAATATTAATTAGTGATTACAAGGTTGATCATCAGATTATTACAAAGTAAACATAATTAATTTCTTGTCTTGATTTGAGTATATGACAAGTAATGACAGACAAATCTAGGTGAATCGATATATAAATGTTGAGAAAAATAGAAATTCGCAACTGACAAATGGATACAAATAAATAGAAACAAAATCATGAGAATTTAATGACGTAATCAAGATTCTCGTGAATTTCATTCATTTCATTCATGTGGCCACCTAACAAACAAACCCGGCTTCAACCCCAATTTACTAGGAACCAGAGAGAGAGAAATAGGGCACGATCGTCGTTCGACAACCATGCTTCTGATACTGTACACAATCCTTGCTTCCACGGAAAGTCATAACTCATAATTTTATATATATTTTATAGACAATTCTTAGGTTCATTACTAGGGTCAACTAGCATATTGACATATTCACCCTCACTGTCGATTAACATACTTTTATTTAATAAATTTAGAATTCAACTATTCATATTATATAACTTAATACAAAGATTAGCTCTATAAAAAATCATTCAAATTAAAGAAGTTTTAGTTATTCATTTATATGAAATACATGGACGGTTCATTATAATAATAGTAAATGTTGTTAGAACCATCCATTTGTTTGGTTAAATTAGATAATTAAATGATTTCCGATTCGATTGATTTTTTTACAGAAATGATCTTTAAATGCTAATTTAAGATATGGAACGTTGGATTATAAATTTATTAAGTAAAAATATGTTAATCAACAATGGAGGTGAATATGCTAGTTCACCATAGGGGTGAATTTAAGAATTGTTCATATTTTATCCTCCTGTCCAAGCAAGTCAAAGAAGTTTTTAATGATCATTTCCCCCTCTCATGCAAATCATTATCAAACCCACAAACACAAAAAAAACTCCAAAAACCCAAGTGGATTATACTACAAAGTCATCCGCAATAAGAACTGACATAGTGTCACGTTGTTAAACTGTCAATCTGAACCTTAATCAAGGTCTATTGCGGTTCAAATCGAAAATTTAATTGTATAACACTGTCAAATCTTACAAGCAAGAGAGAATATTACCTCACTCAATCGTATAATAAATGGGTCAGCTAGGGCTTTAGGGTTATGATACATAAGATGGCACAGAAATGTCACGTGACAAATTCTCTCATACTTGCGACACGTAGTACGACGTCGTTACGGAAACACTCGCATGATCCTTGCAGCTCAATGCCCTGAGCAGCTTCCAAGAGCCCTTGTTACCGGAGTTGCTCCGACTGACCGACGGACACTTCCCGACGGAAGTATCGGGAAACAGAATGGTAGACGGGTTTTTCCTGACCTGTCGGCTCTTGATGTCGCTGAGATCCATCTCCGCCGGAAATTTGACAATCCCAAACAAAAGAAATGACCATTTTGGCTTACCACTACTAGTACTCTTCTTATCGGACTTTGAAGATCCCACACTCCTTACTGAAGAGTTTCGATCTATCTCCGGCACCGGTGAAACCATAGAGCTTTGGCGGTGAAGTTTCCTGTAATCCAACGACCGGCTGTTGGTCATCATGATCTTGTTCTTGGTGCTGCTTGATCTCGTGACAGTGCTTTGTATCCCGGACAGTGATTCGGACCGTCGTCGAAAAGCTGTTTGTTTCTTCTGATGATCATGCTTGGGATTCGAAGAAGGCTTTGGAGCTTGAGGAGTGGGTGTGTTCTCTTTGAAGGGTATGAGTTTGCCACAGACGATGATGTCTTCGGCGGAACACATGAAGCTATCGGAGCTCTGGTCACTGAAGAACTCGAAGAATTCGGAGGAAGAGCAGCGAGCGTTTAGGAACTTGGACGTCAAATCGTGGAACTCTTCAGCTTCGGTGTCCAGTGGAAGATCGCAGAGAGAAAGTGCCTCCTCGGCTTCTTCGTCTTCGTAGGGGTCTGGATGAAATTGAAAATCCGTGTTGTTGGTATTATCGTCTCCCATTGTTGGAGATCGAGGAGAGTATATTGTAGAGAGAGAGAGAGAGAGAGAGAGAGACAGAGAGAGAAGAAGGAGAAGAAGAATATATGGTTTGGAAACAATAGCTTAATTGTTAATTGAGAAGAGACCAAGGCGAGTATATATACAGAAAGACAGGGGAGGTGTTGTGTCGATAATTTCCTTGGAATATTATTAATTCTGGGCTTTATTTTTTTATCACTTGGAGTTTAATAAAGCGACATATATTTTGGGGTGTTATGGGCTTCTAGAAGACATGAGAGAAGGAGATAGAGAAAGGCATTTCTTTCTCTGAAATGAAACAGATCGAGTCTAATCAAAATAGAACGGAGAGGAGACTTGTTGAGATGTAACTAGCTAACCTCATATCAGACTAAGTAAACAAGATGCTGAATTTCCTATTTCCTATATGGTATTTTATGGTCAAAGGTAAATTAAAGAAGATGGAGGAAGTTTTAAGGTATCTAGCTAGCTTGCAGCTAGCATACCCGTCATTTAGGTCCATCATAAGACATAAGGTACTAGTTATTGGTTGAAGTCATCAGACATTTAATGTTTTGCAGTAGAAAATTTTCATTTCTTGGGGGGCGGCTTTTGAATACCCAAACTGTATCGGTCATCGCTCAAACGACCAATTAAGAGTAGTACCTATGACCCCATAGCTACATCACTTCAATTTAAACATGAAAAAAAAAATAACATAACGGAGGAGATCATTATTTTAAATTATGAGGTTATCCATGAGTCCATGACACGACGTGCTAGCCCAAAAAGAACTAAACATGCCAAGTTACTCTCGTAAATATCAAGGTTCTAAAAAACGCTAGGCGCTAGTCGGGCGGTGACCCAGGGACTAGCGCCTAGGGGCCTAGGCGGGGACTAGGCGGTTTTTTTTATTTATAATTTTTAAATTATTTTAATGACATATAATAATATAAATGACAATATTTAAAGTCTAAAAATTAATTTTAAATATAAAAATAGTCAAAATATAGAATAAATTAGGGTTTATGACTGCCTAGGCTCCGCCTAGAACCGCCTAGCCCGCCTAGTCCCCGCCTAGCACCGCCTAGCACCACCGCCTAGCCCACCTAGTCCCCGCCTAGCCCGCCTAGGCGGCCGCCTAGAAGCCCAGCGCCTAAGGGAAACGCCTAGGCCAAAATCGGAGCGGTTCCTTGCCGCCTAGCGCCTAGGCGCCGCCTAGGCGGCCGCCTAGACCGATTTTTAGAACATTGGTAAATATGACTAACCCAATCTTCTCATGACATCAATAACAAAGATTATTGTACGAAGAAAATATTGGCTCTTCATATCTTCTTAAGGGGAAAAGTGTAGGAGATTAGGGTATTGGTACAAGAGTAGACTCCCTCCACGTAATTGTAGATTTGGTCAGGAGCGGATCCAGGATTCAATTATTGTCTAGGCTACTTAGAAGTGCACAATTTTTTCTTTTTTTGTTTAGCCAGTAGCTTATCATCAAAGACATCAGTCATTCAGTCGGTAATTCTAACTAAAATGAGTTAAAATACAATCATCAATTCATCAAAGCCTCATAGGCTATCCACCGACTCACCGAGACCGACCATGATCAAGAATTCAAGATCCTCAGTTCGGCAGTTCCTCACTCCTCAACGGCTCAGCTAACATGGAAATGATGGAATCTCTGTCTCTGTCTCTCTCCGTGACTCCGCTACTGGCATGGTAGCACCGTAGCAAACAGATTTGGCGTCCGGCGAGACTCTCGATCTAGGCGAGACTCTCAATCTGGGCAAACTGGACGAGAGAAGATCTGGCCTCTGGGAATCTGGGATTTCTTTGAGAAAGTCAGAAAACCTGTGTGAGGCACTGAGGTTGCTGTGAGTCAGTAAGTGTGACTGTGTGAGGCACTGAGGCTGCGAGCGGTGAGCCTGTGAGCTGCTGTGATGGATAAATTTTTTTTTTCTTTGGGCTGGTATGAAAGGTAGAGATATATATATATATACCTATGGGTTTTCAACCCAAAATCTTGTCTAGGCTTGAGCCTAGATAGCCTTCCAAGTACATCCGCCCCTGGATTTGGTGAAGATCAACCTGAACTAGTCACCACAAGATGGAGTTAATTTACAAATTAATGAGTTGAGCTAGTCGAACTATTTGATGTACCGATATATTGATGTACCGTAAATGAACAATTCATTAATGTATTATGTATATATGAACTTTTAGTCTTGTTAAAAATTTAAGATTAGAGTTCATAAGGCATGTGTGTAAATTTGAACAAGACACGTTAAAATTACGGGGTAATTAGAATTGCAAGATTTTATACTTATGAATTAGTCAAGTGAGATGGACTACCAGTCAAGATGAACATGAAATATGCATGTGTATCGAAAATCTTTATTGGGATAACTTTTATTTTCATCCATCTTACCACCTAGAACCTCTGAAAGAAGTAACTATCACCAGAAAGCTAGTCTAATTCAAACTTCATTTGTTTCTGAAAAACGCAAACCTACAGTTAGTTCTTCTTCCGAATGTCTCCGAATACTCTTTGATCAATTTAGAAAAGAAGAGTATTACTGGAGGATCTTTGATCAATTTAGAAGAGGAGTCCTACTGGAGGAAAGAGGATGATGAACCTGGGTAGCTGGGTCAGTGCATGTTTTTAGGAGGCGTTTATATTTTGATTAATTATTATAAAGAAAAAATAATAATTTTTTTCATAAACTCAATTAACTCTATCAAGTAGCTGTTAAGTCTGGTGACACATGTCCTTCTACGTCAATATATTAGTGGGAGGCAGGGAGAGAGACAGAGAAATGGGGATAGACAGTCCCGATCACCTGGTTAGCAACTGACCATGGATCATTTGCTCACTTACCATCCGATCAATGGGACAGTTGACAGATATCTGGATTTTGGGGGAGGAGATCTGTCAACCGTCCGATCTGATTGAAATCGGACGGTAAGTGAGCAAATGATCCCTGGTCAGTTGCTGACCAGGTGATCGGGATCGTGGGGATAGAATCGAAGATCTCAAGCCGAAATGCCTTCTAAATTGTGGTGCGTGTCGTTACTAATTTCAAGTTATTCTCTTGTCGTTCAGGGCCCATCATTTTTTCTCTTAAGTAATCACCACAAGTGGTCGAGTTGATAAGAGCCTCTAAGTGTGGAACCCCTACACCCAGGTTCAAATCCTACCGAAGCTGATTGGAGTTTAAATCTCAATCTATTCTTAGTAGCTAGCTAGTGGGGAGACTAGGGAGAAAGTGTTTTGACATAATCCCCGCACATGAATTAATTAGTCTTTAGGCCTAAAAAGTTTTTGAGGATATAGTGTGATCTTGATTAAAATAAATAAATAAATAAGACATTTTCTCCTAAAAGTTATAGAGATTTCTCTTCTCACTATCTCTAAATTATCCCTAAGTTTAGGGAAGCTGTTAGAGCAAAAAAATGCTCATTTTCCTGTAAATTAGAGGGGGGAAAAACATATATTAAGATAGCTATTGATAATGCTCTTTCTTACTTATATTGAAAATATGTCGAATCTCTTTTACCTTTTACCAGCTAAAGATGCCCTATTCTATAATGAAAGAATTAAACACCGCGCTATCAAGTAATTGATAGTCAAGGAATTCAGGGATATACCCCACAACTTTCATTTTCTATGAGATGAAGGAAAGATCTTCCTTTCTTATAAAAGCCTTACTTACTTTTCACCCTGTATTCAACCTAAAGTAGTGTCATGGACAAGGAATGGTATAGTCGTATAGATATATCTAGTTAATGTTTCAGAGGACAGTGATTGGTATTTTAGCTATTCGAACATTTGAAAGGCAACTTGATTGTATATGCATGATAGTATAATGATCCATAGATCTATGGGATTCATAAAGAAATAGATTTAGGGGTGGTATTACGATAAAGACATAGATATGGTTTCATAACCGACTAATATAGAATCCATGTTATTGTCTGGTTTTAAGTTCTTTCAAGTTGAACTACCTAGAGAATATATAGGATTATGACCCAGTCGATGAGTAGTTTATACAAGTCAAATAAACAAAGTTCATGCATGATGAGCCAAAAACAACCCGATAGTTCTTTATCTATATATCCAGTTTACAAATCATAAGGTCGGACGACCAATACGAAAGAGAGCCTTACAAAGAGTAGGCCAGGCAATTCTATCTACTTCGGCAGAAATCATGAACCGATGGAGGAGGCCGGTAGTGAAAATCAATTCCTTTGAAATACATTTTGCCTATCGAAAACAAGGTCCACCCCCCCCCCCCCGGTCGCCCCCAACGACCGGAAGATATTTATTAATTAAGAATCAATCAAAAAAATATTTTTTATTAACACCCTAAAGAAAAACCTAGATGCTGTTGACATGAGCTTGTTGGCGTGGCACGTGCTATTAATGGGCAGATCAAGAAGAAAAAGGTAGAGGGCAGTGTGTAGCTTATACTCCCTTATGATACAGCTAGAAAGAGCAGGGTCAAGGACTAAAATATCGAATATCGAGGATATATCGATAGTCTGAAAAATGGAAATTTCGACGGAAATATCGATATCGGTAAATATTCAAGAAAAATGATAGAAATTTGGGGAATAATTTGGAAATTTTAAATGAAACTTTTGCATATGTTGATTTAATCAATTATCTACTACATTTCAAAAGAAAATGTTGAATAAACATTTTTACATATTGAGTTGTAGTAATTTAAGCTAAATTAGTATATGCTAAATCATATGATATTTCTTGAAATTTAACTAAGAACTCTCAATGTTTTTTTATAATAAATGGAATGGTAAACATAATTAATTAGCTCAATAAAATAGACAATAGAAACCAAAGATTAAGTAATATTAAATAATTATGTACCTAATTTTGTATTATTGAAATGAGAGCAAAAGAGTTTCTCAAAAACAATAAACAAAAATAAGAGCATAAGATATATTTGGTGTGTACCATAAGGCTGCAGAAGATGATTTGTGAAATGAATTCAATGAAAATGTTGCTTTTCTATGGTAAAAGGTTATTCATAATTTACAAATCAGGTATTTATATAAAATGTAGTAAAGAACGAGCGACCATTGTGGCAGGAATGGTTGAGTTGCCTTGATTCTCTACAAGCAACCAAGGTTCGAATCACGAACATAGCGCATGCATTTGATTTTTGTCTGCAATTTCAAGTCAGTTGGGCACGTGGGCTTTCAGGCTTTCGGTTGGGCCACATATGATAGATGAAAAATTGGTCTGGAATTGCGCGAAAATTTCCCCAAATTACGAAAATTTCGTATATTTCGCGAAATATTCGAAAATATCGCGAAATATCCATAATTTCGGCCGAAATTTATCTGGTAAGTAAGGATAATATTGAGGTCTCCAAAAAATCGAAAATTTCGCCGAAATTTCGGCAATTTTTTCGATTTTTTAGTCCTTAAGCAGGGTTGTGAAGAAAGATGCAGAGATGGATAAGAAGTAGACCAAATCTGATGCCTAGAATTTTAGTTATTGAGGAGATTGCAGGTCCAGCAGTTGGCTATTGGTTATACTGATATTAATTTCTATTTAAAAACAAAAAAATCAAACAAGATAAAAAAAAACTCTAATATTTCAAATTTAACTACACATAACTCGAGAAAAAAAAAATTTCCTCAAAATTAGATATTTTCCCGTAATTTTTCAATCAGTTTACACAATTTTGAGATTTGCCAACAAAAATGCAATTTTTTTTAACTATTTCCTAATAAGGACAAAAAGTGGTTATAGTTGTTGTTCTAGAAATTTCAAGGTGATTGCTAGGCGGTGGAGAGGGCCTAACGCGTAGGTGCTAAGGCGTATTTTTATGTCATTTTAATTTTAGGGAAAATGATCATTTACCCGATTTTAGGCTAAAAATTGCCCACTTGCTCCACCAACTGTTTTTTAACCCCATTTACCCAAAACACTCTAAGGGATTATTTCCCCTTTACCCAATTAATTCTTTTTTCTTTTTTTTTTAGACTTTTTTGCCCTCTCCTTCTTTCTCACTTAGAGAGAGAAGTCACCTTCCACCTTACTGTGCTCCGGTGACCATTGGCCGGCGCGGTCTCCGGCGACCAGACTCCGGCGACCGGTGACCGGACTCCGGCGAACGGTGACCTGATTCCGGCGACCGGTGACCGGATTCCGGGAACCGGTAACAGAAATCCGGCGACCGATGACTGGAATCCGGAATCCGGCTATTATTTCCCCCCAGTAATCATATTACTGCCCCCCAATAATCATATTATTGCCTCCCAAAAATCATATTATTGCCGTCTAGTGAATTGTATGAACTCACAAAACCAAAATGAATACACTACAGGAACAATTGATCAATTTATAATCATATTACTGCCCCCCAGTAATCATATTATTGCCCCCAATACAAAGTTCAATGTTTCTACTACCTCCCAATAGACCACCAAAAATGCACCTTTTTGTAGGATTCACAGATAATTTGACATTAATACACAGAAAACAACAGGTAACTTATCAAAACACCACACTATAGTGATCCATGTCCCTCATATAAAAGTCTACTGGGGGCCAATAATGTGTCTACTGCCCCCAGTAGACCATCAAACAAACCCCACAGTTACATTGCAATTCCTTCCTCATTCTCGGGGTTCACAGTGTACAAAAAAAAAAAGTGCTATGGGCACCCAAAAATTGCTCTGGGCACCCAAAAGTGTGAAGCCGGTCCCTCCTCCTCCTCCGCCGGACGACGACAACGAGCGCGCCAAGAAGAAGCACAAGCTCATCCTTGAATCAAACACCAACAGCAAAATCGCAAACCTGGGATTGAGGACCTTGGGTTGGCTCCCTTTCAAGGTGGTCTCGGCGTCTCGAGCTGTCTAATCGGATTTGGAATCGGGTCAAGGTCGGGCTTTCGTGTTTGAGGTCGACGTTGATCTCCAGATTTGTGGTTTGACTTAGTGATTGGCACGGTGGTCCGGTGCTGCTTCTGATGGGGACAGGAATGGTTGCCTGGGCTCGATGATGGAATAGCCAGCGGTGATGGCCGGGAAGCCGCAAAGGAGGCTGTTGCCAGATTGAAGACTGTGGTCTGGGTGAGGAGGTGGATGAGAGAGAGAGAGATATCGTTGACAGTGGTCTGGGTGAGAGAGAGAGAGAGAGAGAGAGAGGGAGTGTAATTTATGAATTAAAATAAGGGCGAAACTGTCAATAGCTGTTAGATTGGGTAAATGGGGTTTAAAAACTCTTAGTGGAGTAAGTAGGCAATTTTAAAGCTGAAATTGGGTAAGTGGTCACATCCCCTTAATTTTATTATACAAAAATAAATATAAGACTGTTGTAGGGAATCAGAAATTGAGAGATAATCGTTGTGTATATCATTGATAATAGGGGCCTCTTTATATAGAGAATTACAATGCATAGAATCTCAATCATACAAGGAAAGTAATTCTACATTGATTAGGATTCTAGATCCTTCTAATTAAATCCTATTACCACTAGGTCAAGTAACCTAGAGTTTGGGCTAAACACAAATTAGGTTTTCCTTGAACACTCCCCCTTGTGTTGCCCAAACGCGGTGCTTCTCTCGTTGCCTCATTAAAAACCTTGCCGAGTAACAAAAACCCAGTGGGACAAAAATAACCTCTGTCGAAGGGGAAAAAGAGCACAACACACCCTTCACGTTTCGAGGTGGACATGTAGACATCTCCCCCTGATGTCTATGTCTCCCCCTGATGACTACGATCATGGGAGTTCAGATAATTTCCGCAAGCCAATTCTTGCCACATGTTTCTCGAACGTGGATTTGGGCAATGACTTAGTCAACAAGTCTGCCTCACTGTCCTCATATTGAATCTAATTCACTTTGATCTCGAGGAGAGTCTGTTGTTGCTGATTATGCTTGGTGTTGTCACTTTGATGTTGCCTTGCCTCATTTGTTCAAAACAAGCAGCATTATCCTAAATGCTTGTAGGCTCATCTGTGGTAGACTTCAAACCACAATTATTCGAACATGCGTAATTATGAATCCAATCCATATTCATTCACGAACCACTTCATGAAGAGCAATGATCTCTGCATTGTTCGAAGATATAGCGACTAGGGTCTATTCTGTAGACCTCCAAGATGTCATGGTCTTTTCCCATGGTGAACACTTAACCAGTTTGGGAGTGACCTTTGTGTGGGTCAGAGAGATACCCAACATCAGCAAAACCTTCCAAAACACATGTCGTTTTGGGATGGGGATAATGGACACAGGCCAGTGTTGGCGGCGTTCTTGGTGTGTGATGGGTCCGAATCCATCATCTCTTCGTAGGGATAGAACAAGCCCATATCAATCGTACATCTCAAGTACTGAAAGATATCTTTTACACCAATCCAATGGCGTCGCGTTGGCGCAGAGCTATATCTAGCTAACAAGTTCACAACATATGAGATGTCTGGTCTTGTGCATTGGGATAAGTACAATAATGCTCCTATTGTACTAAGTAAGACACTTCTGCCTCTAGCACATCTTCGTCATCATCCTTTCGACGAAGATGATCATTTTCAGGATCAAGACTATGGACGATCATGGGGGTGCTTGAAGGCTTGACCTCGTCAAAATGCCTAAGCATCTATCGACACAATACTCAAGTTCCAAATCGAGACATAATCGTGTTCTCCCAAAATCCTTCATCTCAAACTTCGGATTTCAAGTTTTCAGCGGTTTCCCTTAACTCTTTAAGGGCTTTTAATGAAAATCATGTCCAACATGAACCGCAATAGAATCCGAAACTTGTTATAGAAACGCGTGGGCATATCCCTTCCCAATCAAGTAGTCACTTTAATGAGAGTTTCAACCTCTTTGTAAACGCGCTCCATGGTCTAAAGCCACTTGACTTGGGTAAATGAAGTTCACCATGAACTTTCATGTATATTCCGTATCTAGATCCCCATAGAGATACGTAGTGACCACATTTGTAAGCTGCATGTTCAGTTATTCAGAAACTACCAAACTGACAAGGTAGTGGAGTGCAATGACATCCATTACGAGAGAATATGTCTCATCGTAGTCGATTCCAGGGCGTTTTGTGAGAAGCCTTGCGCCATAAGGCGAGATTACCATCTCTTTTTCTCATCACGCTTTCTAACGAAGACCCATTAGTCAACAGGTTTTATGTTAGAAGGTGTTGGCATCTCTAGCTCAAAAACCTTCCTCTTCGTTAGAGAATCCATCTTAACCTGGATCACATCTTTCCATTTAGGCCAAAAAGTCTCTACGTTGGCATTCATTCATCAATGGAGCGTGGTTATATCATCTGACTCAACAAACTCATGCGCAACAAAATACGCAACTACATCATCAATTATGATGGAGTTTCTATCCCACGTCTCATGTACACTAGTATAAGTTTCATAGAGCTCTATATTCTCAGGAATAGGTTATGACGTTGAGGCGTCCCCCAATGATAACCATAACCCGGAAGATACTCATGAGACGGATTTTGAGTCTTGATGATCAAAGGATTGGAATGTGCCAAAGTATCATTCGAACCCACGGGCCTCCCGCGCATCCTAGCTGGGGCCATGGCCTGTAATGCCAAAGTGCCACTCTCTTTGGCGTTGGCGTCATGCCTACCTCCGTGTAGGGTGACGCTACGTCCTCTCGTAGGGACGTCCTTCCTTGCAGGTATGTTTGCATCATATTTGTGTGATCTCGTCACTTTAATAGGGATCGAGATGAGACATAGTGGGGACAGGCCACGACAATTCATGTCGTTCCTGCTGAACATCCGTATTCTTATCTCCCCCTAACGACCGGAAGACTGTCTCATCAAAGTGACAACCCACAAATCTAGAGGTAATCAGATCGCCTGGCAAGGGCATTAAGTGGCGGACGATTGTTGGAGTCTCAAATCCAACGTAGTTGCCCGTCTGTAAGGACCCAACATAGAGCGTCGTGGCGGCGCGATTGGAACATAAATGGCTCACTCAAATGTGCGTAAGTACAAAAGACGTGTACCCAGTCACTAGCTGTAACGCATAGGTACATTGTGTGGCGGTAGGTCGTAGACGAATTAGCATAGCTGCATGCGATATTGCATTACCCAAAGCGGATGTAAGAAGATTGGCGCGCATGACCAATGTCCGGACTATCATCGTAGTCTTTTCCGCAGGACTATTTGGGTGTGTACATGGGAATGTGATGTCCAACATTAAGACCATTGCAATATCCATCGAAAATCTTTCGATGTAAACTCTCTAGCATAGTCAAATCCAATTGACTAAATAGGATGATTCGGGGAGTGAGCCCGTTGTTGTATGATATGTGCTAGGAGTGTAGCGTAAGCAGCATTTATAGCTGGACAATGGCACAACACGTGACCGGCGTGTTTGCGTGTCAACCAACATCATAAAATATTTAAGCGTCCGCAAGTTGGTTGAATCAATCCACAAAATCCCTACGGATTCTTTGTAAGAACAGAATGAGTAATGTCATATCCTTTTCGTAGGATAGTCTCAGTCCTAATTTCCCTAAGGAACGGGCTTTGTAAAAACAAGCGAGAGGCTTTAGAAGCAACCAATGAGGATTTTGGTTGAGCCTGAGTGTCTGAAACGCTATTTTGAAGCAAGTTAGTGATTGCAGCATCACCAAGGGCGCCATCACCATGATAGACGCCATCCATGGCGTCATGGATAGGGACTATGCCAGCCCTAGGCTGGTGGTGGACGGAGGCGGTGCCCTTGGCAACTGCGTCGGTCACACTTAGTCCGGAAATCAACTTATGATTCATGCTTCGTTTCGCTCGAGAGAATGGATGTCCATATGAAGTCTTTGTAGACGGATCATCATATCATGACCAGGATGGCCTATCCTGTCGTGACAAAGCCAATATGTGTCTAAATCCAAGAGATCTTCACTCGTAACTTTATTGGATTAATAGCTCGAATAGTGACATAGAATCCACTAGATAGACACATAAACTTCTCTAAGATGCGTCTGTGTTCGCAATCATTAGAGGTAATGCAAAGGAACTCATTTCCGTTCTCTACATGCATTTTCGCATGGAATTCGTTGGCTATTCATAGGGTACGATTTGCCCTAAGAGCGTAGAGAGTTTCTGTGACAGCTGTAATCAAGGTGCCCTTGGGCAAGTGGAACTTGGGCGATTCCATGTCCTTGAATTAATATTGATGGCCCAGCCATCGTAGTCACAAAGTAATATGCTCAGAATCAAAATTGAGTCATAATGAAAAGAACTCGAAATTTTATTCATAAGCCAACGGAGTACATCATTGATTCTTTGATCAAAGAAAATCTAATCCAATAAAAAGTAATATGGCAATCGCCTACTACATCTCTTGGAAAAATAAAGACTTAAACAGAATTGGCGATCTATTGATCCCAGCCAGATTTGTAGTCTTCAACCCTTCACCCTAGATCATCTTCTTGATCTTCTTGTTCCACATAGTGAGCTTCTCTTTCTTCACAATATGCTTTGTAGGCGGTGACAAGTTCTTCACTAGCTCTACAAATGTGTGCCCAATGCTCAGACACTCCACATCGAGAACATACATCTCTTTGCTCGAACTCCATTGATTGAGGCGCTTTGAAAGCGTCATTTAGATGACTCTTAGTGTTGGTGGTGCCACCAACATGGCCAGAGGCGTTGCCTCCCTCTCTCTTTCCATGTTTACCTCTTCGGTTCCGTGTTCGCCTATTTTGGCTGTTACCTTCCCAAGTAGAGCGATTATATGGATCAGAATGTCCAGAAGTATACCTAAGATTAGGGTTTCGCTCTTGGCGCCCTCTCTTAGAGGTGCGACTATAATTGGATTCCGGAATATGCTATGTTTCCACGGATCTCGAATTATAGTTCTTCACAAGGATATTGTCATGCTTTTCAGCGACATTCATAGCTCCAATGAGCTCATGAAACCTTGTGATCCATCTTGCATTTACATCGATTCGATAGTTCTTAGCAACCATCAATGCAGAGACGGGGAAGGTAGAGAGAGTTTTCTCAATCAACATCGCATCTGTGATCTCTTTACCACAGAATTCCATTAAGGATTTAATGCGAAGTGCTTCTGAGTTATAGTCAAGAACTGACTTGAAATGGCAGAAGTGGAGGCTATGCCATCTCACTTCTAGGTCAAGAAGCAAGAAGTCACGGACGTTGCCAATCTTTCTTCGAGTGAGACCCACAGCCTTCTGGGGTCTTCTTCATTCATATACTCGTACTGGAGCGAATCATCCATATGACGAGTCATTAGGATGATGGCTTTCGCCTTATTTGCCTCTAATGCTGCTCTATTTGCTTCCAAAGCTTGAGCTTGCTCAACAGTTATCACGTCCTGGCTAGGCTCGAGAATCATATCCAAGATTCCTATAGCCTTGAGATGCTGGCGGATATCACTAACCCACCTGTGATATCCAGTGCCAGTTGTTCCCAATGGAGCAAAGTCCAATTTGTTCAGGTTACTCATCCTGAAAGAGAACAAGAAAATTAGGGTTAGTTTCGGAGCGAAAAAAGGCTACCACGAAAAACTATTAAATTTCTGAGCGTAGTCGCTTCCAAGAAAATCCGATTCCAAGAAGGGTTTTGGATTAGATCGAAACAATGATGTAAGTGGTCGATCATAAATTCTCTACAAACTCTAAGTTTGGAGATCTCAACAAGCTCTAAGCTTTGAGTGAGCACGAACCCCCACAGTTCGGCTTAATTTGATCTCCCCTATGTAGAGAAAGGGGGGTAGAAGAAGGGATGTTGGAAGTCCCTGAAAAAGAAGAGAAATTCAATTAAAAACTCTAAACAACGGGAACGTTTAATAAAAAATACCTTGAAATAGGTCGCCGGAAAATTTGACCGGAAAAGTGGTCGGAAAAAGTTGCCGGAAATGGTCTGAAAAGTCACTGGAAATGGCCGGAAAAGTCGCCGGAAATAGTTGACCGTTGACTGTTGACCGCTGACCGTTGACCTGCTGACGTGGCAGTGGGTCCCTGTTTGCTGACGTGGCAGTGGGCTCCTGCTTCTTGGGCTTCTAGGCTTCCTTTCCCTTTTTTTTTTTTCCTTTTCTTCTTTCTCTTTCTTTTTTTTTTCCTTCTTCCAGCACCGTTCCCTCCTTTCTTTTCTCTTTTCTCTTTCTTCAGCTTTTTCTTCTTCTGGGGCCCGCGCCCTTTCCTCTCTTCTTCTCTTTTCTCTTTCTTTTCTTCTTCTCATTTCTCTTTCTTTTCTTCTGGCCAAGCATGTGGCCGGCTCTCCCACCTTTTTTTTTTTTTTTTCTTCTGCTGGGAGGTGGCAAACCGGGCAGCGGGCAGGAATATTTAGGGTTTGGCTATTAGGTTTTTGGGTTAGGGCTTCGTGCTGATAACGTATTGTAGGGAATCAGAAATTGAGAGATAATCGCTGTGTATATCATTGATAATAGGGGCCTCTTTATATAGAGGATTACAATGCATAGAATCTCAATCATACAAGGAAAGTAATTCTACATTGATTAGGATTCTAGATCATTCTAATTAAATCCTATTACCACTAGGTCAAGTAACCTAGAGTTTGGGCTAAACACAAATTAGGTTTTCCTTGAACAAAGACATAAAAGTATACTTAATTAGTAGTATAATTAATTAAAACATGGAAAAAGTTGAGCAAGGAACAAGTAATTACAAAAACTAGTATTTGGTTGAAACATTTATTTAATTGCTTCTGAGTCTATAGGTTTTATTAGAATAATGGTGCGCAGATTTTCTAAAAGGTATGTGGTATTCTGGGTTTGCGGAGTTCTATTTTCTTAGAATAAGATATTTGTATGTCCTAAATGACAACTCTTTCTGTCGAGCCCATAGGGCTGTATTTTTTGGTACTATTTGCTGAATTATAAAATCGCGTTGACAATTTCAATTCAAAAAAGTAACTACAAATAAAAAGTCATTTTTAAGTATTTGACTAAAAAAAAATTTAAAAGTCCATCTACTTAGGTGCCCACTAGACTAATCGAGACGGCTGGCCACCACCTGGCTCTTAAGTAGTTAGGATGGGTCTAGGCGGCCGACCGAGGGGATTTTTAGAATAATAGAGACAATAAAATTTGTTGGAAGTCGTAAAAGTGTTTATCATGGGTCAGTGAATTGTTATTAAGGTAAATCAAGTATTTAATGAGGGTCAGTAAAATGGCATTGGATTCTATTTAAGCCTCGTTTGGTTCTTGGAAAGTAAACAACATGAGAGGAAAGTTGTTCCTTTTTTGCTTTTGGGATGCAAAAGGAAGGAAAATACTTTCCTGAAGCAAAAGAAAATGGAGGGGAAAATGGTTCATTCCATCATCCAAAAGAATCACTTTCTCCAATTATTTCCTTACATTTATTACTCACAAGTCACAACACATTATTTTACTGCATTAATTGCAAAATTTTTAATAACTTTCCTTATGTTATCAAATATCAGAATGGAAAGTTCTTTATTTCTTTTCTTATGAGAAAGACAATGAAATTACTTTCCTTTATGCGAACCAAATGAGGCCGTAATGGCCGAAAAGAAACTCTTGTATTGTTCATACAAGCAAAGTGAAGGGAATTACATATAAGTGCATCATAGAATGTTTTTTAAGCCATAAGGCCACTAACTAGTTTTTTCCTTCATAAGACCACTAGATTAAAAAATGTGTTATATTTTGGATATTAAAAAATAATATATTTACATAAATGCCACTAGAGTACAAAACCAACATTCATTCTCTCTCTCCTCTCCGGCGAGGTCTCTGATCAACTCTGGCAAGTCTCCGGCCGACCTGCGACCAACTTCAGGCGAACTCTGGTGTGTCTCTGGTCAACTCCGGTGACCACAAAAGCTACTGTCACTGACACCAAAAGCTACTGTAGCTAGCAACAAAAGCTACTCGATCTAATGAAATTTCCGACAATCTCCGGTGAGGTTACAAAAGCTACTATCACTAGCAACAAAAACTACTTTAGTAAGATTTCCGGCAACCTCCGATGAGATAACAAAAGCTACTATCAATAACAATAAAAGCTACTGCTTACCAAATAACCTATGCTCCCAAAATGAAAAGCTACTATTCCCACCAACAAAAGCTACTGTCACCAATCCTAAAAGCTACTCTCACCAGCAACAAATGTTACTCTCACCAACACTAGAAAACTACTCTCACCAACAGCAAAAACTGTTTTCACCAACACCAAAAGCTACTCTCGCCAACAACAAAAGTTACTGTCACTAACACCAACGAGCCACTCTCACTAACATTAGTGAGTTACTCTTGTATCAAAAACTACTCTCACCATCAACAAAAGTCACTCTCACCAACGTTAAAAACTACTATCACCACTACGAAAAGCTACAATCATTATCACCAAAAGTTACTCTCACCAACAACAAAATATATTCTCATCAACATCAAAAACTCTTTTCACCAACAACAAAATGCTACTTTCACCAAAACCAATAGCTACTCTCAAAAACTCCGAAAGCTACTCTCACCAACATTGAAAACTGCTTCACTTGCTCTCTTTTGCCATAATTCAACCACAAAAACAAAAATACAAACCAGAATAAAACACCATCAGAAACAATAAGGCATAAAATTAAGATCCAATTTCATTACCATAACTCAAAACAATACAAAAGCTAATCAGAAATAAAAACAATTGTAAAATTCATAGTAATTACCCAAATCAAACCAAAACTATCAAACTGAATGAAAAAAACAATACAGGAATTTCTGCCATTTCCAAAAACAATAGCAATTCATGATTCAAACCACAAATCTATAAGAAAATAAAAAACTTAGCACAACGAAAACATAAACCGATCAATTCCAAATGCAGCCGAAGTTACCCGGGTCGAGATCGTACTGTACGGGTCGGAGTGAGCCGAGAACAAAGTCTCCACAACCATAGCAGCCACGCCCTTCCTAATGTGCTTGTCGGTGACCTCTTCTCCATATGTAGCAGCCGTAGTTAGAGCCTGTTGAAAATCGAGGACTCCGACTAACCCCAGCCGCGCCAATTCGTTCACGTACGTCCTCACGCACGCATGATCTTCTCAGAGGACTCGGAAATCGCCTGGAGGACCTTGCCCAGTGGGCGAAGCCGATTTCCAAGAAAAAGAAGAAGAAGAAGAGCAGACGATTAGTTGGAGACCGATCTGGAATCCTTTTAGGCTGAATTAGAGGACACCGACGACCTCTTATCTGAATGAGGAGCGTAAGGTCGTTGTAGTTGAACAACGCAGCAATATCAAAGACACCGATCAGATCAGATCAGCTTCATCTTGAAAGGATGGCCGGAGCCTTAATCGGCTATGGGGTGGCTGGGCTTTGGTCAGGTTTGTGTTGTGGTTCAATTGATGGTGACGGTGATGAGGATGGTGGCAGGAATTGATGCTTTCCGGTGATTGCAGAGGGAAGAGAAGAAGAAGAGAGATTGAGGAAGAGAGAGAGAGAGAAAGAGTTTCTTTTTGTTTTGGCCAGAGACAGATCATAGAGTTAGTTTTCTTCCACGAATGGTAAAATTGTCAGGCTGTAAATAATTTAAACGTACAAGTGGCCTTATGTGTTCAATAAAACTTTGGTGGCCTTACAACCGACACTTGTGTGTAATTTTCTAAAACAAAAACAATGAAGAAAATCTTCACTTTTGACGATTTGGATAAAGGGTTTAGGGAAGATCTCCATTGGGCTTGGGCCGAGATGCTTATAATTTTCTTTCGTAGATGGCAGATTTGAAGGGGAGAGTGAGGTTTGTATAATACAAGTGCCGACAGTTTAGCACTTTAGCCGGGTCCAGGTTGCTTTGTAATTTGGATCCCAGCCATCTCTATGCCAAGACTCCTCTGCCAACGACTAGCTTTCCCAATTCCCATAGCTACTTCACCAATACCTTTTCCTTATTTCTCCACCAAATCTCTAAACTTTCCCAAAAACCCAACACCTTATTTGGCCATGGCAAATCCCTCTGCAGCCAAAGCATCAATCACCCATGTCATTTTCGATATGGACGGCCTCTTACTGGGTAATTTCATCCCACACTTAGCTCTGCATTTCCTCTCTTCTCAATATTCTCGTGCTGCTTTCTCTTCATTTCACTGTAAATGGTCTGCTACCCACATATCTTGGATTCTTTATTTGATTCTTTTGGACTCTGGTTACTATGATTTATTAGCAAAAGAAAAGCTTGAACCTTTTCCACCCTTGAAACAGGATGACTTGATGTGTTGATTTATCTTACATTGTCTTTTTGTGTTGGCTGGTTGAATTGTGCATTGCAAGAGATATGGTCATTATTATTCGTAAGTTGACATCCGCTATGAATCCTTGGATTTTTATGTACCATGAAACTGTTTGGCCTTTTGGGTTTGCAAGTTTGCTTATTGGTTTCTAAGGATCACAAAGTGAACTAATGCTTAGACCTATCAAGTTGATTAATATATAGAAGCGCTGTTTAAAAATCATATCTATTGCTAACGTTGTATTTCAGATCTTCAATTGGTCTTTGCTTTCGATTATTGTGTGGACCAAGTTTAGTTCAATATGTCTTTTCTGTTTTATGTGTATTTTGGAATTTTTTGCTCTTAATTGATTTCTCCTGTAGACATTTTATTGTTTTTATGAGTTTGCCCAATGCCTTGGTTCTTAAGTTTGAGGCTTCTAGTTCATGTCCGGATTCTAGGAAAGAAATTGATGGTTTGATATGATTTTTGCTGTCTCAGACACAGAGAAGTTCTATACTGAAGTCCAGGAAATTATACTTGCTAGGTACAACAAAACTTTTGATTGGGCTTTGAAAGCAAAAATGATGGGAAAGAAAGCAATAGAAGCTGCTCGGGTCTTTGTTGAAGACACTGGACTTAGTGACTCTCTTACTGCTGAGGACTTTCTGGTTGAAAGAGAGGCAATGTTGCAGAAGTTGTTTCCAACAAGCGAGCTGATGCCAGGTACAATTAGTATATGCAAGCAGAGATATTAGCACACTTACGCCCTTTTGATTGTGTACTCTTCACACGTCATAATAAGCTTAACTGTATCTGGTTCAGCTTTCTAGATATGTATGGGGTCTCATTCCTTTAGTCTACTGTGTTTGTAATGTGAATGCTTATCAGAATGATCAGCATCTTATGTTTTCTGTTGCCCATTTCTCAGATGCTAATTTAAAGTTTTCACTTTCTTTGACTTGGAGATATTAATATTGTACAACATGCTTCTGCTAGTTTGAATCTAATTATTGTAATAAATTGTAGGGGCCAGCAGGTTGATCAGACATCTACATGCGAAAGCAATACCGTTTTGCTTGGCAACTGGGTATAGTTCTTTCATATATTTTTTTTCATTTTGTACTAGTAACCAGCTTTACCAAATGGAAGAGATCTGGAGCATTTCTTGAGCATGATCATTTACTTCCAACCTGCCTAACTCTAAGTGTTACTATGATTGAAATTATAAAATTATAACATTGTAAATAAGGCCACCAGGATCACTTTTTTGAAAATGTCTTGCAGCTCTAATAAGCGACATTTCGAATTGAAAACACAAAGCCATCGTGAGCTTTTTTCATTGATGCATCATGTTGTCAATGGTGACGATCCAGAAGTTAAGCAAGGCAAACCCTCACCGGATATTTTCCTTGCAGCGTCCAAACGTTTTGAGGTATAATCATGTTACATATTTCCTTTGTGATAATAGTTTGATTTCTGGATTACATACGTAGTCACTTGGCATAGTCTGTTATTACCTTTTTATCTGATTCATATTTTAAGTCAACATATGTGAAGTGGCTCATGAGAAGATTTTTGTAAACAGGGTGGGCCAATAGATCCAAATAAATGTCTTGTGTTTGAAGATGCACCCTCTGGAGTTCTTGCAGCTAAGAATGCTGGAATGTAAGTGCTTTATTTGTACTTTTTTTTTTCACGTTTTGAAAATAGTTCTACATGAAATTATTGGTTACTTATCAGAAAGCTTCAGTTTCTCATCATATGTTCAAGAGTTTTGAAAAATCTTTAGAACTAATGATTTTGTAGAAGGTTCATTGATCATGTCAGTTTAACCGTAAAAAAGTTCTTTGCTCAATGGCATGATTGCTACAAATGACTGTTACATTTGCTGTTTTGATTGATAAGTGTTAGATTGCTATAAACGAGTGTTGCATTTGCTGTTTGCTCAGTAAGGGGTTTGGCGACTTTCTTATCTGTTTGCATCTGAAAAGATCCTTCATATTATGCATCAACAATTTACAACTTCAAATATGATTCGTGTTTATTATATAAATGTTTATCATGGAATTAGTTGGGTGATTTGTTTTGAAGCACTACAAAATAGAATTTTCTATGGACAAAGACTCATCACTTCAGGTCGTGAGTAAATTTAATCTGAAAGTTGTTGTAATAGAGTACAATAGTCAAAGAAGAAAGAGGATCCCTGCAAAGTAAATGATAATTATAGTAGCAGTTCTATATGTCAAGAGTTTGGCCTCAAGGTTGGTCATCTAACTATCCCTCTTTCACACAGAGGGGGTTGGGCCTAAATTATTGTGCCACTGATCATACTTTGGGAAATAAAAGTACTTGTGCTATGGATATTTTATTCTTTTTAATTTGCAGCATGTTGGCTCTAGAACTAATGAGAAGGCTAGAAATTTTGTAGGGTCTTTCAATGAGGTCTTGTTTCTTAATTGTTAAGATTTGTATGGGTGATATGCATTGAGAATAATTATTCAAGGACTGTAGTCTAGAAAACCTAATAGAAGGGGACATGAAACTTTGTCACTGAAATGAAGGCCTTAAAGGTGGATTGGTTTTGCTTGCGAATGCATTATGATTAGGTAACCTATGAACAAGCTCAACCATGCATTGGTGTCATAATTCCAATTGAACAAGAAAGACCACTACACAAAATAGAGAATCTGGCTTCTGTACTAGTGTCCCATGTTTACTTACCTGTAGAATGTAGACTAGTTCTTCTTAGCATCTCAAATTAAACCCAACCAATAGAGGTCATTGGAGCTTCATGGGAGTTGAAACTTCTATCGTCTGCTTTTATACTGTAACATTGTCTAAATTATTTTCCTGGCACTATTATATTTTGCGAACAATCTGTTATAAATTGGCAATATGCTATGCAGGTCCTTAAATGAGGTCTTGTTTCTTAATCATTAAGACTTGGAAGGGTAATATGCATTGAGAAGCGCCCTCTCATTAAGGACTTTAGGGAAGGGGAGTGAATTTTTCTCAGGGAGATTTAAGCCTTAAATTTGGATTATTTCTGCTTGGAATTGCATCTGGATACAAACCCTGATATGGTTTGATTCCAATTGAACAAGGAAAACCCTTCTCAAATTAGAAAATTTGCCTTCGCACATTAGATTCTACGACTTTTGTTCTTGGTATCATCTCAAATTTCAGAATAGAAGTCATCTGAGCTTTATGGTAGTTAAATCTTAAACCATGTATTACCTGTTTTTCTGTTCTAACCCAGAGCAGAAATAAAACCGGGCCCTTGGTTCAACCTTAGTGTGTTCTTGGTTGCTAATATGTTGATCATATATGATGTGCAGGTCTGTTGTAATGGTTCCAGATCCAAGGTTGGACAGCTCTTTTCATGATGCTGCAGACCAGGTTCTGGGGTCCCTGTTGGATTTTAACCCAAGTGATTGGGGTTTGCCTCCATTTGACAATCCAGCAAGCTAAACTCTGTTGTACTTGTGCTGCAATTGGGAAAGAACAATGGGTTATTTAAAATTGTTAGGAGGTTTGGCACATCATTGCATTATTCTAAAATTGGTCAGCCACTTAAAAGTGTGACCTTTTTTCTTTTCAAGATTACCAGATTCATTGTAAGAGCTATCGACAGATGATGCAAAACTAGACTCGCATCAACTGCAATGGTGAGAAATTTTTTATCCAGTATAACCTGTAGAAATTCCTGATGAGAAGAATATAAAGTTGGAATTGGTTTAACACGCTCATCCGAAATCTGAAACCAAGTGCAGTTGAAATTTTTTATTCTGGTCGATTTGATGAATAAATTGGATAATGACCCAGCGTCTTTGGGCAATATGTGAAGCGCATTGTACTTTCAAGGTGACTGCAGATTGTAAATATTTTTTACCTAGAACTCCAGAAGTGGCAAATTTTTAGAGTCGACCAGTGTTCAAGACCTTCCAGAGCTCATAGCAAGTTAGATGTGTCCTCTACTGGTTTGGATTAAACAGGGAGGTTGAACCTTCAAAATTTTAAATAGAGACATTGCCAAAAAATATATATATATATATATATATATGTTATAAAGTAGGGAGAAGATAGAGAGAGAATAGTATGGAGGAAGTAGAAGTGTATCTCATTCAGTCTCATTAGCCTCCTCTATATAGAGGTAGGGTTTGCATCAGAGTACATAACTAATGAGTATTTACGTGGACAGCCATATAAATAATAATATTTACAACACTCCCCCTTGGATGTCCACTAATGAATGATGATATTGGACGCGCTTATTGTTGCCTCGTTAAAAATCTTGCCAGGTAACAAAAACCCAGTGGGACAAAAATAACCCTGGTTGAAGGACAAAAAGAGCACAA
Organism: Rosa lucieae; assembly: GCA_024704745.1. NCBI lineage: Eukaryota > Viridiplantae > Streptophyta > Magnoliopsida > Rosales > Rosaceae > Rosa > Rosa lucieae. Next base: position 20,212,077 of record CM045495.1, on the reverse strand, counting down.
CACGCATATGTCCTAGGTAGCATGCTTCTGGATGCTCCCTCTGATGAGAATCTTCCCCTGATTGTTGCAAGCCTTAATTATGTATGCGATAAGCTACATGTACCATGTATAGTGGTTTGATGTGTCTATCACTGAAGTGAGACCATGTGTGCTTTGCATATAGGGGCTCATCACAAATTTTCATACCTGCAAAGTTTAAGCAATACAAACAAAGCTAGACGATTTTCAATAAGTCTTACCTCATATAATAAGGTTAGAAACAATCTCATATGCTCAAATTCATTCACTAAGTAATAACTAAAAAATATAAAGAAATTGACACATTTAACTTTGTATAGCTTAAAACATTGAAAATCATTATGGCATGCCTAGCCATACACATCAATATCTTTGTATATTGATATGTCTCATATAAGCTCTTCAAGAGCTCTAAATAATTCATAACTTTGCGAAAGTTAGAATATGTTGCAACATTATAATCATAATTCGAATTTGATAGTAGTCTCGTCATAGTACTCATTAAGGCAATTTAGATCTCGTTGACTAGAACGAAATGAGTACATATGAGCTAGCTTTAGACTCTTTGATTCCATGAGTGAGCTTCAGGCTCTTTCAACCTTACATGGACTTGCATTTGAATCATTCATGTATTTGAATCCCTTGAGGATTTGATAAGAAATACACTTATTATGACACTTTGCTTTTGAGATTTTGATTTTAGCAATGTGTCTTCACAATATACGATGACAAAGTGCCATAAATCTCTCGTCAATATAACAGCTATATGTAACACTGTACTTATAGAAAATTGTCATTCATATAAGGGAAGATATTCATAATCTCATGTCTCTATAAATAGACATTGTGTCATAGTGATTTATCTTCACTTTTGGTAAATACCCTTTTGTAACTTGTAGGGTTAGAGGTCCAAGTATTTCATCGCGTTTCAAATATTCAATTTCATTGGAATTGCCTCTTTCCAATTTGGCCAGTAATATACTTTGTCGACATTCATGGTGAAACGTGGTATAGCGTTCATACAGCCCTTCAAGATTTTTGGTAGCTATCAAATGTAAATTATCATCGATGATTAACAATCATAGATCTCACACATTCTTATCTGCATGCCTTAGTTATAATAAGCTTATTGATATTGGGTACCCATGCCACTTCTGGGGCATACATTGTCGCTTCTAGGACAATCATCTCTCATAGATGAATTATGTAGCGAATGTGGATCTTTTTACTTATAATCTCATATAGAGCATTATAGGGCTTGTATAATCTTCCCTGTTTTGGGAGTTTAAAACTTTAGACCTGGTGGATACAATCCACACAAATTCACGCCGTTATTCAAATGACAGTAGTCTTTCCTCCCCCTAACGGCGGGAAGACTGTCTTATTATGACCATGCTCAAAAGATGCATTCAAAAATCTATCACTTTCTTTGGAGTGAAGATCTTCATTGGTTGGTGGCGAACCCAAACCAAATTTTAGGTCAAAAACGTTTTGTTCATTAGCATCAACCATATTGATTTATTATTGTATCACTAAGACATCATTTCATAATGGCGTACATACACCCTTTGTATGTGTAGCCATATTAGGAGTTGTGATATTGTTTAATGACATTCTCTTCAGGAGAACCATGTCAATTGGATACACTTGCATCCCACAAATCAAATGGATTCTACATTGTTTGTATTAATATGGTTGGTCTCAAGGACTTGAACCCAAGCAGATGCCTTTGTATTTAGCATATAATTTTGTCACTTTCTTTTATCAATTCACTAGTTTTGATATTTCTCGAAGTCAAAATGAGACGGTGGATAAATATCTCACACCAATTCATATCGTTCTTCAGGAACAATCTTTCTCTCCCTCATGGCAGTAGGATTGTCTCATTAAAGTGACAACTCGCAAATATGCGTTAAATAAATAATTTTCTTGTGTGTAAGATTAGCAGTCATCAAAACTTGTAAGTGATTCCATGCAACATGGTAAACAAAAGATGACGCAACTTCACATGTCAAAATAGTGTATTTGATGCAATGAACTTCTGGTTCATGACATTATATGCAAAGGGACAATAATGTGTGCTCTTCTGCAGCCATCAATCAGATATATATGTCAGATCTGAGATGATTGTTATATTAGTCTCATAAGCATAAGCTTTAATAATGTTTTCTGGACACCATGCATAAAATTGCATTGCCTGAAAGTCACTCAAAACATAAGTTTGAAGATGACACAAATCAAATTTGTAAGAATTGAACGGTGGATCTCATAGGATATACACGAATCTTCTGGTCCGTGTTATATAGTTAAAACATGACCTTCAATTATTGTATTGTTGTCTGATGTAGATTAACATCAAATGCATTTTGAACTTCTGGCCAAAATGATATATTCGAAATGTCAAGTTTAAACTTCATGACCATAACTTATGGGTGAAGGACTTTTGATGGTCATCTAGTTAGTTTGATCATTGAGGAACTTCAAGTCCTCACGTAATTAAGGATCAAGGAACTACAGGTTCTGATCTCTTTTAATTACAAAATCCACGATCACAAATTTGGGGTATACTCATACTCATTCGTCATAAACCAACAGTTAAATATCTGCTTACTTTTAAATTGGTGTCAATATAATTCCCTCAAAACTTCAGGTTTGAGGTTGACCGAGATTAAAACTCTTCGATAAATTGTCCATATATCCACTCGAAACTTAAGGCTGGAGTCTGCACAATTAGAACTTCAGGTTCTAAGGTGGAATTCTTTAAGCAGACATAAAGAAGAATGTATCAATCGACATATGAAAATTACTCGAAACTTCTAGTTCGAGTTGACATAAAGTCAAATAAACTATTAATGAATTATATGTGTAATCGAAGCTTCAGGTTCGAATATTTTTTTTTTCTATGAACTGCAAGTTCTAAAATTTTGTAATTTGAACTTCGGGTTCAAATAAATTTGATGCTCGAAACTTCAGGCTCGAGGTAACTAAAGTGAAGCTTCAAGTTCACTTTTAACTAATTTATATTTTATACTCAAAGCTTCGGGTTTGAGTTTTACTGTTAGAACGTCAGATTCTACTATGAAATTTTGAACTTCTGGTTCAAAAATATTACACTCAAAATTCATATGTTCGAGGTATAGGACTGCTGGTCCGTATGAGTAACAAAAAAAATTAATTTAAAAGATAAGTACTGTAATGAAAGTACATAAGAAAATAGAAAAATTGCAGGGAAGAAAAATAAATAGATAATCTATGCAATAAAATTAATTGTGGAAACTTCTGGTTCCATTAATGAAGAAAATACACAGAACTTCTGGTCTGCTTCACTTCACAAAATGATATATATATATATATATATTTTTTTTTTCTCCTCTAATCACACAAGTACATAATTTTATCTTGTGGAGAACGTACGTAGCTTCTAGCTTTAACCAAGTGTTCAAAATTGAACTTCAAATTCACATTGTCGTACGGAGGAGGGAACCCCAATACTAAAATAATTTGAGGAACTTCCGGCCCTCTTATAATTATTGGGGATAAAAAAAATATGTGAGTTCATATACTCATTGTATAGCTCTGAGGATCTTCTGGCCCTCGTAATTGTACTAGCTAGCTCTGAGAAACTTCATATCACAATTTCTCAATTTCTGTTATATAACCCTTGAGGAATTTTTTTATCCCCATAATCACCATAGTTGAGGAGCAGTAGGTCCTTTTAGGCCCTTGGATCATATAAACATGCTAGATAGATGGAAGAACTCTAGTTTCTTTTGCATATAGACCTTATGGTTTGTAGCCTTCAAATTGGTTCAATTAATCACAACTAGTAATTATATGTAGCCAACAATATGATGTGGATGATAAAGGTATAAAACCATGCTATAAGCACATGAAACCATAAGGAAGCATTAGTTCAATTTTGTAGACTGCACAATTCGGCAAAATAATTGATCATGAAAAAAAAAAAAAATGTACCTGATAATAATAGATCTGCAATCCAAAGAAAGTTTAATTGTGAGGATGGAATTTGTTTTGCTGTACAAGAGGGACCCATGATCAAATAAAACTCTTGTTAATATACTAGTATATACACGTCGTGGAGATGCTATCTCTTAAGGGCACCTTGAAAAACAAACAACAAAAATATTAGCACTTCCTGTATATAAATCTTGAATACAAAAGCTACTGTAATGGGTATAATTAAGCATAAGAAGCAGCAGCCGCCAACGCCCATAATCCCAGCCGCCAACGCCCATAATTAATAGATGGGATGTAAAGAAAAATAGGTAATTATGGAACCCTTATACACAATATGAGAGCGTGCTGATAACGTGTTAGAGAACGTCATGTTGAGAAGCACTTCCTGTATATAAATCGTGCTGATAACGTGTTATAAAGTAGGGAGAAGATAGAGAGAGAATAGTATGGAGGAAGTAGAAGTGTATCTCATTCAGTCTCATTAGCCTCCTTTATATAGAGGTAGGGTTTGCATCAGAGTACATAACTAATGAATATTTACGTGGACAGCCATATAAATAATAATATTTACAACAATATATATATATATATATATTTATATATATATAAATAGAGAAGATCAATATTGTGATGAGATGCCACGGGATTGCTACCAACTTATTTAGTTGATATTGTTGGTTACGGCCCGTGGACCTCGATCAAAAGAGGAAGGAAGGCCAATGCCAATGCCCATCATACCATTCGGGGATGTCAGTCAGGCCATTCCAGGAGACAGCAAGCGATCTAGGACGGTACCGGGGTCTTAATAGAAAGGGCTTGATAGTCCCGTCTGCTAGGCTTTTCCGAACTTCCCTTCGCCTTTCTGCCCGTGAAATCCTTTTCTTCTGCTTTTTCCCAACGAGATATCCCCATTCTTTAGTATTGAAGCATATATTAGTTCCAGAGAATCATCTGAACATTCTGAGATACGGTTGTCAAATTGGTTCCTTCCTATTCCTTCTTAACGGGCTGCAGAAAATGTCCGAAGTGATTATTAATGGTCATGTTGTACTCGTTCGCCCGATCCATCCATGTTTAAATGCTCACTCTATAACATAAGTAGAACAATCCACTTAGGTTTTAGTAATTAGTACCCTAGTTCACCAGGTTTTACTCGGCTAACAAGGAACGCTAGGTTACCTAGGTATATGCTTAACACATGCAAGTCGAACGTTGTTTTCGGGCGCGCTTGTCTCGCCTTGAGAACAAAGTGGCGAACGGGTGCGTAACGCGTGGGAATCTGCCGAACAGTTCGGGCCCAAATCCTGAAGTGAGGAATCTTGGACAATAAACGGAAGTTTGATTCAACAATATTGCGTGAATGAAGAAAGGCAATGCCGCTTGTAAGACTCTTTGGTTGAGTGCACAATCATGTCAAGACTAGAGGAAGAAGCCACAGCTAACTCCGTGTGAGCGATGGTAAGAACAGGGATCGAGTAAATGTTTTTCGGAATGACTAGGCGTAAAGGACACGTAGGCGGTGAATCAACGTCAAAGTGAAATTTGCGAAAAAGTGGTCGAATGCTCTCGAAACCAATTCATTCGAGTGAGATAGAGGAGATGTAGAATCCCAAGATCTACGGAGGAAGAAGGCAACTCTTTGGTTCCCTTCTAACGTTGGAGTGCGAAAGGAATTGACGGTGGTTTAATTCTACACTGTGCAAACCTTACCGGCCCTTGACATATGAACAACACAACTTGTCCTTAGAAGGATGGTACTTTCATATACAGGTAGTGCTACATGACTGTCGTGCATCTTAATTTTTAGATCAAGTCCAGAATTGCACTTAAAGCACTTGAGGCAGGCAGTAAGCAGAGTGAAGTGGAGTAGTGAAGAGAGAGGAGAAATTTTATGCAGCATCGAAAATGTGTTTTTTCATGACCGATAATCAGACAGTCGAGATTTATCTTCCGATCTATGTCTTAGGACCCATGGCATCGTTAGCACGATCATAGAGGACTCCTAATTGACTAGTTCAAATACTCTTCTTTCTCTTTAGAAATCCTATCACAGTTTTTTTTTCTTCTTCTTTTTGCTAATAACCTCTTCTCTTGCCGGGACGAATGCTAGGTCAGAATTTAGTCTCTTAAAAGGGTCATGTGTCATACGAATCATCTTATCTTGGTATCATTGTTAGTATAAAGACCAATCCCATCATGGCATGATATATCCATAAACTAGAGATGATTAGATAGCACCATCCGACTTGCATAGTGAATACCTTGCCTGTAATTTCTCTTGCCATTTCTTATTCCAGTTGTATATCGTCATCGCTCATGAGTGCCAAACATTTGCATGCAAGTTGTAGTGTTGCAATAGGTTGAGATAGTTCGGACAACTTATCAATTAATTACCACAAAACATATTTATGTAAGTGAAAGTTGATCAACCTCATACATGTTTGTTTTAGTGATATTAATTATCGTGTATTATTAAATTATGATGTAAAAAAAAAAATAGTAAAGTGGTTTTTCTACTTAGATCTGATTTTTGATACATACATAAGATAAGCAAGTGACACAGTTACCCTCGTGTTTTTTTTTTAGTTGATTTGAACAATTCAAGACCATTTACATTACATTAATAAATAATAATGGTATTTAGGACCAGACAAGTGGACAAATTATAGATAGAGTACAGTCGAAAGGGTAGTCGTACCTACTTTTACTGTTGGTTTAATTTATGTCACTTTTATTCAATCATACATTAATTAGCTTAATTGAGTTCGATGTCTAGACGGACGGCTCTTATACAGATAAGAATTCTGTGTTGGCTAGCTAGGACGAAAAGAGAAAGATCCAGAGTATATTCAGTGGCTGAAAACCTAGCTCGGCCGGAACTGTTCATATTTTCTGTTCATTACATAGGACGTCTAAGATATATGCCCCATTTCCATACACCTCTCATCAATCTTATATAGTTTATAGAAGATTTTTGTTCCTAATAATTAGGATTGGCTTTTTACCCATGCATCTGCACTGACTCACAAAGGCACATAAAAAAAAAAAAACATTTTGTTAGCTTGATACTTAACCTTTTTTTTTCTTAATCAACTTATTTTCCTCCCTTAAAAATAACATAGATAGTTGACTATGGTTTCTCAGTTTATCCCACTTGTTTTTATATATGAGAATTTAGAATGAATGCAGCTATCTATCCTATACTTTTTCCACGATTCTCTTTCATAATTATCTCTTTGTTTATTTGCGCGTGTTTATTTCTTTTGCTTCTTAATACAATAATTAAACCTTGTATTTCTTTGTTGAATTAACTTAGTAGGGGTAATTAGGATAGTTTAAATTTTGGTGAACCTTTTGAGGGCTTCGCTTTATAGTAGTAGAGATAAGAAGAAAGGGTAGCGTATAATTAGCGGTCGAAAAGTTAGTTTGAGCGAAGGTTGAACTATTTAATATTAGGACTGAATACAGTTTAGTCATTCGAACTTTAGGGCTAAAATCAGTTTGGTCCCTCTTTTTTTTTTTTTTTTTTTTTTTTTTTTTTTTAATCACGTTGGTCCCTAAGCTTTCAAATCGAATCAGCCGCGTCCGTCACAGCCGCCGCCATTAGCTTTCTCTCAGGCTCCATTTTCAAGGCCTTGTAAAACCCTAACTCTCACCGATGATGCGATTTGAAAGCTTAGGGACCAAGGTGATTAAAAAAAAAAGGAAGAACCAAACTGATTTTAGCCCTAAAGTTCGAAGGACTAAACTGAATTTAGTCCTTAATATTATAATATTGTGTTTGTTTTAGGAAATCAGAAATTAAGAGAGAATGAGTTGTGTTTTCATTGATAATAGGGGTCTCTCTATATAGAGGATTACAAGCAGCAAAGAATATGCGTCTTACAAGGTAACTGAATTCTGAATCATACAATAATTGAAATATCTTCATAGATGTCAGTAAGACTAACCCTATTACAACTCAGACAAGTAATCAGAGTTTGGCCAGACACACAAACTAGGTGTTCTTAAATAGTATTTTAGTCCCTTAAAAAAAATATATATTGTTTTAGTTATTAAGGCTAGCATATTGGTAAGTGGAATACGCTATCTGCTTCTCAATTTATCTATTTTTTTCTTTTAAATTTCTAATTTGTAATGCAAAGGATTGTTCAATTCTTTTATTAAAAATAATTAAATAATTTTTTTTCTTAACAAGCCTTATAAAAAATTTGTTAATGTATTAGTTGGAGGTTACATCAACACAAACTAATGATGTGGCACATTTGAGATTAGAATTTGGTAAAAATTTTAGTTGTCTCTATTAATACATACATACATGCTAAATGAGAATATATAGCAAGTATATATGTTTATAGGACTATATATTGTTTACTCCCTGAATTTTTGATAAAAAATAGTTCAGTCCCTCTCCTTTTAGGTGAGTAGTAGATTCATTCCGTTAACTCTCCGTCTAAATATACCATTAAGTGGCTGACGTGGCAATCCATCCACGCCAACTCAGCTTGATAAATGCCATGTTAATGGTGAATTGTCCAATATAACCCTGTGCTCTTTCTCCCTTCTTATTTTCTTTTTGATTTGTTTTAGAGAAGTTTTATATACACATCCCTATTTACTAGATACACACCCCTAATTTTTTTTTTGTCCATATTATTCTTTAAACTTCCTCTTTTACCCTTATTAGGAAACATTTATTTACGCATATTTAATTACTTGATACTGAAGACCTGATACTATTATATGACCTTCCATGTATGGCCATCACTCACTTGAAAAGTTTCAAAGAAGGTGAGAAAGCAAAGGTTCTGGAGTGAGGCTAAAGGAGCAAATATACAATTGACCTTCACAAGTATAATCAAATTATCATACAAACACAATTAATATAGTGAGGAATTGAGGAGGTACTTGTTGTTTTCAGCATTTGTTTAATAATATATCAAACATTTTAATCCAATGGTTGTATTATTCTCTGTTTATGTGTGGGTCAAAATCAACCTAGAAATGTATATATGAAGATTGAAGCCTAAAGATGAACTCTATTCCATCCAATTTACATTCAACAATGTGAACAACTGGTGGTATGAAAGGTGGGTGGTATGGTAGTGGTGATGTGAGGATGAGGTGAACGGTGGTCGATTTAAGGAATCGATGTAGTGCTTTAATTGTTTTAAAAGATGATGTCTAAAAGGACAATTGGATAAAAACATAAGTAAATATATAGATGTATAAACAAAAGTTTTCTAATAAGAAAGAAGGGTAGAAGAGGAAGTTTAAGGAAAATGATGGGAAAGAAAAAATTATGAGTGTGTATCTAGTAAATCGGGATGTGTATATAAAATTTCTCTTTGTTTTATTCCCTTTCTTTTTTCTCCTTTTCTTCCAATATAACTCAGTCTCACACTGCGACAGTAATGGCCAACTACCACCACCAAGCTATATTCAAGCTCTTCACACCCCTCCCACCACCAAACCCAAAACCCGTCTTCTGATGCAACCTCTCTCTCCCATCCCTACCCATACTCCTCACTACTGAGCCCCCAACTCCTCATAGTTGGGGCATGCTGGGCTCAAATAAGAGGATAAGGTCCCGTGTTACCACGCCGATAACAACGCTCCGATGTTAATGAGAGACTTAATTTGTTCTTATTCAGAATTATGAGCCGTTGGATTTGCTTCGATTGAGCTTCCCATTGAATAAAGGGATGATATTTGTACTGGTGAGTCCCTAATTCGAAGCTCTGATGAAGAAAATGAGGGCGGTGCTACCGACGGAGATAGGGATGGCCCACCACGTCTGCAATTCTAGACAACAACTGTATATAACTAAGACAATGACGCAAATGCTAAACTATTACGTGTTTTTTTTTGTTTTCAATTTTTTATTCAGTTTTTTATTTTGGGTTTCAAATTTTTCTCATTTTCTATTACTTTAAAAAAAAATCATAATAAAAAATTTGTTCGATTCCTGTAGGGTTTGGTTACTACAAATTCTTCTTTGGATCTATGGCAGCTAAACCAAGCTTTAAAGGTAATTCGGAATCTTCTTCTTCCTTTGATTTGATTTTATGTTACTTTCTTTGTTATTATTGCTTATTTTTCATTCATTGATTATGATTGTGATTCCGTGCTTGTTGTGGAATTTTGTTTTTGATAATGATTGGATTCTAGCTGGAATTTGATTAAGATTTTGAAATTTTGGGTTTTGTGTAATGCCTCAAGCTGCACCTCACCAGCCTAAGCTCGTTAAAGTGCTGCAAGTCTCTAAAACATAAACCAAATGATCGATTTACATCCTAGAGAACCGTTAGGCATTCAGTTTGAAAACTTTTTGAAAAATACAGCGGAAGCTACAAGTTCTTTTGAGGTGAAAAACTTTAAACCACTAGAATTTATTTCGTTCATCTGGAACTTGAAATGAATGTACACACGAAAGTACGAACTTCAGGAAATGAGAATTCGATCGAATTAGACTCAAAGCGAATTATCAACAAATTTCAGAATACTGAATTCAAGGAAAGGAATTCAGAACAAACTCTAGACGATAGTTTACCGAACTTGTTCTACACACCCAGCTCCGTTCGCTATTATCCCATCATCAGTGCACAGTACCTGCATCCAAACTATTGTAGGGGTGAGTTTTCGTCCTCGCTGCTCAATAGGAACTCTAACTCAATTAAGTTTGAAAAATCAGCCGATGAGTGTTTGGAGCTCCAGTATGAAAACATTCTTTAACCAAGTATTTGAAAAAAAAAAAGAACGACAAACTTTTCTTAAAATGTTGTCAAGAATTGATGCATGTTACTCAATTGAATATGCGCGCTGAATCTTACCTGATGGCTTGTCCCATAGACCCACTACACGACCTTACCTCAATTTTACTTTATCACTAGGTAAGTGTAGCGAGAGCGTCTTCTACCTAGCTACACACACGTACCGAGTCCGTTATTACGGATACTCGGACGACCGGCATAGCTAACCCTCCGAAGGTTTAGGAAATCGAACCCAAGGAAGTCAGTGCCCCTTCCGCTCTCAAGCCATCACATTTCTCACAATTTGGTTACTATGCATTGCATTTTAACATAACCAAACCATACTACTTAACAGGGGCTCACATTTAGGGTCTGATCCCAAACGAAGGTAATATAATATAGGGACATACTCGACAATTTACATTCCACCTGTCTTGCATTGTGCTGAGTTGGCGACGAAGTATGAGCCATGTCAGCCACTTAACAGGGAGATTGAACAGAATTGACCTATTTGTTCATAATTGAGAGATGAAGGACGAAGAGCATTTTTAGCAACGCTAGCCATTTTTAAGTCAAATTTTAGCTAAAATAGCTAAACAGTCATTTTAGCTAGCCACTTTAGAATTACTGCATCAATGCTCTCTATTTTAGCTAGTTTTGAATTTATATTATTTTTTAAATGAATATTAAATAGTTTAAATGTATTTATAAATTACATAAAATAACGTAAAAGGAATGTTTTAAATTATAGAGAGCTTCATCCCGCTCTCTATATTTAGGAGTGAGATAGTTAAAAGTTATAATAGAGAGTCACTTAGAGTATCTTTAGCAGACTCTCTATTTTGGCTCCTTAGCTATTTTGGAGAGCATGTTTAACTTTTTCTATATTTTAGCAGCTTCACCAGACTTCTAAGTGGCTCTCCATTATAACTTTTAGCTATCTCACTCCTAAATATAGAAAGCAAGATGAGGCTCTCTATAATTTATAACATTCCTTTTGAGTTATTTTATGTAATTTTTAAATACATTTAAACTATTTAACCTTCCTTTAAAAAATAATATAAATGCAAAACTCACTACAATAGAGAGCGCTGATGTAGAAGTATTTCTAAAGTGGCTAGCCAAAATGACTTTTTAGCTATTTTGGCTAAAATTTTACTAAAAAATAGCTAGCATTGCTAAAGATGCTCTTAGGAGTCTGGTGTAGCTGCTAAAATAGATAAAAAGTTAAACATGCTCTCCAAAATAGCTAAGGAGCTACAATAGAGAGTTTGCTAAAAATTCTCTAACCATGTCAAATTAAAAGGGCGAGAGACTGAATCTTTTTTTTTTTTCCCAGCAAAAATTCAGAGAGTAAACAATACTTAGTCCATGTTTATAAATGCTTATTAAGATCAACATGTATGTGAATGATAATGTTTGTGTCAATCAACATAATCTAAAAATTATGATGGGATCAACATGTAGTAACATAAAAAAAATTATACTCAATTACCCTTAGATTTACATAAGAAAAGAAACAAACCAATATAATAATTTATCTTTTCACCATTGAATTTACATTCTAAAATGATTGTGCATAATTTTTGTGATTATTACTAACCTTGTGAATAATAAGTTAATTAAAACATATTTATCCTAAACATGAGATTTTAAATTTAAACCGCTTATATGCTTATATGAATCGTAAGTTATAAATGTTATGCATATATATTTACTCATAATGTGTGTGTATACATAACATATCCTATCCAGAGCAAGGTTAGGGTTTATGATCACTTTTTGGTTGCATATCTACATCTTGACCGTTCAGTTTTTAGGTACTAATGTATAGATCATCTCTGCAAAATTTCAGCCAAATTGATGGTCGTTAAGACATTGATAACTGCTATAAAGCTAGTACGGTTCAGGTTGGACAGATTCAGTTCGTCCATTGGTTTAAGCGAGTTAAATACCTTAAATATAGTACGGTTCCGATTCGACAGATTCAGAACCATTCGTTTTTATTGTTGTAAATTGCAGTTTTGAATGCTTTAACGATCACCAATTTGGCTGAAATTTTGCAAAGATGATCTATACATTAGGATCTAAAAACTGAATGATTAAGATATAAATGTGTGATCGGAAAATGGGGAAAAAATGGAAATCTGTACCTAATGCTTAGGTATGGACGTCCACACCCAAGAAACACTTTATATATATATATATATATATATATTATTTTAAATCCTACCCCTCCCAGTTTTGTTGGATCTCGAACACATAATCTCCAAAATGAAAAATCATCCCATTAAACAGGCACACTTTAATCTCATAAACGAAGTAAGGCAACTAACTATACCTGCTGGAATTGCATGGAACCAATACTTGGTCAAACTCGAGCATTCAAATATTCAAACCAATACTGGAATTGGATAAATTAAGAGGGAATGGATCATGCATAGATAATTGAGTGACTGCACGAAAAAAAAAATTACATAATTTCCCCTTGGGACAAGTGCACGCGTATAATATAACATTGTAGTATCTCAAACTTTCTCCTTCTTTGAAGCTAGCTAGCTGTGTCTGTCCTGTTTCTATCAAATTCTTGGTCGTGCCATGGAAACTGCTAATTAAATTACGTGAAAACAATTAAAGACAAAAAGAAACAAAACCTCTAAGCCAAAAGGAACTATCTAGTAAACAAGAAAGTTTCAGTGATGATGAGATACTCATTCCGGAAAGAGAGTCCTTTATTCATACAAGGAGATTCAACAGTGACCTAATTTACATGATCATTGGGAAAAAAAGGAGTAGTACATGATGTGCATGATTCCAAGAAAGATGAATGCTATATATTTGACATTAATCCATGTTTCCATGAGACGCCGTACACAAGTTTCTCATTTATGACTTGTATTATATAACTTCCTTGACTTTCTTGCCAATACTTTCTGCAAAATGCCAAATTTCCAGCATATGCTTAGCTACCTATGCGTTCCTTCTCCCTCCCCTCCTTGAGTTTGCCTTGGCAGGAAGTATTCGAATTCTCTTGGCAACGCGTACGAAATCCCTGTAACATAGACGCAGAAAAGATCAGAGAAAAACAAATACAGAGACTTTTGCTCATACTTGGGGCCGTCTATCTAAATTCATAATCGGATAATATAGCATGTTAGATGTTTTTCATTAGTAAGAGAACCTTAACCTAAATAAGATTGTTCGTGACTCACTTCCAATTCAGGTCTCCGGCAAGAAGGAGATCGTTTTCCATGTCTTCATAAGCAATAACATGACCCGGAACGGCATTAGAAAGATCGAGATCCTTATTGTCAATATCGGCCGCAGTAGCTCCAACATCGTCGCCATCCACAAACATTTGCCGGAGGGCTTTGGCTAGACTTTGGTAGCTCGTATGCTTTTGGAGACTGATGCGCTGGCAGATCGAGCGGCCTTCGAGCACCACGGTCACCGGAGGGACCAACGTGGAAACAAGATCATCATCACCAAGAAGGCCTGGGAAGCCGTTGAGAGCACCATTAGGTTTTCTGATCATATCAGAAGAAGGTTGAGTGGTTGCACTTGATCTCCTGATCTCTTGCCACCTCCTTTTCAACGAGTCTTGTCTCTGTGATTGGAAAGAATTCATGGGTTCTTCTCTTTACAGTTTGATGTTTTTCTCTCTGTCTATATATGCTAGGGAACTGGAGGAAACTGATAAAGGAAGGTTTGGTATTTGGTGAGTGTGAGAAGAAGAGAAGAGGGAGAGTTCGAGAGTGGTGTAAAACTTGATAGAGCTGTTGCGTCTTGGTAAA